>CM061130.1:37926200-38240067 GCA_030789695.1 Scilla litardierei | reverse complement strand
TTAGCTGTTGTCAGATGGTCTACTCCTGAACTTAACAATCTGTCCAATACAACTGTAATATATGCAATAATCAAATGCATATAAATTGAGCATACTTTAGACTCCCTATTGGTGAGATATAGGGAATCTTCTGAAGAAATTCTTGGGGTAATCAATAAGCCTAAACTTGTCTCCCACAGAACTTAACATACATTACCACATAGACATCATAGAAATTACATGCTCCCACAGAACTTAAGATATATAACATCATCAAACATCATCTCAAAACCGAACGAGGTGATCACTTAATGAAATTTAATATATCATTAACGATATTGAAATGCTCTACTAATGTCATTATAAACCTTACGTAGTCTTTCATGAAAACTGAACAGAAAGTCTCTTTACAATTGATGCATTCTTTTCTGTATAAAGTTTTTGAGTGATACGCTTTAAGTCTGTTCTTAATACCCTTTTGAATTCCTTTTTGATTATAAAAAACTATTTACAATCAATAGGTTTCAAACTTTATGGCAATGAGAAAGGATTTTAAGTATCATTCAAAAACTTTCTTAATTAATGCATTAATCCATTGTAGAGATGTAAAACTTTTATGACTTGATGTAAGTCGAACTTCCATCATCCTACTGTCAACAGTGAACTAGTCATCTTTTTAATGGATTTCCTGAATGGCAATTAGTACTTTGAGGTGCTAGAGTTTGTTCTTATGGACAATTTCCCGAATAGGAGGAATTGCAACATTATCTTGAATTTATTGTGTCCTGAACAATGTCAGGAATACCATCCTGAACGATGCCAACAATACCTATGGGGATATAATCCTCTTCAAGAATAATGTCACTAACTAAATTTCCTCCTCAAACTCAGCATCCTCAAATAGGTATACATTTCCTAATTCGTAAATTAACTTAATAGTGGGATTATGTAAAATCGTACAAATATCACTATTTAAACTATTCGACAAAACTAGAAAATCATTAGCATTAAGTCTATTTTTTATTAGGCTTATAAAACCTTAACTTAGTTGGACATCCAAACATGCAAGTGATTTAAGTTCATTTGTTGAAATTTCATTAAGAAAATAAGCTGTAATAAAAAAATAACCGAATTCTAAATTGTTAATTCTTTCTTTATAACACATATACTTAAATTGTAGGAATTCTATAAATGAAGCAACATTTCCAAATAAATGAAGATTTTAATGATCTTTTAAAAAACAAGAATAAACTAATTTTGAATCATGAGACAACCAAATTTTCCATTCATAATTAAACAATAACAACCGAATTTGTTCAAAAATAGAAATAGAAATCCAAATTCCGTTAAAACGGTACATAATAGTCTCATAAAATTCAAATACAATCTAGCCTTTAAAAGAAATAATCTAAATTTAATTTGCTTCTACTTGAACCATCTTGCCATTGCCCATATTGATGTATCTTTCACCATCATTTGGCTCTTGGCATCTTAGGCAATCCTGCATAGACACAATGATGTAAATGGTTATACCAAGATCTTTCCATCATGTGTCTATAAGTACCCTAGTTTGTAGGAAAAGAAATTAACTTAGAATTAAACCAAATTAAAGAAACATACACTTTTTAGCACGCCAAGCGTGATAATTTATGCAATTTTTCTTTACATGTCCTTCAGCTCCACAAAAGAAACAACCATTACCTTCTAAATTTTCAGTTCCCTTTGTTATTTCTTTTGAGAAGCTGTATCTGCAGCTTCAGTATCCTTCTTCCTTTTGTTCAAGGTAGAGGTCGGGTGAGTGCTTTCTGTCATTTCTTGCTTAAGCCTTTCATCTTCCTTTACACAGTATGAGATGAGCTCATCCAAAGACCAAGTCTCATCCTTCAGATTGTAGCGCATCTTAAACTGGTTAAACTGTGATGGAAGAGATATCAAAACAAAATGCACTAGCAGAGCCTCAGAGAGGTCTAGCTCAAGTGCTTTTAACCTTGAAGCAATATTAGACATCTTCAATATGTGCTCCCTGATGTTTCCTTTACCTTAATATTTCATTGAAGTTAGGTTTGTCAAGAGTGTACTAATATCATTCTTTTCATTCTTGACAAACTTCTTTTCAAGCTCAATAAGGAACCATTTAGCTTTGGAAATTTTCTCTGAATTAGAGCCCCTGAGATATTCTGGAATATCATTCTTCACAAGCATTAGGCACATGCGATTTAATCTCTTCCACTCTTCCATCTCCCTCTTTTGATCAGAGGTACTCTCATCAGTGAGTGGTGGAGGACTATGAGTCCTTAGTGCCAGATCAAGATCTATGACTCCGAGGATTATCAAAAGATTCTCCTTCCATGCCGTGAAGTTAGTGACATTAAGTACTGGAATAGATTTGAGGTTGGCAGAAAAATTTTCAGGAATAATAGCTGAAAAAGAGAACAAGAAAATAATTGTAACATGTTCATATGAGTATTAAACAAAACAACACCAAATTCAAATTAACGCTATTTTCCCATCTCAAGACATCCTCCACTAGCCCAACATTTATCTTTGGATAATCTATTGACTAGTCATTGACATCTTGTTGTAGAATCAGACAATGACCATAATAACATGCCAAAAATAAAACTTCCTTTGGGCCAAATTAAATTTGCTTGCATTGATCTCACTAATAATCACCTTATCTATTGCCACAGGTGCACATAAAATGATATAGAATGCTAATCTTCCTTTGGGCCGATTTAGCATTCTTACGAAATCATGGGTACATAGAATTCCTTTTATATTTAAGAAATGAAATAACGCAAACAAGAGAGCCCACTTTGGTGAGATGATGATTGCGCGAAGTCATTTTAAAAATATATACATTTGCAAAATTTGAATCTATGTCGCATTTTAATACATGAATTTAAACTTTAAGTGGAAATATTCAAGTCCACTTTTATTCAAAATAAAATTTAAGGCAACCAAAATTTTCATACAAAAGTATGTATTCAACTTGTTATATTTCAAAATTAAAACTAATCTTCACAAGAAAACCCACTTTGGTGAGTTGATGATCCAATCAATCTATATTCAAAATATATAATTAATTGTGCCAAAAATTTGAAATTGAAACTAAACTGAATTTAACACAAAAATGATTACACTAAGTGGAAATATATATATGGACCTTTTATTCCACCTTTCAAATCATTTATATTAAGTTAAATAAAATCCATAATTTCAACACAAATTTTCTTCTTCAAAATGGGGTATATAGGTATACTAATGTGTATATGAACATACATATAAAGTTATATATATATATACACACCCTATCCCATTTTATATAAAACTTTAAAATGTGTGAAAATTCTGTAAGGCCATTTACTTGATGGTTAGTGAACAAAATTCCTTAAGGCCTTTTAAAAAATATCTTTGAGGAGAAATATACGTTATAAACTTTTATTTCCTCCCGAAGAAAACACTTGAATTTTGTGTTATATTTTAAATTCATATTTAGGCAAACTGAATTTTCATATTAAGGTATGAAGTCAACTTGTTATATATCGAAATATATATATGTATTTATGCCATAAAATTAGAATGTAATTTATTTTACCAAAATTAACACAAAATTTATCCTTGACGAGAAATATACATTAAAGCATCTTATTTCCTCCTTCAATCCATTTTAAATTCAACATTAGGCAAACAATCATACAACGTATGTTTACACCTTGTTACATTCCAAAATAATAATAATAATCTCTACATTAGAGTCCATTTTAATGGGGTTTCATAGATCTAAAAATTATTTCGAAACATATAACCAACTGTGCTCAAAAATTGAATTTAAATGAAACTGAACTTAAATGTAAATATATATGAAAAACTTTTATTTACTCCGTCGATCCATTTAAAATTCATTCAGGAAACTAATCATACAATGTATATATTTAACCGTTTACATTTTGAAATAATAATTTAACAGTAGATCCCACTTTGGTGGGATTTCAAGAAAATTAGAATCATTTCGAAACGTATAAATAAAGCAAAGAATGCTTAAAAGAATTAAAATGGAACGACTATAATTTAACACACAAATTGGGCTTAAAGGAAATATATATATATACACATAACCATTTATTTCCTCATTTAATGAATTTAAATTTAAAATTTTAGGCACTAAATTTATATACAAAGTATGTCCGTAGCTTTTTATATATCGAAATAAAAGTAATCGCCACAATAGAGCCCACTTTGGTGGGGTTTTGATTTAATTACAATTATTTCGAAATATATATAATGTTGCATGCCTAAAAGTGAATTTAAATAAATTAAACTATTTTAACACAAAATTACACTTCAATGGAAATATATATGTATTAAAAAAAGCCTCATTATTTCCTTGGCAATATTTGTGTTAATATTCTTAAGAAACAATCCCAAAATAGTGTTCATATAGCCAAAATATTTGCCAAACAAGGCAGCACAAAACGGGTGCAAATAGCCCAAATCGGCCCAAAAAATACCATCCCAATACTGTATAAATGTTTTTGGGGAAAAATGCTGTTTTGGGCCTAAGTCTGGCCCAAGGCCTGCCAGGGTTTTCAGGGTTTGAAAACCCTAGCAGGTGGCCTACTTGCGGCCACCCCCCTCTCATCCAGTGCCGGTCGGGGTGGCCGGTGCCATTGTCTTCCAATAGGGGGCGGCAGGGCACCGGTCCCTTTCCTGCTATTACCCGCGAGGGGGCGGCAGCTCCGCCGCCCCCGATTTTCGATCCGCCGACGGGGGAAGCCCCCCGGGCCTCTGGGTCCCGAATGGGGGCGGCAGGGCGTCGCCCCCTCCCTGATGGCCGAATGGGGGCGGTCGGAGCCGCCCCCTCTGCGGTCTGCGACAGGCCCCCCCAACTGGGGGCCTGCTCTTTCGACGGAAGGGGCGGCAGGGCACCACCCCCTCCGATGGCCGACTGGGGGCGGCGGTGCCGCCCCCTCTGGTCCTGTTTCCGACAGTGGGGCAGCCAGCTGTCCCTCTTTCTGTTTTGTCTGACAGGGGCATCAAGGCTGCCGCTTTCTTTCTGCGTCGACGGCGGCAGTACCGGCGCCGATCTCCTGACGATGGCGACAGAGTCGCCCCCTCTTTTGTCGTGTCAGGCGACGGTCGACGGGCCGCCCCCGATCTAAGGTTTGTATTTTTTAAAAACAGAAAAAATCAATCAAAACCCCATCAAACTTATAGATCTGAATTCATATAGAGTAAAAAATGAATTTTTATCGGATCCGAATTCATGAGCAAGCAAAATCTTAAGATCCAAGCATGGCGGCTCTGATACCACTTGAAAGAACTAAAGATCTAGATTAATCATTAAGCAAGACCATGCAAATAATAATCTAGATATATCACATGCTAAATCTTAAAACGTTACCTTCTCTGTTTAGGGGAGGCGTGCCTGAGTCCATCGCTAATAGCCTGAAAGAGATCCTGACGATAACGAAGCAGATGATCTTCCAAAACGACACGAATCCACCGTTGGAGAAATCCTTTGGATTTCTCCCGATTTCTCTCCCAGCGACGGGGCATAGAAAAGACGGCTAACTTGTTCGTGTTCTCCAAGGATCAAGACCGCATATATATGGGCCAGCCTCCTTAGCCCTAGGGTTTCCAATTCGGCCCATCAACGAATTGGAGCACAATAGTCGCCACACATGAAGGCCCACAACCTATATGACTTATTTAAGCCCACTTAACATATAAAATGAGATCACTTATACATTGGGCTTTAATATGATAGTGTAGCACCATATAATTATTTATCGTATATAAGCCCAATGTTGGATTAAGATCCAACTTAGTTGGATAAGTTCCAACAGTTTCTTCCTCCAAAAAAATTTAAGCTTTAGGGATAAACTCCTCATTTTCTAATCCAAATGTATTTTTTCTTTAAAAAAGGTTAAGAGAATTCTTTTTACAACTTAGGTTTCTTTCATTAGGACCCTAATGGCAAAATCCTACCTAATTATATTAAGCCTAGCCACAAAATTTCCCTTTATTGGTGAACCCCTTTATGCTACCTTCTAAAAAAACTTAACTATCCAATGTTTAATTCAATTTGAAATCCTTAGATTTTTTCCATATAGGGGTAAGGAAATCCTTGCTAAATGAGCTTCTTGTTACATATGGTTTGGTGTAATTATGATGGCTTAATGTTACTAATTCAATGCATTAATTAGTTAAAGTAGTTGCAAGTTGGAAATGTTAATTTACATTGCAAGTTTTGAGTTGGATGTTAGTTGCTTATGCATTTGAAACATGCATGTTTATGTTGTGTTTATGTTGGAGATATTACTTCATGTTGGGTAATGCAAGTTTATGCAAGTTGGATGTTTATGTTTATGGCTCATGAACCATGCAAGTTTATGTTTAAGGAAATTTGGTGAAAAAGAGTGCATTTGACACCATTTTGCATGCTTAATACTTTAGGATTAAAGGCTAGTTAAAAGAAAACCTAGGGTTGACTCGTTCCACTTGAGGTGGGTGAGTGCCCTAGGAGGGTTGGGGGAAACCAAGGTAACGAGTGGACATGCAGGGATGGACTGCTGAGTTGTCAACCACTCCTGTCGAGCCCTCAGAGGCAGGGAGCACCGGGTTGTGTTTGAGTTGGTTGTGTGATGAACGGCTTCTTTCGTAAGAGCTTGTCTCAGGAAGTCGTATCATTCCACCCACATTTCTGGGTGAGGTCCAGTCCCTGATGTTTAACCCGTTACTTAAGTTTCGAATTCATGCATGAAAAACTTAACATACAACGATTAAAGGTTAGTAACCCTTGAATGTGATGCCTTTTCTCTTGCTTGTGCACTATGATTAGAGTAGTAGAGTTGTGGAGTTCCTACTGTGCACGCTGTGATGTGTCCCCTTCCCCCCACAGGTACAGATACCATTCTTCAAGTATCGGGACCAAGGACAGAGACCCCGGAGGGCAGCTCGTCTCAGCACGGTCTGTAGAGTTAGTAGTCAGTGTAGGACTTGTAGTGTAGCGTCTGGGGTGGGAGTGAAATGAGAGTAGTGTTTTGTACCCCCATTGCCCCTTGTACCCCATAGGTTTGAGTTGTATTTTTGTGGGGACCCTAGATGTTCTGGGTTATGAAGTGGACTTGTACAGTACTAGTTGTATAGATATAGTGCTCTGTGGCAATGTGATGTTCTGACTATTGTGTATTACTTTATTGCCTGCATTGTTGTACCTTGTACTTTTCTGCTGTGATTGGAGCTGTACTATTCTGTTTTTTAGTTTGTACTTTATTGCCTGTGTTTCCTCAGCGTTTGCAGTGGCATGCAAGATTTCTGGTGTACACATTAGTGCTTGGTATTTTAATACAGCGGCTTGTCGTGCCGACCCTTCCTATTTTGGGTAGCGGAGCGTGACATGTTTTGTGGTAGCCCATGCAGGGCAGCGCTCACTGTGATACGCGTAAGGGAAATAAGGTAAGGCTCCAATAATTCGGTACATGGTACTAATTAGTTGTTCTGTTTCTCACCTGCAGATGGAAGGTGGGAATGGGACTTCCGACGGGACCGAAGCATTGGATGGCGAGACCAGTCCAGTTGGTGATGGGCTGTCTTCAGGTGACATGACCTCAGAGTCAACCTTGATGGCTAAGGTCCTGATGGGCATTTTAGAGCACATGAGTCAGATAGAGGAGAGGGCAATGGTGCCGAAGCCGTCAAGCTACAAGGAGTTTAGGGAGCTGCGTACGCAATATTTCTCGGGCAGGGAGAGTAGCCTCGAGGTTGACGAGTGGCTACGGCATACTGAAGATGATCTGACGATGTGTCGGTTTCCTCGAGACGGTTGGATAGAGTTGGTGAGGCACCAGGTGACCCATCAGGCCAGAGACTGGTGGGAGGCTCAGGAGAGGCGACTGAAGGGAAACATTGCTTAGGAGACTTTTTTGGAGTTGTTTGAGGCCAAGTTCCTTCTGAAGGCGGTAAAGGACGAGTTGAGGTAGAGATTCGAGCACTTGACTCAGAGTAGGAGGACAGTGGATGAGTACGACGCAGAGTTCTCACTGCTGAGTAAGTATGCACCAGAGCTTTTAGCGACAGACACCACTAGAGCCAGGCACTTCTGCATGGGGCTAGATTGAGAGTTCTGGGCAGCCATGTCTACTCAGGAGTTGTTGACTCAGGAGGCCGTGCGGCGGGCAGCCAGACAGCACGAGACTCACTTACAGAGTCTGGAGAGATTACCAGCCAGTGACAGATGACCGGTCGCTCAGCAGAGGACCGCACCTGGGCCAGTTCAGCGGGTGACATTCAAGGGATCGAGGGCTCCACCTTCGTCACAGAAGGGGCCTTCATGCGACAGATGCAGGAATCCGTGGCATGTGCAGAGAGATTACCGAGTTTTGAACACCAAGTGTTACACATGTGGAGATCCGAGTCACATCAACAGATTTTGCCCACGGTTGGTCATGCTCCAGTGCCACCAGTGTCAGCAGCAACTCAGCACGTTCAGCAGAGACCCCTTCCGTCACCGCCTCAACGGCTTGCCCCTCTGGCACCGTCAGGACCGAGACCAGCTGCACCGAGAGGACCCCCTCCACCTCCTCAGCAGCGACGAGGGTACCAGGGGCAGTTCCTCCACCGAGGCGATAGCAGTTTACTATGACCTCATTAGAGGCTTCGGAGGGTGCTAGTCGGGTGATCACTGGTATGAATCTTGCCCCGCTGCGGTTTATTTGATTTTATCCTCAGTCGCTTTATTTAGCTAGTTAGCTGTGTTTTATTGTTGTGATACCTTAGGTATTGTTAGAGTAGCCTCCTACCATGCCTTTTCTCTATTTGATTCTGGGGCATTACATTGTTTTCTGTCTAAGAAATTTGTGACCCAGTACTTTATAGTGGTTGACTCTTTTGTTGCCAGTTGGAATGTTCATACTGGGAATGTGATCATTAGGAGTGCATCTGGGATACGGAACTATCCAGTTGAGATAGGGGGCGAGAGTTGTATGCAGACTTTCTAGTGATTGAGTTTCCCGGTTATGAGGCCGTGTTTAGGATGGATTGGTTAGGGATGTTCTATGCTAATATAGACTGTAGACTAAGGAGGGTGGTTTTTCGGATCCTTGACCATCCATAGTTTGAGTTTTGGGATGGTAGTAGTGAGCTTGAGCCTTTGAAGTTCCGAGCAACGGTCGTGGAGTATTCGGGCATGTAAGCAGAGCCAGTGTTACCGAGGGTTGTTGAAGAATTTTCTGACATCTTTCCAGATGACATCTTTAGATTACCCCCAGATAGGTCCCTGGAGTTTACTATTGATTTGATTCTGGGCTCCCAACCGATAGCGAAGGCTCCGTACCGTATGGTCCCACCCGAACTTCGCAATCAGTTAACTGATTTATCAGATAGGGGAATGATGCGCCCAAGTGTGTCACCGTGAGGAGCGCCAGTGTTATTTGTGAACAAGAAGGATGGATCTAGGAGGATATGCATTGATTATCGGGAATTGAATAAGGTGACGGTAAAGGATAATATCCCCTTCCATGAATCGATGATATCTTTGATCAGCTTGGTGGAGCATGGGTGTATTCGAAGCTGGATTTGAGAAGTGGGTATCATCAAGTGAAGGTGCGAGAATCTGATGTTTCGAAGACCGCGTTTCGAACTCGATATGGTCATTACAAGTTTTTGGTAATGCCTTTTGGAGTGACGAATGCCCCGGTTACTTTTATGAGGCTGATGAATCAAGTCTTCTTTGAGTAATTAGATTAGTTTGTGGTGGTATTCATCAATGACATTCTAATCTACTCGAAGAATGAGGATGAACACGCTGAGCATCTGCGGATAGTTTTGAATACTCTCAGGCAGCACCGATTGTTTGCCAAGTTCAGCAAGTGCCAATTTTGGTTGACCAAGGTTGCATTTCTTGGGCACATAGTCTCTGGAGATGGAGTGTCTGTTGACCCTGAGAAGGTTGCTGCAGTGGAAAGTTGACATATCCTTGGACAGTTAGAAAGATACGTAGCTTTTTGGGGTTAGCTGGATATTATCGGAAGTTCATTAAGGATTTCTCGAAGATTGCCTCGCCTTTGACTCATTTGACAAAGAAGGATGTTGCGTATGTCTGGTCGGAAGATTGCCAGTGCACGTTTGATGAGCTGAAGCATCAGTTGACCACTGTTCTTATCTTAACTATCCCTGACCGTTCAGGTGGGTTTGAAGTTTTTTGCGATGCATCTGGGAGAGGGTTAGGCTGTGTCCTTCATCAGCATGGGCAAGTTGTAGCATATGCTTCCAGATTATTGAAGGAACACAAGCTGAACTATCCCACTCATGGTCTGGAGTTGGCAGCGGTGATTTTAGCCTTGAATTGTGGAGACATTTCTTGTTAGGTGAGCATGTGAAGATATACACCGACCATAAGAGTCTGAAGTATGTGTTCACTAAGAAGGAGCTTAATATGAGGCAACGTCGATGGTTGGAATTCATGGCCGAATATGACTTCGATCTGCAATACCATCCTGGGAAGGTGAACGTAGTGCAAGGTGCTCTTAGCCGACTACCCACTGTGATGAGGCTAACTTCTAAGCCGTAACTTCGATGGGCAATCTGACAAATGGGAATAGAAGTTATACTTCCAGGAGAGGAGACAGTTATGATGGGACTGTAGATTCAGTCTGATTTGGTGAACATGATCAAGGCAGCCCAGTCAGGGGATGCTAAGCTGAAGAGGATTCGGGAGTAGGTAGAGGCTAGACTTCGATCCGACTTTCGAGTTCATAAAGATGGATCGTTAAGGTTTGGGAGCCGGGTCTGTGTGCCAAGTGGCGATATTCGGGAGGAATTATTGAAGGAAGCACACAGTTCCTCATATTCTATCCATCCTGGAGGAACCAAGATATACCGTGATCTGAAGCAACACTATTGGTGGTCTGGAATGAAGAAGAGTGTAGCCAAGAGTGTGGCATCTTGTTTGGTTTGCTAGAAGGTGAAGGCTGAACACCAGAAACCGCGGCATTGTTGCAGCCTCTCCCCATTCCAGAATGAAAGTGGGAACATGTGATCATGGGCTTTGTGACCAATCTACCTCGGACCCTTAGAGGTAATGATGCGATTTAGGTCATCATTGATAGATTGACCAAGTCGGCACATTTTATTCCGTTTCGAGTTGGATAGTCCACAGAAATTCTGGCTAAAAGGTACATGGAGGAGATTGTGAGACTGCATGGAGTTCCTATAAGTATAGTATCCGACATAAATAGCAGATTCACTTCTCATTTCTGGAAAAGTTTACAGGCTAGTCTGGGGACACGTCTGAATTTCAGTACTGCATATCATCCTCAGACTGATGGACAGTCTGAAAGGACCATTCATATTCTTGAAGATATGTTGCGGGCATGTATGCTTGATTTCAAGGGTTCGTGGGAGGACCACTTGCATCTGGTCGAATTTGCATACAATAATAGTTACCAGGAAAGTATTGGTATGGCTTCCTTCACAGCTCTGTATGAAAGGCAATGTAGGTCTCCTTTACGTTGGGACGTATTGGAGACAGAGAGTTTTTAGGACCAGATTTGGTGGCAGTAACAACAGATGTAGTGCGAACAGTCATGGAGAATCTGCACATCGCACGAGACTGATATAAGCACTGCGCTGATACAAAGCGGTGACCCTTGGAATTTTAGCCAGGGGATTATGTGTTCCTAAAGATCTCACCAATTCGTGGGGGAAGCTAAGTCCTAGATATATTGGTCCGTTCGAGATCTCCGACAAGGTCGGAGAGGTTGCATATCGGCTAGTATTGTCGCCGTCACTCGATGGTGTGCAAAATGTTTTTCATGTATCTTAACTCAGAGGATACGTGGGAGATCCCAATCATGTTGTAGACTTCTCAAAGATAGAAGTACGACCGGATCCCACATATGAGCAGCAGCCAGTGGCAATTTTGGACCGGAGATAGAAGATGTTAAAGAAGAAGACCATTGACTTGGTGCGGGTCATGTGGCAACAAGAGTCTTCAGGGGAGTCAACTTGGGAGTGAGAAGATGAGATGCGCGAGAAGTACCCGTACCTGTTTGAGCAATAACTATTGTATCTTATATCTTTCTTTAGTTATTGGTTGTTGTATTTAAATATTGCTCTCCTACTCCAGTTAGATTCCGAGGACAGAATTTGTTCTAAGGAGGGTAGGGTGTAACAACCATCGTGTGTAAATACTAAGTAACTATTAAGTTAGCCCTAGTCTCTTGTATATATATGCATGCCCGTTCACTAGAATGAAAAGATTTGCATTTGTACCCTCCCCCTTAATTTTGCATTTATCCCCAAAAATTGGGTATATTTCCATAATTGACAAGAAATGAGGGTTTGTGCACAAGAGATCCCTAAATGGCATGCTTGGTAATAAAGAAAGAAAGTTGGTGGGCAATTAAAAAAGAGAGAGAGTGATGGCAGCCTTGTAATTAAGAGAAAAAATCAAGGGGGTTTTAATGATGGGCAATATGCAATGACAAACTTGTAAATAAATCACCAAGTTGGAGGGCCATTTCATGAGAGGCATTGTGTAATAGCACACCTTGTAAATAAAACAAAAAAATGGAGGGCAAATGTGAAATAATTATAAGCCATGGAAACCTTGTAAATAATGAGAATATTAGGAGATAACTCCTAATTAACAAAATTCCACAAGCTTCTACATAATTCCACACCTCTCTCTTTCTTTCTTTTCTTTTCATTTTAAATTCATTTTTGTTTTACTCTCCCCATTTGGTGTGGCTGGCCGAAACTTCAAAAAAAAGAGAAAGAAAAGAGAGAAGAGAAAGAAGAAGAATAAGAATAGAAGGAGGAGGAGGCCTAAGCTAGGAGAGGACTTCAAATCAAGCCATAACCCTTTCTTGAAGCTCTTCATAGGTAGGAAGCTCCATCACTCACCCTATATTTGTAGTTGATGAAGAAAAAATGCTTGTAAGTTTAAATTTTTGATAATTGGGATGAGTGTTGTAGAATTAGGGTGTATGAATGCATGCTTGGTTATTTATTTGGGATAATGATGGAATTGGGCCCATAATCATGTTTCTTTTTATAAATTCTTAGTAAAGTTCATGTTTTTATTTGTTAATATTGGGAAAAATGGTAGATATGAGTGAAAGATGTCATTTTTAGGATGTATGGTTAATAAAAATTCTATCTTTAGTAACAAGTTCTCATTTTGCTAAAAGACTACATTTTTATAGATAAGCTAGTTGTTATTCTTAATAAAAATGCCACCTTTGTTTAAAAAGTAACAAAAGAGGAAAATTTCAATATGCTAAACGACCACATTTTTATTGAAAACCTTGTCTAGATAAGCCCTTATATGACATCCTACACTAAACCCCCATGGTGGCACTCAAATTCACATGTTGTAAGATCACACTATCTCATTTTCACAAAAAACCCCTATCTTGAATAACATGCCTTCACCAATGTTCCTCATTTTTCAATAAAGGACCATTTTTCCAAAGAGTTTTTTTACAAGTTTAAAGCTCTCCAACATGGTCTCATGTACTCTAAGAGCCTCTTAAAAATTTGCTTAATAACAGATCCTACAAGGTTTACCATGTTTCTTCCTCCCAAAAATTTAAGCTTTAGGGATAAACTCCTCATTTTCTACTCCAAATGTAATTTTTCTTTAAAAATGTTAAGAGAATTCTTTTTACAACTTAGGTTTCTTTCACTAGGACCCTAATGGCAAAATCCTACCTAATTATATTAAGCCTAGCCACAAAATTTCCATTTATGGGTGAACCCCTTTATGCTACCTTCTAAAAAAACTTAACTATCCAAGGTTTAATTCAATCTGAAATCCTTAGATTTCTTCCATGTAGGGGTAAGGAAATCCTTGCTAAATGAGCTTCTTGTTACATATGGTTTGGTGTAATTAAGATTGCTTAATGTTACTAATTCAATGCATTAATTAGTTAAAGTGGTTGCAAGTTGGAAATGTTAATTTACATTGCAAGTTTTGAGTTGGATGTTAGTTGCTTATGCATTTGAAACATGCATGTTTATGTTGTGTTTATGTTTAAGGATAAGTTTGCAAGTTTGTGTTACCTTGAGAGGTTTATGTTGGAGATATTACTTCATGTTGGGTAATGCAAGTTTATGCAAGTTGGATGTTTATGTTTATGGCTTATGAAACATGCAAGTTTATGTTTATGTAAATTTGGTGAAAAAGAGTGCATTTGACATCATTTTGCATGCTTAATGCTTTAGGATTAAAGGCTAGTTAAAAGAAAACCAAGGGTTGACTCGTTCCACTTGAGGTGGTGAGTTCCCTAGGAGGGTTGGGGGAAACCAATGTAACGAGTAGACATGCGGTGATGGACTGCTGAGTCGTGGACCACTCCTGTCGAGCCCTCAGAGGCGAGGAGTAGGTCAGGTTGTGTTTGAGTTGGTTGTGTGATGAACGAGTTCTTTCGTAAGAGCTTGTCTCGGGAAATCGTAGCATTTCACCCACATTACCGGGTGAGGTCCAGTCCCTGATGTTTAACCTGTTACTTAGGTTTCGAATTCATGCATGAAAAACTTAACATACAACGATTAAAGGTTAGTAACCCTTAGATGTGATGCCTTTTCTCTTGCTTGTGCACTATGATTAGAGTAGTAGAGTTGTGGAGTTCATACTGGGCTCGTTGTGACGTGTCCCCTTCCCCCGCACAGGTACAGGTACCCATCTTCATGCATCGGGACCGAGGACAGAGACCCCAAAGGGCAGCTCGTCTTGGCATGGTCTGTAGAGTCAGTAGTCAGTGTGGGACTTGTAGTGTAGCGTCTGGGGTGGGAGTGAGATGACAGCAGTGTTTTGTATCCCCATTGCCCCTTGTACTTCGTATGTTTGAGTTGTGTGGGGAGCCTAGCTTTTCTGGGTTGTGCAGTGGACTTGTACAGTACTAGTGGTATAAATATAGTGCTCTGTGGCATTAGGATGTTCTGACTGTTGTGTTTTACTTTATTGCCTGAGTTGTTATACCTTGTACTTTCCTGCTGTGATTGGAGCTGTACTATTCTGTTTTTTTAGTTTGTACTTTTATTGCATGTGTTTCCTCAGCGTTTGCAGTGGCCTGTGAGATGTTTGGTGTATACATTAGCGCTTGGTATTTTAATACCGCGACGTATCGCTCTGACCGTCCCTATTTTGGGTAGCAGAGCGTGACAAGAAGTTATGGATCTTTTTTAATAAATGAGATGATTTTAAGCCTAATTTTATCTTATCTTATTTTTCAGTTTGACAGGGTGATCTCCCAGTTCCAACGTACATTTTTGCAGATTATTCTAACCTCGTGTCTATTTTGTAAATTTTCTAGAAGATATGTATCTATTTGTTAAATGATATGATTTTTGGTCTAATTTTGTCTTCACTTATTTTTCAGTAGAAGATGGCGATCTCTCAATTCCAACGGACATTTTTGCAGATTTTTCTATGGTCGGTTCTATTGTCTGTATTTTATGAAATATATAGATATTTTTTAAATGATATGCTTTTTATATCATATGTTTGTCTTCTCTTACTTTTATGTTGAAGATGACGATCTACTGGTTTCAATTGTCTTCTCTTACTTTTCAGTTGAAGATGGCGATCTACTGGTTTCAATGGACATTTTTGCTAATTTTTCTTAACTTGGTGCTATTTTTCTACATTTTCTTAAAGATATGAACCTTTTCATTAAATAATATGATTTTGGCCTAATTTTGTCTTCTCTTTTTTTCAGTTGAAGATGGCGATCTCCCATCTCCAATGGACATTTGTCCGGATTTTTTGCGCTACGTTTTATTTTTGTAAGATATGGATTATTATATTAAATGATATGATTTTATAGCCTAATTTTGACTTCTCTTATTTTTTCAGTTGAAGATGGCGATTTACCGATTTCAACGGATATTTTTGCAAATTTTTCTTAGCTTGGAGCTATTTTTCTACATTTTCGGGAAGTTATGGATCTTTTTATTAAATGAAATGATTTTTTGGCCAAATTTTGTCTTCGCTTATTTTTCAGCTGAAGATGGCGATCTCCCAGTTCCAACGGATATTTTTGAGGATTTTTCTGACCTCGGGGCTATTTTCTAAATTTTTTGAATAATATGGATATTTTTATTAAATGATTTTTTTGGCCTAATTTTGCCTTCTATTATTTTTTCAATTGAACATATCGATCTTCCAGTTCCAACTGATATTTTTGCGGATTTTTCTGAGCTTGGCGCTATTTTCTACATTGTATGGAAGATATGTATCTTTTTATTAACTGAGATGATTTTTATAGCTTATACTTTTTTCTCTTATTTTTTTCTTGTGAAGATGTAGATCAATCGGTTCCAACGGACATTTTTGCGGGCTTTTCTTTCCTTAGGAATATTTTCTACATTTTCTGTAAGATATGTTTTTTATTAAATGATATGCCTTTTGACCTAATTTTGTCTTCTCTTTTTTAAGTTGAAGATGGCGATCTTCCGGTTCCAACAGATAAAGCCTAATTTATGCCTATAGAGCTCCAGACTATTTTCTATATTTTATGAAAAATATCAATCTTTTTTATTAACAGATATGATTTTTTGGCCTAATTTTGTCTTCTTTTATTTTTCAGTTGAAGATGGCGATCTCTCGGTTCCAACGGACATTTTTGCGGATTTTTATGAGCTTCGAGCTATTTTCTACATTTTATGGAACATATGTCTCTTTTTATTAAATGAAATGATTTTTATTGCCTAAGTTTGTCTTATCTTATTTTTAGTTGAAGATGGCGATCTTTCGGTTCCAACAGACAAGTTTGCCGATTTTTCTGAGCTGGGGGCTATTTTCTATATTTTATGGAAGATATGGATCTTTTTATTAAAGGATATAATTTTTATAGCCTAAGTTTGTCTTCTCATATTTTTCAATTGAAGGTTGCGACCTCCCATTTCCAACGGACATTTTTGCAGATTTTTCTTACCTCGAGCCTATTTTCTATATTTTCTGAGAGATATGAATCTTTTTATTAAAGAATATGATTTTGGGCATAATTTTTGTCTTCTCTTATTTTTTTTCCTGGTTCCAATGGACCTTTTTGCAAAATTTTCGTAGCTTTGGGCAATTTTCTACATTTTCTATAAGACATGTATTTTTATATTAAATGATCTAATTTTTATAGCATAACTTTGTCTTCTCTTATTTTTCAGTTAAAGATGGTAATCTTTTGGTTCCAACAGAAATTTTTGCGGATTTTTGTAAGATCTGGACAATTTTCTATATTTTCTAAAAGATATGCATCATTTTATTAAATGATATGATTTTTTGGCCTTATTTTGTCTTCTCTTATTTTTCTGTTGAAGATGGCGATCTCCCGGTTCCAACGGAAATTTTTGCGAATTTTTCTGAACTCGTGAGTATTTTATACAGTTAATTGAAGATATATATTTTTAATAAATGATATGATTTTTATCGACAAATTTTGTCTTCTCTTATTTTTTGTTGAAAATGTAAATCTCCCGGTTCCAATAGAAGTTTTTTGCAGATTTTTCTGAACTTCATGCTATTTTCTACAATTCTGTAAGATATGATTCTTTATATTAAATGATATGATCTTAATGGCCTAATTTTGTCTTCTCTTATTTTTAATGTTGAAGATGGCAACTCATAGTTCTAACAGACATTTTTGCAGATTTTTAATAGCTACGGGATATTTTATACATTTTCTGTAAGATATGAATCTTTATATTAAACGATATGATTTTTATAGCCTAATTGTGTCTTCTCTTATTTTTCAGTTGAAGATGGTGATCTCCCGGTTCCAGCGGACATTTTTGCATATTTTTTTGAGATCTCGGCTATGTTCAAACATTTTCTAAAATATATGGATCATTTTATTAAATGATATGATTTTTTGGCATAATTTTGTCTTCTCTTATTTTTCTGTTAAAGATAACGATCTCCCGGTTCCAACGGACATTTTTTGCGGATTTTTCTAAGCTCGGGTCTATTTTCTACACTTTACTGAAGATATGGATCTTTTTATTAAATGATATAACTTTTGTTGCGTAATTTTGTCTTCTCTTATTTTTAAGTTAAGTATGGTGATCTGCAGGTTCCAACGGATATTTTTGCGGATTTTTCTGAACTCGGGATGATTTTCTACTTGTTCAGAAAGATTTGGATCTTTTTATTCAATGATATAATTTTTTGGACTAATTTTGTCTTCATTTATTTTTCGTTGAAGATGGCAATCTCCCAGTTCTAGCAGACATTTTTACGGATTTTTCTGAGTTCTGGGCTGTTTTCTACATTTTCTGTATGATATGAAATTTTTATTAAATGATAGTACTTTTATAGCCTAAGTTTGTCTTCCATTATTTTTCAGTTGAAGATGGCGATCTTCAGGTTCCAAAGAAAATTTTGCGGATTTTTTCGTCTCGGGTCTATTTTCTACATTTTCAGGAAGATACGTTTCTTTTTATTAAATTATATGATTTTTGTTCTAATTTTGTTTTCTCTTATTTTTCTGATGAAAATATCGATCTCCTAGTTCCAACAGATATTTTTGCAGATTTTTCAAATCTACGGTCTATTTTCTATATTTTTTGTATGATACGTACCTTTATATTAAATTATAGGATATTTATAACCTAATTTTGTCTTCCCTTAATTTTCAGTTGAAGATGGTGATCTTTCGGTGACAACAGATATTTTTGATGATTTTTCTGAGCTCGATGTTATTTTGTTCATTTCATTGAATATGTTGATATTTTTATCAAACTATATGGTTTTTGTAGTCTAATTTTGTCTTCTCTTATTTTTTAGTTGAAGATGGCGATCTTTCAATTCTAACGGACATTTTTACGTATTTTTCTGAACTCGGGGCTATTTTTCTACATTTTCTCGAAGATATGGATATTTTTATTAAATGATATGATTTTTGGCTTAATTTTGTCTTCTCTTATTTTTCGTTGAAAATGGCAATCTCCCGGTTTTAACGGACGTTTTTACGGGATTTTTCTGAGCTCCGCACTATTTTCTACATTTTCTATAAGATATGAATCTTTATATTAAATCTTATACTTTTTATAGCCTAATTTTATCTTCTTTTATTTTTCAGTTAAAGATGACGATCTCCCAATTCCAATAGACATTTTTGGGAAATTTTCTGAGCTCGGGGATATTTTCTTCATTTTATTCGAGACATGGATCTTTTTATTAAATGATATGATTATTATAACCTAGGTTTGTCTTATCTTATTTTGTAGTTGAAGATGTCGCTCTCTCGATTCCAACAGACATTTTTGCATATTTTTTTGAGCATGATGCTATTTTCTACATTTTATGGAAGATATGGATCTCTTTATAAATGCTATAATTTTTATATCATGCATTTATCTTCTCTTATTTTTCCAGTTGAAGATGGCGATCTATCGGTTTGAACAGACATAAATGATATGATATTTTGGCCTTATTTTGTCTTCTTTTATTTTTTTTCATGTCGAATATGGCGATCTCCCGGTTCCAACAGATATTTTTACGAATTGTTCTTAGCTCAGGGCTATTTTCTACACTTTTTGAAAAATAAGAATCTTTATAATAAGTGATATGATTTTTATCCTAATTTTATCTTCTCTTAGTTTTCAGTTGAAGATGGCGATCCCCCGGTTCCAATGTCCATTTTTTTCGAATTTTTCTGAGCTCCAGGCAATTTTATATATTTTATTAAATACAAGGATCTCTTTATTAATGACAAGATTTTTGTAGCCTAATTTTGTCTTCTCATTTTTTCAGTTGAAGATGGCGATCACCCTGTTCAAACGGACATTTTTGCGGATTTTCTTAGATTGTGGATTTTTGTTCTACATTTTCTAGAAAATATGAATCTTTTTTTAAATGAAATGATTTTGTGGCCTAATTATGTCTTCGCTTTTTTCAGTTGAATATTGAGATCTCCTGGTTCCAACGGAGATTTGTGCAGATTTCTCTGACCTCGGGGCTATTTTCTACATTTTCTGTATGATATGAATATTTATATTAAATTATATGATTTTTACAACCTAATTTTGTCTTCTCTTATTATTCAGTTGAAGATGGCGATATCCCGGTTCCAATAAACATTTTTGCCTATTTTTCTGAGATCGGACCTAGTATTTTACATTTTCGGGAAGTTATGGATCTTTTATTAAATGATATGATTTTTTAACTAATTTCTTCTCTTATTTTATTGTTGAAGATGGCGATCTCTCGGTTCCAACCAACCTTTGTGCGGATTTTTCTGAGCTCCGGGGTATTTTCTACATTTTCGGAATGTTATGAATCTTTTTATTTAATGATATTATTTTAAGCCTAATTTTGTCTTCTCTTACTTTTAGTTGAAGATGGCGATCTCCCAGTTCCAACGGACATTTTTGCGTATTTTTTGAGCTCGGTGCTATTTTCTACATTTTTATAGAAGATATAGACCTTTTTATTATATAATATGATTTTTGTAACCTAAGTTTGTCTTTTCTTTGTTTAGTTAAAGATGGCGATCTCCCGATTCTAACTGACATTTTTGCATATTTTTCTTACCTTGAGACTATTTTTCAATATTTTCTGGAAGATATATATATTTTTATGAAATATTTGATTTTTTGGCCTAATTTTATCTTCTCTTTTTTATGATGAAGATGGCGATCTCTCGGTTCCAACGGACATTTGTGCTGATTTTTTGAGCTCCGGGCTATTTTCTTCTTTTTATATATAATATGAATATTTATATTAAATGATATGATTCTTATAACCTAAATTTGTCTTCTCTTATATTTAAGTTGAAGATAGGGATCTACCGGTTCCAAGTGAAATTTTTGCGGATTTTTCTGAGCTCGGGGCTATTTTCTTCATTTTCGAAAAGTTATGGATCTTTTTATTAAATGAAATGATTTTTGGACTAATTTTGTATTCTCATATTGTTCAGTTGAAGATGGCGATCTCCCGATTCTAACGGACATTTTGCGTATTATTTTGACATCAGAACTATTTTCTAAATTTTCTAGAAGATCTGGATCTCTTTATTAAATGATATGAATTTTGGCCTAATTTTGTCTTCTTTTACTTTTCAGTTGAAGATGGCCATCTCCCGGTTCTAATGTATATTTTTGCGGATTTTTATAAGCATGATGATATTTTCTACATTTTATGAAACATAAGGATCTTTTTATTAAATGATATGATTTTTGTGGCATATGTTTGCCTTCTCTTATTTTATCAGTTGAAGATGGTGATCTACTTGTTTCAACGAACATTTTTGAGGATTTTTCTTAGATTGGGGCTATTTTTCTACATTTTTAGGAAAATATGAATATTTTTATTAAATCATATGATTTTTGGCGTAATTGTATCTTCTATATTTTTTCAGTTGAAGATGGCGATCTTCCGGTTCCAATTTACATTTGTGCGATTTTTTTAGCTCCAGGCTATTTTCTACATATTCTATAATATGTGGATCTTTATATTAAATGATATGATTTTTATAGCCTAATTTTGTCTTCTCTTATTTTTTAGTTGAAAATGGCGATCTCCTTGTTCCAACGAACATTTTTGCGTATTTTTCTGAGCTCGAGTCTATTTTTCTACTTTTTCGGGAAGTTGTATACTTTTTATTAAATGATCTGATTTTTGACCTAATTTTGTCTTCTTTTATTTTTCAGATGAAGATGGTGATCTCTCGGTTCCAACTGACATTTTTGCACATTAATCTCGCTTTGGGGCTATTTTCAAAATTTTCTGGATGATATGGATCGTTGTATTTAAGATATGATTTTGGCCTAATTTTGCCTTCTCTTATTTTTCTGTTGAAGATGGCGATCTCCCATTCAACTGATATTTTTGTAGATTTTTCTAAGCTCCGTGCTATTTTCTAAATTTTATAGAAGATATGTATCTTTTTATTAAGTGAGATGATTTTTATATTCTACCTTTTTCTTCCCTTGTTTTTTCGGTTGAAACTGGTGGTCTACTAGTTCCAACGGACATTTTGGCAGACTTTTCGCAATTTGGAACTAATTTTTTACCTTTTCTATATGATATGGATCTTTTTATATAATGATACGAATTTTTGGCATAATAAGTCTTCTCTTTTTTAGTTTAAGATGTCGATCTCCCTGTTCCAACGAACATTTGTACGGATTTTTCAGAGCTCAGTGCTATTTTCTATATTTTATGAAAGATATGGATCTTTTTATTAAATGATATGATTTTTTGCCTAATTTTGTTTTCCTTATTTTTTCAGTTTAAGATGGCGATCTTCCGGTTCCAACGGAAATCTTTGCAGATTTTACCGAGCACTGAGCTATTTTCTACATTTTATGAAAGATATGGTTCTTTTTACTAAATGATCTGATTTTTATAGCCTAAGTTTATCTTCTCATTTTTAGTTGAAGATGACGATCTCCCGGTAACAACGGACATTTTTGTGGAATTTTCTGAGCTCGACACAATTTTCTACAGATAATTGAAGATATGAATCTTTTTATTAAATGATATGATTTTCATAGCTTAAGTTTGTCTTCTCTTATTTTTCAGTTGAAGATGGCGACTCCTGTTTCTAACTGAGATTTTTGCGGAATTTTCTAACCTCGAGCCTATTTTCAACATTTTCTGGACGATATAGATATTTTTATTAAATAATATGATTTTTGGGCCTAATTTTTCTTCTCTTATTTTTGAGATGAAGATGGCGATCTCCCATTCCAGCGATCATTTTTGCGGATTTTTCTGTGCTCCCGGCTATTCTCTACATTTTCTGTACGATATGGATATTTATATTAAATGATATGATTTTTATTTCCTAATTTTTATACTCTTATTTTTTAGTTGAAGATTGCGATCTCCCGGTTCCAACAAATATTTTTGCTGATTTTTTGAGCTATTTTCTACATTTTATGGAAGATAAAACTTTTTATTAAATAATATGATTTTTATTGCCTACATTAATCTCCTCATATTTTTTCAGTTGAAGATGGCAATCTTCTGGTTCCAACGGACATTGTTGTAGATTTTCTTAACTTAATGCTATTTTTCTACATTTTCTGGAAGATATGTTTATATTAATGAAATGATAATATTTTTGGCCTAATTTTATACTCTATTTTTATGTTGTAGATGGCGATCTCCCGGTTCCAACGGGCATTTTGTGCCGATTATTTTGAGCTCCAGCCTATTTTATACATTTTCTGTAAGATATGAATCTTTAAATTGCATGATATGATTTTCATAACCTAATTTTGTCTTCTCTTACTTTTCAGTTGAAGATAGCGATCTCCCGGTTCCAAGGGACATTTTTGTGGATTTTTCTAACTTCAGCTCTATTTTTTTATATTTTTGGTACTTTATGGATCTTTTTATTAAATGATATGATTTTTTGGCCTAATTTCGTCTTCTTTTATTTTTCAGTTGAAGATGGTTATATCCCGGTTCCAACGGACTTTTTTGCGTATTATTCTGAACTCAGGGCTATTTTCTAAATTTTTTAGAATATATGGATCGTTTTATTAAATGATATGATGTTGGCCTAATTTTGTCTTCTCTTAATTTTTTGTTGAAGATGGAGATCTCTCGGTTCCAATAGACGTTTTTGCGAATTTTTATGAGCTCGGTGCTATTTTCTAAATGTTATGAAAGATAAGGATCTTTTTACTAAATGATGTGATTTTTATAGCCTACATTTGTCTTCTCTTATTTTTCATTTGAAGCTGGCGATCTGTCCGTTCCAACAGACATTTTCACAGATTTTTCTTAGCTTGGGGCTATTTTTCTACATTTTCTGTACGAAATGGATATTTTAATTAAATGATATGATTTTTAGCCTAATTTTGTCTTTTCTTTTCTCAGTTGAAGATGACGATTTCCCGGTTCCAATTTACATTTGTGCGGATGTTTGAGCTCAGGGCTATTTTCAACATTTTCTATAGGATATGAATCTTTATATTAAATGATATTATTTTATAACCTAATTTTATCAGCGCTTATCTTTCTGTTGAAGATGGCGATCTACCAGTTTCAACGGACATTTTTGCGGATTTTTTTGAGCTCGATGCTTTACTTCTACATTTTCTGGAAATTATGGTTCTTTTTATTAAATGAAATGATTTTTTTGGCCTAATTTTGTCTACTCTTACTTTTCTGTTGAAGATGGCGATCTTACAGTTCCAACGGACATTTTTGCGAATTACTCTGACCTCGGTGCTATTTTCTTAATTTTTTTGGAAGATAAGGATCTTTTAATTAAATGATTTGATTTTTGGCCTAATTTTGCCATCTCTTATTTTTTAATTGAAGATGGTGATCTATCGATTCCAACGGATATTTTTGCAGACTTTTATTAGCTTGGGACTATTTTCTACATTTTATGTAAGATATGGATCTTTTTATTAAATGATATGATTTTTTGGCCTAATTTTGTCTTCTCATTTTAATAGAAGATAGGATTTCCCGGTTCAACGGACAATTCAGGGATTTTCAGAGCTCTGGTTATTTTCTACATTTTATGAAAGATATGGATCTTTTTAGTAAAGGATATGATTTTTGGACTAATTTTGTCTCCTCTTATTTTTCAGTTGAAGATGTCGATCTCCCAGTTCCAACTGGCATTTTTGTGGATTTTTTCTGAGATTCGAGCTATTTTCTACTTGTTATGGAAGATATGGCTCTTTTTATTAAATGATATGATTTTTATAACCTAGAAGATGGCGATCTCCGGTTCTAACGGCCATTTTTGCGGATTTTTCTGAGCTTGGGGTTATTTTCTACATTTTATGAAAGATATGGATCTTTTTATTAAATGATATTATTTTTATAGCCTTATTTTTGTCTTCTCTTATTTTTCAGTTGAAACTGGCGATATCTGGTTCCAACGGACATTTTGCGGATTTTTTTGAGTTCAGTGCTATTTTATACGGTTAATTGAAGATAAGGATCTTTTTATCAAATGACCATTTTTATAGCCCAAGTTTGTCTTCTTATATTTTTTTAGTAGAAAATGGCCATCTCCCGGTTCCAACGGACATTTTTGCGGATTTTTCTCACCTCAAGCCTATTTCTACATTTTCTGGAAGATATAGATCTTTTATTAAATAATATGATTTTTAGGCCTAATTTTGTTTTCACTTATTTTTCAGACGAAGATGACGATCTCCCAGTTCCGACGAACATTTTTACGGATTTTTCTTTGTCCGAGCTATTTTCTACATTTTTGGAAAGTTATGAATCTTTTTATTAAATGATGTGATTTTTATCGCCTAATTTTGTCATTCTCTTATATATTTTTGCAGTTGAAGATGGCGATCTCCTGGTTCCAATGGACATATTTGCGTATTTTTTGAGTTCGGTGCTATTTTCTACATTTTATGGAAGATATTGAACTTTTTATTAAATAATAAGATTTTTTATAGCCTTCGTTTTTCTTCTCTTATTTTTTTCGTTGAAGATGACGATCTCTCGGTTCCAACGGACATTTTTGCAAATTTTTCTTAGCTTGAGACTATTTTCTACATTTTCTGGAAGATATGAATCTTTTTATGACATGATATGAATTTTGGCCTAATTTGTTCTTCTCTATTTTTAATTTGAAGATAGAGATCTCCTAGTTCCAACGGACATTTTTGCAAATTTTTTAAGCTCAGTGATATTTTCTACAGTTTCTGTATGATATGAATGTTTATATTAAATGATATGATTTTTATAACCAAATTTAGACTTCTCTTATCTTTCAGTTGAAGATGGCGATCTCCAGGTTTCAAGCGGATTTTTGCGGATTTCTCTTATCTTGTTATTAAATGATATGATTATTTGGTCTAATTTTTGCCAGTTGAATATGGCGATCCCCCAGTTCCAATGGACCTTTTTGCGTATTATTTTGACCTCGGGGCTATTTTCTAAATTTTCTAGAATATATGGATCTTTTTATTAAATGATATGATTTTTGGCCTAATTTTGTCTTCTGTTATTTTTTTAGTTGAAGATGGCAATCTCCCGGTTTCAAAGGATATTTTTGCTGATTTTTCTGAGATCGCGGTTATTTTCTACAGTTAATTGAAGATATGGATCTTTTATTAAATGATATGATTTTTATAGGCTAAGTTTGTCAACTCTTATTTTTCAATTGAATAAGGCAATCTTCTGGTTCGAACAGACATTTTTGCTGATTTTTCTGACCTCGAGCCTATTTTCGATATTTTCTGAAAGATAAGGATCTTTTTATTAAATAATATGATTTTTAGGCCTAACTCTTGGGGCTATTTTCTACATTTTATTGAAGACATGTATCTTTTTATTAATTGATATGATTTTAGTGGACTAATTTTGTCTTCTTTTATTTTTCAGTTGAAGATGACGATTCTCCCGGTTTTAATGGAAATTTTTGCAGATTTTTCTAATCTTGGAGCTATTTTCTACATTTTCTGGAAGATATGAATCGTTTTATTAAATGATATGATTTTTTGGCCTAATTTTGTCTTCTTTTATTTTTCCATTGAAGATGGCGATCTCCTGGTTCCAAGGACATTTCTGCGAATATTTCTGAGCTCCGGTCTATTTTCCACATTTTTTGGAATATATGGATCGTTTTATTAAATGATATGATTTTTGGGCCTAATTTTGTTTTCTCTTATGTTCCTGTTGAAGCAGGCGATCTTTTGGTTCCAACAGATAGTTTTGTGGATTTTCTGAGCTTGGAGCTATTTTCTAAAATTTTTGCAAGATATGCATCTTTTTTAAAATGATATGATTTTTTCACCTAATTTAGTCTTCTCTAATTTTTCGGTTGAAGATGGAAATCTACCGGTTTCAACAGACATTTTTTTCCAGATTTTACTGAGCTCCGGGCTATTGTCCACATTTTTTGGAAGATATGGATCGTTTTATTAACAGATATGATTTTTGGCCTAATATTTTCTTCTCTTATTTTTCATTTGAATTTGATGATCTCCTGGTTCCAAGAGACATTTTTGGCGTATTTTTCTTAACTTGGTGCTATTAAATTTTCTACATTTTCTGAAAGATGTGGATGTTTGTATTTAATGATATGATTTTTATAGTGTAATTTTGGCTTCTCTTATTGTTAAACCCTTGGGCCGGCACTGAAGAGGCTCACTTGATTGACACCAAAGCCCACGAGGTCCACAAAGGAAGCTGGAAACTGACCCAGTTAAAGCCCACGTGTCATTTGCTCGTTGAACCTCCATCACTCAAACGTGCGATTGATAATGGGATCATATGTTGAATATTGGACTCCCCGGATTTGGTTTTGATGATGAGCAAACATAAATAATCCATGAACTAACAATTTGTGAGCGCAGTATTGGAGATCGTCGCCAAATTCACGAGAACAATCAAAGCGACATCTCAACACTTCTCAAAGCTCGTATTCATGCCTAAAGCTTCGTTGAAGCTCATGCGCCGTTTTGGAAGTTATGAAGAATTAATCGAAGCTCTCGAAGACCGTCCTTTAAGGTTTTATTTATAGTCTTTTAAGCTTCGATCTATAGAATGTTAAGCCTTGAGTATATCTTACGATTCTAACTTCATATCGCTCATATCGTAGCTCTAGGATCTTAGTACAAGTTCATTCTAACTTCCTCGAAGCGTCGCGCTTCGATTCGGACTTGTTTGTGCACGTTAGTTGGTACAAGAAGAAGTACTGACCGACTAGATGGTGATCTAGTCGGTCAGCAGAGCTTCTTGGACCGACTAGTTTGTGTTCATCTTTTCCTGTTCAGTACTGTTTACAGTTAGTCGGTCCACGTTGACTCACCGACCGACTAGTTTGTGAACTAGTCGGTCAGTGATGCTTCTTTGACCGACTAGTTGAGATTTACTGTTCATGCCAAAATTCTCCTAAGCTACTGTTTATCGTTAGTCGGTCTAAGAACGTTTGGTGACCGACTAGTTGACAATCTAGTCGGTCAACTTTTGTTCTTGGACCGACTAAGTCAATTTGTATTCAGACTATTTCATTATGCCTCTTAGTCGGTCTACGTTCATTGACTGACCGACTAGTTGTGAAACTAGTCGGTCAGAATGTCTTCTTGGACCGACTAGATTTCTAGGTCTGAAATTCTCTCTCTTCTCAGTTCTTCTCTTAGTCGGTCCATGTTGTTTGACTGACCGACTAGTTGATGAACTAGTCGGTCAGTGGTTGTTCTTTGACCGACTAGTTGCCTCAGATTTCTATCCGTTGGAGAGTGACCTAACTTGTTTTTATGGGCCTCTATAAATACGAACCTAGGTCATTTCTCTCTAGGGTAGAGCTGCCATTAAGTGATTCTTTGAGATAGAAAGAGATAGCCATTCTCACTCATTTCTAAAGCTCTCTTCCGCACAAGAAATCCTCTCTCTCTCTCACTTTCTAGATCTAGAATCCATCTTGAGAGAAGTTTGTTCTTGGTGAGCCCTTCAAGCTCTAACTTGAATCAAGTCTCCAAATCGCTCCTAGGCACCTATTGCTGGTCATTTCCTTGGTGCTAGGACTTGGTGACTTCATCTTCCTCAAATCCTTCCTTTCACCTATTTGGTAAGAAAAACTCAAGGTATAGGATTTTGTGGTAAGATTGTTTATTTCATTATAAACTCTTTTATATTGCTTGTTGATTCTCTCGGTTGTGAGAGAAGGTTGTGATCCCGGGTTGTGGGATTCACTATTGCCATTGCATGTATGATTTGATCTTGTGAAGGTTTTTTCACAAGATATTCATAGTGGAAATATTGAGTTAGGGTTTCTAACTCAAGTATCCGGAGGGGATCCGGGTGGTTGGGACGTAGGATCACCGGGAACAAGTCGGGGAGACTTGGGCGGATCCGAACCCATTAACATCATTTGTTTGCATTGTTAATTTTGTTGTTGTCATTCAATTTAAGCTTCCGCAAATTGATTTGGTAGTTGTTTGCACTATAATTTAGAATTATACTCCTTGTTATTTTTAAAGTACTATTCACCCCCCCTCTAGTACTTGTGCAGTAGCTTGTAGGGCATTACATTTGGTATCGGAGCCAGATACTTAGCTATGTCTGCCAACGACAACAAGACCGTGCGTCCACCTTCCAACTATGACACCTTCAGGAACCGTGAAGGAGCATCTTCGGTGATGGAAGGACATTCCTCTACGAGGCCTCCATTCTTCAACGGTACCAACTACGGGTACTGGAAGTGCCGGATGGAAACCTTCCTCCGGAGTGCATCTCTATGGAGGACCACAATGAAGGAATACATCGAGCCTCAAGAAGAAGACTTTGAGAAATGGACTACCGCGGAGGTCGCCGCGGAGGTAAGCAATGCCAAGGCAATGAACGCCTTGCAATGTGCATTGGAGCCCGATGACTTCCATAAGATATGCACATGTAAGAGTGCATATCAAATTTGGAACTCCCTCCTCATTCTACATGAAGGGACGAGTAGGGTAAGAGACTCTAAACTCGTAGTCGTAAACAAAGATTACGAAATGTTTCATATGCAATAGGACGAGAAGATGAAAGAATATTACGCTCGCTTCGTTGACATAATAAACGAGTTAGAGGCCCTCGGGAAATCCTACACTCAAAAGGAGAAGTGCTCGAAGATTATCGAAGGACTTCCTTCTTCTTAGGAGAAACGTACCTTCGCCATCGAGGAAGGTAATGACATGAATAAGTATACCGTAGTTCAACTAATGGGTACTTTGATGTCATACGAGGTACGCAAAGATAGCAAGGTGAAGTTACAAGAAAAGATGAAGTCCTACTTGAACCAAGACGTGCCTAAGAAAAAGGCGATTGCATTCAAGGCGGCTTCATCCACCTCTACCGATGATGAGGACTCGGAAGAAGAAATGGACATGGAATCCATTGCACTCATGGCAAAGAAGTTCAATTGCTTCTTTCGAAAAGTTAACTTCAAACAAAAATCTAAATTTACTTCTACTAACGCCTCTCCACCTTTGTGCTTTAAATGCAATAAGCCAGGACACATCAAAGCGGATTGTCCTCAAAACAAGCAAAAGGAGAAGTGGAAGGCGTCGAAGTTTGACAAGTCAAAGAAGTACAAAAAGGGGTACAAAAAGGGACTTGTCGGAGCAACATTCACCGACTCCGAGGATTCCTCAAGCGGAGAGTCGGATGATGAGAAAGTGGAGCAAGCGCACATGTGCTTCATGGCAAGAGAGGAGCATGATCAAGGATCTTCCTCCTCCGATGATAGCGACGACGAAGGCGATGAGGTAACTATGGACGATCTTAGGGATGCTAACTCTCATTTATGGTCTAAATACACTAAATTAGTAAATAGATATACTAAAGTAAAAGATGACCTAGCTAGCATTCAAACCTCGCCTAAGACTATCATCACCAACAACGACACCGTTGTTGAAGAGTTAAGAAATGAGATTGTTAATCTCAAATCTAAACTTGAACATGTTAGCATTGATGATCCGGAAGAACATAAGATAGCGGATTTAACTTCTCAAAACTCGACTTTGAGTATTGAGAACGAGAATCTTAAGTCTCGTGTTTATGTGCTCACATCGCAAGTATCCAACTTGGACACTTCTATGCGTTCTCTCAAAGAGAAATATGAGAACACATTAGGCCGAATTAATAAATTCAATAAGGGTAAGGACCATTTGGATAAAATCCTAAGTGACTTACTTCCAGCCAATCACCACATTGGTTTGGGGTATACGATGGGATGTCCATCCAAAGCGGCCACTACTTTTGTTAGGCCAATTTCCGGTGACTCTACGAGTGGTAGCAAACACTCTATTGGTAGTTCATCTACCAATGGTGCTTCCACCTCGTCCACGCCCTCTTTCGGAAAGAAACCCACTTTGGGTGGACCTCCAAAGAAGGGGCATGCTTATATGTACACCACTACCATGCCACGTAGGAACACACGTCCTACTCCACCGTCACACACATATGATGATTTTTATGCAACACATTCTCGGGCACGTGCACACCATGTGAGACACCCTCACGCACGTGTTCCCACACATGCATATGTTCACCCACCTCATCATATGAATAATTATCGTCGTGCACCATTCCATCATGTTCCTTATGCCTATCCACGACATGCATCACGTAGAAACCAACAACGCATGCATGCACCCAATAGGATGAGGGCTCCCAAGATTTTCACTATTTGGAGCCCAAAGGACACAAGCATGGATGAAAAACAAGTGTAAATGAATGCTTATTTTTCGAATGTTGTGCATAGTAGGAATTATGTGAGGAAGTCTAAGTCCAATTGGACTTGGCTTCCAAAGGTCTAACCTTTGAGGACCCAATGACCTTGGGTACCATGATATGAAATTTTCTATCTTTAGGTACTCAAGGGAAAGAAAAAGAAAAGGAGCAACAAATACAAATTTAGCTCCAAAGGGAATTGGATACTCGATAGCTGGTGTTCAAAACACATGACGGGTGACGCTCAATTGCTCTCCGGAGTAGTTCCCATTGCAAATGGAAACCGCGTCGTATTCGGAGGCAACGAGAGCGGAACCATCGTCGGTGTTGGTAAAGTGGGTAACCCTTCTAAACCCTTAATTAGTGATGTTTATCTAGTTGATGGTTTAAATCATAATCTTATTTCAATAAGCCAACTTTGTGACAAAGGTTACAAAGTTAGCTTTGCGAAAGGATTGTGTCATATTTCAAATGATAATAATAAGTTATTATTTTCTGGCACACGCCATAAAGATATTTATATTTTGGATCTTCCTAAGTCATATGAACAATGTCTCGTTGCCAACACAAGTGAACAACACTTATGGCATCGACGCTTTGGACATGTGAACTTTGGAACACTTTATAAGCTTTCAAAATTAAATTCCATTAAAGGTTTTCCGAAGCTCGTTTTTGAAAAGAAAAGTTTTTGTGATTCTTGTCAACGTGACAAGCTTCCCAAATCTTCATTTAAACCTAAGAAAAGCATTTCTACTAAACGGCCACTAGAGCTATTACATCTAGATTTATTTGGGCCAACTAGAGTTGCTTCCTTAGGAAATGCAAGATATGGACTTGTCATCGTCGATGATTATTCTAGATTTACATGGGTATTTTTCTTATGTAATAAAAATGAAGCTTTTGAAAACTTCACAATATTTGTGAAGAAAGTACAAAATCTCATCGGAACCACCATTGTCACTATTCGTAGTGATCATGGGGGTGAATTTGATAATGAGTCTTTCTCAAATTTTTGTGATGATCTTGGAATTACTCACACGTTTTCTTTCCCTCACGCACCCCCTCAAAATGGTGTTGTTGAGAGGAAGAATAGAACGCTTGTGGAGTGTGCTCGCACTATGCTCGAAGATAGTCAACTTGGTTATCAATTTTGGGCGGAAGCGGTACACACCGCTTGTTATGTGTTTAATAGAATACTTTTGAGGCCCGGTACCAAACAAACTTGCTATGAATTATTGTTTGGTAGATTACCTCAAGTTAAACATTTTCGTGTTTTCGGCGCAAAATGTTTTATTAAAAACACATATGATAATTTGGACAAGTTTGATCCGAGATCGGATGAGGGGATATTTGTTGGGTATTCCTCACGTAGCAAAGCCTACCGGATATACAACAAAAGATCCTCTACGATCGAGGAACCATTACATGTCTCTTTTAATGAGAATTTTACTACTTCTAGAATTTCAAATGATAATGATTCTATGGATGTTTTATGTGATTCGTTTGAAAATTCTAAGTCTATTGATTCAATTGATTCTATTGATACTAACCCGACTAATGAAGTTGTTGAGAATGTGCCTAGTGATCAAGGTATTCCCAAGCGGCTTCATACCATTCGCGATCATCCCCATGAGCAAGTCATTGGCAATATTCATGATAGTGTCAAGACGAGATCGCAAGTCCACCACTTCACCAATTGTGCCTTTGCCTCATCGATAGAGCCAAAGAATATAGTTGAAGCGTGCGAAGATAGTGCTTGGATCCTTGCCATGGAGGAGGAACTCATTCAATTCGAGAGGAATGAGGTATGGGAGCTTGTTCCTTTGCCATCGAAGAACCACACCGTCATAGGGACAAAGTGGATCTTCAAGAACAAAACCGACGAAAATCAAGTCGTAGTCCGGAACAAAGCTCGGTTAGTTGCTCAAGGCTATCGCCAAGAGGAAGGTATCGATTTCGAAGAATCCTTCGCTCCGGTAGCTAGATTAGAATCAATTAGACTATTATTGTCTTATGCATGCCATAAAGATTTTAAGTTATTTCAAATGGATGTTAAAAGTGCATTTTTAAACGGAGATGTCGTTGAGGAAGTTTACGTTTCTCAACCTCCGGGCTTCATAAATGAAAAATTTCCAAATCATGTTTTTAAACTAAAGAAAGCTCTTTATGGTTTGAGACAAGCTCCTCGAGCTTGGTATGATCGCCTAAAGAATTTTCTTTTGGATTTGAATTTTAAAATGGGCGAAGCCGATTCTACACTTTTTGTTAAGCATGCGAATAATGATATTTTATTAGTTCAAATTTATGTTGATGATATCATTTTCGGTGCTACTAACTTCACTCTTTGCGAAGAGTTTTCTAATGTTATGAAGGAACAATTTGAGATGAGCCACATGGGCGAACTCAAATATTTCTTAGGTCTCCAAATTCGCCAATTGAACGATGCAATCTTCATCCACCAAACGAAGTATACGGTGGAGTTGCTTAAGCGATTTGGAATGGAAAGTGCTTCCGGGAAAAAGACTCCAATGAGCACGACTACGCATCTTGACAAGGATACAGGCGGTAAGGATGTAGACATTCGTCTATATCGAGGTATGATAGGTAGTTTACTTTATCTTACCGTAAGTAGGCCCGATATTATGTTTGCCGTATGCGTATGTGCTCGTTATCAGTCTCAACCTAAGGAGTCTCACTTAGTAGCGGTAAAACGTATTTTCCGTTATCTAAGTTATACACTTGATTTTGGATTACTTTATCCAAAATCTAGCACGTATGAGTTAGTCTCATATAGTGATGCCGATTATGCGGGATGCAAATCCAACAGGAAAAGTACTAGTGGCACTTGCCATTTTCTAGGAAATTCCCTTGTCTCTTGGTTTTCTAAGAAGCAAAATTCCGTATCACTTTCAACCACCGAGGCGGAATATATTGCCGCCGGTGCCGCTTGTGCCCAGGTTCTTTGGATGAGACACACATTGAAGGATTTTGGTATTCATTGTGATACTAGCCCTATCATGGTGGATAACCAAAGTGCTATCTGTCTTTCAAAGAATCCGGTGCACCATTCCCGATCTAAACACATAGATGTCCGACACAATTTTTTAGATGATCATGTTGCTAAAAAGGACATCATTTTAGTGTACGTTGAAACCCAAAAGCAAATCGCCGATATTTTCACGAAACCCCTAAAGGAGGACTCCTTTGTGCGGTTGCGTCGAGAATTGGGGATTATGGGTGAATCCGAGATATAGGATTCATATCTCATTCAATTATCTTGCATGCTACTATATTTCGCGATATTTCATTCATGCTAGATTTATTGAATTTTTGGGGATTTTATGTGATATGTTTGAATTTTTGCTCGAATTCGTATTTGAATGTCGTATTTAAGATTTCGACGTTTTATGGGGTAATTTAGATGACTAATGAGAGTGTTAAGATGTTTCATCCAAGTGGTTTGTGAAGAGAACTCATTTATCAACATTTGGACTCTCCTAGTCAGTTTCAGTTCATCAGCCAACCGACTAGATGCTCATCTAGTCGGTCAGCTAGTGAACTCAGACCGACTAGATCAAGCCTTTATCTATCTTTTGTCTTTTTCTTTCTTTAGTCGGTCTCAGTACACTTACCGACCGACTAGATTGAAAACTAGTCGGTCAGTGATTATACTGTGACCGACTAATTCTAGCCCTAAAATTTTCTGTTTGCCTCTGTTTCGACTTAGTCGGTTCAAGCTCATTTACCGACCGACTAGATCGTAATCTAGTCGGTCAGTGCTTGAACTGTGACCGACTAAGTGTGTTAGGGCAAACGCGTCTTTTCGCTTTCCGACCGACTTAATCCCAGTTTATCCGACTTCATTTCATTTTAGTCGGTCTTCTTCTCAACTCCAGCCCGAAAAACTCCTAAACCCCTTCGAGACCTTTCGACTTCCGACGTCTTCCCGGCCAGTTTTCCGGCCATCCCCGCCGTCCGTCGCCGTCGACCCTCTCTCCTAGGTATAACCCCCCTCCTAGATCTCGTTTTCCACTTCCTAGGGTTAGTTCTTCATCGTGTTTTCTATTCTAGGGTTTCGAAGTTCTCTATTAGGGTTTGGTGCGTGTTTGATTTCAGTTCTAGGGTTTGAGCTAAGGTGTTTGATCTTACCTTCATCGTTTGATTGTACTCGTTGTGCCGAGATCATGGCACGAACGAGAATCCTGAATACATCTTCCGGGCATCCCCTATGACCGTAGAGGGTGCTACCGCTTCGACCCCTCCCAAACGTAGGGCAAGACCACTCGACCCCCCTCTTCGTCTTCGACTCCGTTGAAGAGGAAGAGGACGTCCAAGCCTAAACCTGCTGGCCAATCGTCCAAGCCAAAACCTAAACCCAAAGCTTTCCGTGCTCCGACTCCTCTCGGTGAGCGTTCGGGTAGTGATTCAGAGGATAATTCCGATGAAGAATACACTCCTGAACATCCCGAGAAAGCTCCTACTCCACCTCCTCCGAAGACCCGTAAGGCTAAGGGTAAAGGTCCGATGCCAGTCGGCGGTGTAGATATATCGTTGTGCCGCGATGTCCCTCAGTGTCTCGCAGCGTACAACAGTATAGAGCACTGCCCGCTGCTGTTGGAACATTACGTTCAGTTTTCTGATTTCCTTGGCCTTGCTGATCTTCTCTCCTATAGTGGCCTTCTGGACTACCTTAGATATGACCCCAAGGCGAACCCCCGTCCATATCCTCGCCTGGTCAAATTATTCTATGCCAATCGTGTTCGTGGCCAGTACGACGAGTCTCACTCCATCGAGACTTCTGTTTTGGGGACTCCTATAGTCCTCACGGCAGAAATCTTGGGGGAGTTGATAGGTTGCTCGTCGTGTGGCCTCCTCTCTTCTGACATCTCGGTTGATGATATCTCCTCCTTAGATCAGTGGACCTTAGGCAAAATCTTCCAGGTTATCCCCCCAGCTTTTATAGGAGTCCCTTCCAAATCTTTCAAATCGAATGCTTGGGTGCTTAACCTTATCTTGAAATCCTGCCTTCTTCCCAAGTATGGATCTTCATCTCTTCCATCTCAGCCGTTTTTGAAACTGATATACGCTCTGTTTATGGGTAGTGAGATTAATTGGGCTCGCATTATACTCGATAAGATGGACTCTTTCGAGTGTATACGCAAGACCACTAAATCTGTGCATATCCCATATCCATGTCTGTTGACCTTGGTTTTCCGTCGTTTCGGTGTTCCCCTCCCTCCTGACGATGAGCGTCCCCTTGGTCCACCTCTGAACGCGACGGCCGTTAAGAAATCTCTTGCGGCGCTCCGTCACGTGCAGCGGTCGACACCTTCTGCATCTCAGGCCCCTCCTTTAGCTGCTTCAGTTCCTCCCTCAGTTGCTTCTGTCCCTCCTCTTGTTGCCACATTAGATGATGTCGTACGGTTGCTTCATCGGCACAAGTCGCGTTTGGCTCGTACCGAGGAGGTAGTTTGCCGTATGGCACGTTTGATGGGCATTGATCTTCCTCCGTCCGTTTCTGAGGACGAGGAGATGGGCGATGAGGAGTTTGATGATCTTGTCACCTCCTTGGTTCGTGGCGATGAGGCCATTGCTGCTGTTGCTACCACCTCTGCTCCTGATGTTGGCACCTCTTCCGGTGCTCCTGAGACTTCTGCCGCAGTGGATCAGCCTTCTGTTGCTGCTGCTACTTCTGTTGCTGCTGATATTCCTGTTGACACTTCTGCCGTCGAGCCTGTCGTCGACGTCTCAACTCCTGCCCCGACGATCCCTTCTGTTCAGATGCCTACCCTCCCTGCAGAGCCTGAGTCCACTCCTTCGACTGGACCTCCGGAGACTGCAGATCCAGCCACTCCCTCGTGATCGTCAGTATCGAGGACTCTCAACTGCTCATTGGATGATGCATCTTATTGAGAGTATTTTAGGATGGGATGGAGTTTGGGTGTTGATTTGTTGTATTTTGATATGTTGGATGTCGGTGTATGTGTTGTATTTTTTGTTGGATGTTGATGATGGTCTTCTGATGATGATGTTGTATCTTTTGATGTTTATATCCATGGTATGTTGTATTCGATGTCCTCGATGTGATATCTTCTTGGATGTACTCATGATGCTTTCATATATATTCATCGATCTTCTCTTTGTATTATTTCGTCGTGCACATTTAATTTTCATTCAATGCTTTTGATATGTGAATTCTATGCTCGACGCTTGAAAACTTGGTTAAATAGATAATATTTCTATGATTGTATAGAATTGTTTTCCATGCACAAATTTAACCAAGAATATTGAATATTGGAGAGTATGTTTCTTTATTCAATACATGAATAAATATTTGGTATTATTGATGATTTTAATTATCGCGTTTTGATAATGGACATTTTGACACACCTTGATTTGTTTTCATCAATTTTCCCTTGGTGTCAATTTGGTCCATCATCATTGTCTACGACTCCCGATGTTGGATTTTCCATTTCCTCGTTGTTGTCGTTGTATGCCCCCCATTTTTGGGATAATGCCAAAGGGGGAGAGATAATGATAATAAATACGGCAAATGAAAATTTAACTCAATTTCCACGAATCTAACTTGATGTGTTAGATCCAGGGGGAGTTAAGATATATATAAGGATTTTACAAAATCCGATATTTCAAAAATCGATTCTCGTTATATATCTTACTCGTCTGATTGATGCAATTTATATATACTCTTTTTGGAATTAACGTGTCATCAATGCAGGGGGAGTAAGTATTTTACATTTGAATCATTATTTTTGATTATTATTTATGTTGGTTTGTCATCACCAAAAAGGGGGAGAATGTTGAATATTGGACTCCCCGGATTTGGTTTTGATGATGAGCAAACATAAATAATCCATGAACTAACAATTTGTGAGCGCAGTATTGGAGATCGTCGCCAAATTCACGAGAACAATCAAAGCGACATCTCAACACTTCTCAAAGCTCGTATTCATGCCTAAAGCTTCGTTGAAGCTCAAGCGCCGTTTTGGAAGTTATGAAGAATTAATCGAAGCTCTCGAAGACCGTCCTTTAAGGTTTTATTTATAGTCTTTTAAGCTTCGATCTATAGAATGTTAAGCCTTGAGTATATCTTACGATTCTAACTTCATATCGCTCATATCGTAGCTCTAGGATCTTAGTACAAGTTCATTCTAACTTCCTCGAAGCGTCGCGCTTCGATTCGGACTTGTTTGTGCACGTTAGTTGGTACAAGAAGAAGTACTGACCGACTAGATGGTGATCTAGTCGGTCAGCAGAGCTTCTTGGACCGACTAGTTTGTGTTCATCTTTTCCTGTTCAGTACTGTTTACAGTTAGTCGGTCCACGTTGACTCACCGACTGACTAGTTTGTGAACTAGTCGGTCAGTGATGCTTCTTTGACCGACTAGTTGAGATTTACTGTTCATGCCAAAATTCTCCTAAGCTACTGTTTATCGTTAGTCGGTCTAAGAACGTTTGGTGACCGACTAGTTAACAATCTAGTCGGTCAACTTTTGTTCTTGGACCGACTAAGTCAATTTGTATTCAGACTATTTCATTATGCCTCTTAGTCGGTCTACGTTCATTGACTGACCGACTAGTTGTGAAACTAGTCGGTCAGAATGTCTTCTTGGACCGACTAGATTTCTAGGTCTGAAATTCTCTCTCTTCTCAGTTCTTCTCTTAGTCGGTCCATGTTGTTTGACTGACCGACTAGTTGATGAACTAGTCGGTCAGTGCTTGTTCTTTGACCGACTAGTTGCCTCAGATTTCTATCCGTTGGAGAGTGACCTAACTTGTTTTTATGGGCCTCTATAAATACGAACCTAGGTCATTTCTCTCTAGGGTAGAGCTGCCATTAAGTGATTCTTTGAGATAGAAAGAGATAGCCATTCTCACTCATTTCTAAAGCTCTCTTCCTCACAAGAAATCCTCTCTCTCTCACTTTCTAGATCTAGAATCCATCTTGAGAGAAGTTTGTTCTTGGTGAGCCTTTCAAGCTCTAGCTTGAATCAAGTCTCCAAATCGCTCCTAGGCACCTATTGCTGGTCATTTCCTTGGTGCTAGGACTTGGTGACTTCATCTTCCTCAAATCCTTCCTTTCACCTATTTGGTAAGAAAAACTCAAGGTATAGGATTTTGTGGTAAGATTGTTTATTTCATTATAAACTCTTTTATATTGCTTGTTGATTCTCTCGGTTGTGAGAGAAGGTTGTGATCCCGGGTTGTGGGATTCACTATTGCCATTGCATGTATGATTTGATCTTGTGAAGGTTTTTTCACAAGATATTCATAGTGGAAATCTTGAGTTAGGGTTTCTAACTCAAGTATCCGGAGGGGATCCGGGTGGTTGGGACGTAGGATCACCGGGAACAAGTCGGGGAGACTTGGGTGGATCCGAACCCATTAACATAATTTGTTTGCATTGTTAATTTTGTTGTTGTCATTCAATTTAAGCTTCCGCAAATTGATTTGGTAGTTCTTTGCACTATAATTTGGAATTATACTCCTTGTTATTTTTAAAGTACTATTCACCCCCCCTCTAGTACTTGTGCAGTAGCTTGTAGGGCATTACATCATAAATAGTAGAGGCATAGACAACTCTTATGTTATCCCTATTAAGAGGGGGAGGATCGTGGCACCATAATTGGTGACCGTTATTCTCCCAACGTCACTGGAGATACCACCGAAGTCTATAAATTCAGAAAGGACAAACAGAAGAGGAGTGGTACAAGAAAACTTAACAAACTTTATTATCTTCTTCTACATACTTTATATTTCTTCCTCCATACAGCTTGAGGAGACTGACTCAAGACGGAACATCTGCGGATCGATCTTGATAGCCCCAATCCTTTCCTTAAGTTTTCGTCTAACTTAAGCATCGGAGGAGACTTGGGTCAGGACCCAGATCTGATCCTCTTTGACGTTTCTTTGTGGTACATGAAGCTCGTGATTCAACTCAATAGGAGAGTCGATCTACCGTTCTTTTCAACTATTAATCAAGGTTCACGTTAGCCCGAGGGTCGAATGATTGTCACATTCAACAAAAGGGTCGATCATACATCCATGATGTGCTCTCTTGTCCCACCTATCATCGACTCTGGTTCTTCAATCCAAGGGTCACACTCCACCAGCTGACGAGGCTCCACCTCGACAGAGGAGTCTGCGTCAGTACAAATACTGTTGACGCCAATTTTGGCTTTAATAGTTTGCGCCGTTTGTAGGAAAGCTCAGTCAACATCCCAAGGCAACTACAGCCCTATGTCGACTGGACCCAAGAACACTAAACCTATTCTTGGTTTGACTGAGAACACTTGAAGCGAGGATGACATTCTCATCGAAGATGCTGCACATTCTGGGTCATCATCAAAGGAGCTAAGAGTACTTATGGTGACTCAGGAGCAATTCAACAAGTTCGCTGACCAGATCAAAAAAGCCCGACCGTTTTAGCCGCTGCTATGCAATAAAGCATGGGGCACCCACAACAGGCTGACGAGGAGCATCAGCCTCCGAATCCAACTCAAACGCCTGTAAGGGAGCAAACCCCTCCCATAGACCCGAGGTTGGGTAAGCAAAGGCCGGAGTGGAAAGAGAACTTGCAGCTCGATGCGACTCCTACGTCTCAATGGAATCGAGAGATGTGGAATAACAACTGCGCCTCTGGCACAATTGAGGTCTTGGGCCTCCACCAATGGGCGATCCATTCACAGCATTTTAGACCAGGTAATAGATCAATTCACTCAAGGTCGTAGTCCACATGGATTTGCAGTTGGCACAAAGAGAAAGGAGAGGGAAGAAAGCCACGTCCATTCTTCTAGCGTCACTCACCAACAACATGTGGAGGAGCGAGCCCCACTCACTCTTCCTGCTAACCAGTAGACTCCTCTGAAGGATAACATCATGTTTGCCACACTACTTTCCAAATTCAAGATGCGGAGTTTTCTAAGATTGGTATTATTTTTCTACATTTTCTAAAGTTACGGATCTTTTTATTAAATGATATAATTTTTTTGACCTAATTTTGTCTTCTCTTATTTTTCAGTTGAAAATGGCGATCTCTCAGTTCCAAAGGTTTTTTTTTGGATTTTTCTGAGCTCCCGACTATTTTCTACATTTTCTGTAAGATATGAATCTTTATATTAATTTATTTGATTGTTATAGTGTAATTTTTTATTTCTCTTATTTTTTAATTGAAAATGGTGATCTCCCGGGTCCAATGAATATTTTTGCGGATTTTTCAGAGCTCGGGGCTATTTATATATATTTTAGAGAAGTTATGGATATTTTTATTAAATGATATAATTTTGGCCTAAATTTGTCGTCTCTTATTTTTTTCGTTGAAGATGGCGATCTCCAGCTTCCCACTGACATTTTTAGGGATTTTTCTAAGCTCCTGGATATTTTCTAAATTTTCTGTTCGATATGAATCTTTATATTAAATGATATGATTTTTAGCCTAATTTTGTCTTCCTTTGTTTTTTTAGCAGAAGATGTCGATCTCCCGGTTCTAACAGACATTTTTGCGGATTTTTCTCAACGCGGAACTATTTTCAAAAGTTCATTGAAGATATGGATCTTTTTATTAAATGATATGATTTTATAGACTACGTTTGTCTTCTCTTATTTTTGAGTTGAAGATGGCGAACTCACGATTCCAACGGACATTTTTATGGATTTTTTGACCTCGGGGCTATTTTCTAAATTTTCTGGAAGATATGGATTTTTTATTAAATGATATGATTTTTGGCCTAATTTTATCTTCTCTTATTTTTCACTTGAAGATGGCAATCTCCTGGTTCCAACAGACATTTTTGCGGATTTTTTCTGTGCTCCGAACTATTTTCTACATTTTGTGTATGATATGAATCGTTATATTAAAGATATGATTTTTATTACCTAATTTTGTCTCCTCTTATTTTTAAGTTGAAGATGGTGATCTTTAGATTCCAACAGACATTTTTGCGGATTTTTTTTAAGATCGGTGTTATTTTTCTACAATTTGAGAAAGTTTTGGATTTTTTATTAAATGAAATGATTTTTGGCCTAATTTTGTCTTCTCTTATTTTTTAAGTTAAATATGGCGATCTCTCGGTCCTAACAGACATTTTTGCAGATTATTTCTTACCTCGACACTATTTTCTAAATTTTCTGAGAGATATGTATCTTTTTATTAAATTATTTGATTATTGGCCTTGGTTTGTCTTCTTTTATTTTCAACTGAAGATGGTGATCTCTCAGTTCCAACGGATATTTTTACGGATTTTTATGAGCTTGGTGCTATTATCTACATTTGAAGGAAGATATGGATTTTTTTATTAAATGATATGATTTATATTTCATACATCTCTCTTCTCTTATTTTTCAGTTGAAGATGGCGATCTACCGGTTCCAATGCACATATTTGAGGATTTTTCTTAGCTTTCTGGAATATATGGATCTTTTTATTAAATGTTATGATTTTTCGGCCTAATTTTGTCTTTTCTTTTTTCGGTTGAAGATGGCGGTCTCTCAGTTCCAAAGGACATTTGTGCTAAAAAAATTTTGAGCTCCAGGCTATTTTCTATATTTTCTGTAAGATATGGATCTTTATATTAAATGATATGATTTTATAGCCTAATTTTGTCTTCTCTTTTTTCATTGAAAATGGCAATCTCCCAGTTCCAACGGACATTTTTGCCAATTATCCTGAGCTCGGGACTATGTTTCTACATTTTCAGAAAGATATGTATCTTTTTATTAAATGATATGATTTTTGGCCTAATTTTGTCTTCTCTTATTTTTTTAATTTAATATGGCAACCTACCGGTTCCAATGGACATTATTACATATTTATCTGACCTCGCAGATATTTTCTAAATTTTCTGGAAGAGATTGATCTTCTTTATAAATGATACGCTTTTGGCCTAATTTTGTCTTCGCTTATTTTTCAGTTGAAAAGGGCAATCTCCCAGTTAAAACGGACATTTTTGCTGATTTTTCTAAGCTCGGTGCTATTTTCTATATTTTATGGAAAATATATATCTTTTTATTAAATGATATGATTTTTATAGCCTACGTTTATCTTCTCTTATTTTATCAGTTAAATTTGGCGATCTACCAATTCCAATGGACATTTTTGCAGATTTTTTAGCTTGGGGAAATTTTAATATATTTTCGGGAAGATATAGACCTTTTTATTAAATGATATGATTATTTGGCCTAATTTTGTCTTCTCTTATTTTATCAGTTAAATATGGTGATATCCCATTTCCAACAGACATTTGAGCGAATTTTTCTGAGCTCTGGACTATTTTCTACATTTTCTGTAAGATATGGACCTTTTTATAAAATGATATGAATTTTAATGCCTAATTTTGTCTTCTCTTTTTCCAGTTAAAGATGGCCATCTTCCGGTTCAAACGGAAATTTTACAGATTTTTCTGAGCTATGAGCTATTTTTCTATATTTTATGGAAGATATGCATCATTTTATTAAATGATATGATTTTTTGGCCTAATTTTGTCTTCTCCTATTTTTAGCAGGAGATGGCGATCTCCCAGTTTCGAGGACATTTTTGCAGATTTTTTTGATCTCGAAGCTATTTTCAACATTTTCTGGAAGATATGGACCTTTTTATTAAATAATTTGATTTTTGGCCTAATTTTGTCTTCTTTTAGATTTTAGCTGAAGATGGCAATCTCCCATTTCCAACGGACATTTTTGCATATGTTTCTGAGCTCTTGGCTATTTTCTAAATTTTCCATAAGATATGAATCTTTATATTAAATGATATGATTTTTATGGCCTAATTTTGTCTTCTATTATTTTTTAGTTGAAGATGGTGATCTCCCAGTTCAAACAGATATTTTTGCATATTTTACTTAGCTCGGATCTATTTTTTGTATTTTCTAGAAGATGTGGATCTTTTTATTAAAGATACATTTTGGCATAATTTTATCTTCTCTTATTTTTCAGTTGAAGATGTCTGTCTCTCAGTTCCAACGGACATTTTTACGTATTTACTTAGCTCGTAGCTATTTTCTACATTTTTGGAAGAGATGGATCTTTTTATTAAATGATATCATTTTTCGACTAATTTTTTCTCTTATTTTTCAGTTGATGACGGCGATCTCGCTGTTACCACGGACATTTTTGGGCTCGGAGCTATTTTCTACATTTTATTGAAGATATGGATCTTTTTATTAAATGATATGATTTTTTTCACCTAATTTTGTCCTCTTATTTTTTCTGTTGAAAACGTCGATCTCCTGGTTCCAACTGACATTTGTGTTGATTTTTCTATGCTCGGTGCTATTTTTCTAAATTTTTGGAAGTTATGGAGCTTTTTATTAAATGATATGATTTTTGGCCTAATTTTATATTTTCTTATTTTTTTTCAGTTGACAATGGCGATCTACAGTTCCAACAGACATTTTTGCAGATTTTTCTGAGCTCCATGCTATTTTTAACATTTTCTGTAAGATTTAAATATTTATATTAATTGATAGGATTTATATATCCTAATTTTTGTCTTCTCTTATTTTTTACTTGAATATGACGATCTCCTGGGTCCAACAGACTTTGTTGAAGATTTTTCAGAGCTCTGGTATATTTTTATACATTTTCGGGAAGTTTTGATCCTGTATTAAATGATATGATTTTTAACCTAATTTTGTCGTCTCTTATTTTTTTTCGTTGAAGATAGCGATCTCCTGGTTCCAACAGTCATTTTCAGGATTTTTATGTGCTTCGGGCTATGTTCTAAATTTTCTGTAAGATATGAATCATTATATTAAATGATATGATTTTTAGCCAAATTTTCTCTTCTCTTATTTTTTCAGTTGAAGATGTAGATCTCTCGGTTCCAACAGATATTTTTGCAGATTTTTCTTAGTTCGAATTATTTTAAAAAGTTCATTGAAGATATGTATCTTTTTATTAAATGATAGGATTTTTATAGACTAAGTTTGTCTTCTTTTATTTTTCAATTGAAGATGTCGATCTTTCGGTTCCAACGGAAATTTTTGCGGATTTTTCTGACCTCGAGGCTATTTTCTAAATTTTCTGGAAGATATGAATCTTTTTATTAAATGATATGGTTTTGGCCTAATTTTGTCTTCTCTTATTTTTCAGTTGAAGATGGCGATCTCCCAGTTCCAACAGACATTTTTGCAGATTATTCTAAACTCGGGGCTATTTTCAATATTTTCTAAAAGATTTGGATTTTTTATTAAATGAAATGGATTTTATTGCCTACGTTTCTCCTCTTTTTTAGATTGAAGACAGCGATCTACCGGTTCCAATGCATATTTTTTACTGCTTTTTCTTAACTTGGGCTATTTTACTATATTTTCTAGGAAAGTATGGATCTTTTTATTAAATGTTATGATTTTTTGGCCTAATTTTGTCTTCTCTTTTTTCAGTTGATGATGTCGATCTCTCAGTTCCAACAGACATTTATGTGGAATTTTTTAATCTCCTTTCTATTTTCAACATTTTCTGTAAGATATGGATCTTTATTAAATGATATGATTTTTAAAACCTAATTTTGTCTTCTCTTATTTTTAGTTAAAAATAGCGATCTCCCGGTTCCAACGGACATATTTGCGGATTTTTCTGAGCTCATGACTAATTTTCAACATTTTCGGAATGTTATGTTTCTTTTTATTAAATGATATGATTTTTAACCTAATTTTGTCTTCTCTTTTTTTCCGTCGAAGATGGCGATCTACAGGTTCTAACGGACATTATTTGCGGATTTATTTGACCTCGTTGATATTTTCTAAATTTTCTAGAAAATATAGATATTCTTATTAAATGATATGATTTTTGGCCTAATTTTGTCTTCTCTTATTTTTCAGTTGAAAATGGTGATCTCCCTGTTCCAACAGACATTTTTGCTTATTTTTCTGACCGCGTTGCTATTTTATAAATTTTATGGAAGATATTTTTGTTTTTAATAAATGATATGATTGTTATAGCCTATGTTTGTCTTTTTTATTTTTTTTTCAGTTGAAGATGGTGACCTACCGGTTTGAAAGGTCATTTTTGCTGATTTTTCTTAGCTTGGGACAATTTTTCTACATTTTCTGGAAGATATGGACCCTTTTATTAAATGTTTTGATTATTTGGCCTAATTTTGTCGTATCATTTTTTTAGTTGACGACGGCGACCTCCGGGTTCCGACTGACATTTGAGCGGAATTTTCTGAGGTCCAGTCTATTTTCTACATTTTCTATAAGATATGAACCTTTTTATTAAATGCTATGAGTTTTATAGCCTAATTTCGTCTTCTCTGTTTTTATTTGATAATGGACATCTCCCGGTTCAAACAGACATTTTTTCGGATTTTTCTGAGCTTATAGCTATTTTCTATTTTATGCAAGATATGCATCATTTTATTAAATGATATGATTTTTTGGACTAATTTTATCTTCTCTTATTTTTTAGTTGATGATGGCAATCTCCCAGTACCAACGGACAGTTTAGCGGATTTTTTGACCTCGATGCTATTTTCTACCTTTTCTGGAAGATATGGATCTTTTTATTAAATCATTTGATTTTGGCCTAATTTTTTCTTTTCTTATGTTTCATATGAAGATGTCGGTCTCCCTGTTCCAACGGACATTTTTTGCGGAATTTTCTGAGCTACAGGCTTTTTTCTACATTTTCTATAAGGTATGGATATTTTTATTAAATGATTTGATTATTATAGCCTAATTTTATCTATTTCAGTTTAAGATGGTGATCTCCCGGTTCAAGCGGACATTTTTGCGGATATTACTTAACTCGGAGCTATTTTCTGTATTTTCTGGAAGATATGGATCATTTTATTAAATGATATCATTTTGGCATAATTTTTTCTTCTCGTATTTTTCAGTTGAAGATGGCGATCTCTCTGTTTCAACATACATTTTTGCCGATTTTTCTGAGCTCGGGGCTATTTTCTGCTTTTTCTGTAAGATGTGGATCTGTTTAATTACATGATATCACTTTTGGCCTAATTTTGTGTTCTCTTATTTTTCAGTTGAAGATGGCGATCTCCTTGTTGCAACGGACATTTTTGCAGATTTCTCTATGCACAGAGCTATTTTCTATATTTATTGAAGATATGGATATTTTTATTAAATGAAATGATTTTTTAGCCTAATGTTGTCTTCTCTTATTTTTCAATTGAAGATGGTGATCTCCCGGTTCTAACGGAACTTTTTGCGGATTTTTCTGTGCTCGCGATTATTTTTCTACATTTTCTATAAGTCATGGATCTTTTTATTAAATGATATGATTTTTGGCCTAATTTTGTCTTCTCTTATTTTTTGTTGAAGATGGCGATCTTTCGGTTCCAATGGATATTTTTAAAGATTATTCTGACATCGGGGCTATATTCTAAATTTTCTGAAAGATATGCATCTTTTTATTAATTAATATGATTTTTGACCCAATTTTCTCTTCTCATTTTTTCAATTGAAGATAGCGATCTACCGATTCCAACAGACATGTTTGCAGAGTATTCTAACCTCGGGGCTATTTTCTAAATTTTCTGAAAGAAATGCATCTTTTTATTAAATGATATGATTTTTGGCCTAATTTTGTCTTCACGTATTTTTCAATTGAAGATGGTGATCTACAGGTTCCAACAGACATTTTTGCGGATTTTTCGCATCTCTATGCTACTCTCTACATTTTAAGTAAGTTATGGATCTTTTTATTAATGCTATGATTTTTATATCATACATTTGCCTTCTCTTATTTTTTTCAGTTGAATATGTCTATCTACCAGTTCCAACGGACTTGCTTTCTGATTTTTCCTAGCCTGGGCTATTTTTCTACATTTTCTAGAAGATATGGATCTTTTTAATAAATAATTTGATATTTTTGGCCTAATTTTGTATTCTCATATTTTTCAGATGAAGATGGCGATCTCCTGTTCAACCTAATATTTTTGCGGATTTTTCTGAGTTTGATGCTATTTTTCTACATTTTATGGAAGATATGAATCATTTTATTAAAGATAAGTTTTTTGGCCTAATTTTGTCTTCTCTTATTTTTTTTCAATTGAAGCTGGTGATTTTCCGGTTCCAATGGAAATTTTTACTGATTTTTCGAAGCTCGGTGCTATTTTATACTTTTTATGGAAGATATGGATTTTTTAAATCAATGATATGATTTTTATATCGTATGTTTTTCTTCTCTTATTTTTTCAGTAGGATATTGCGATCTACCGATTTTAACAGACATTTTTTCTGATTTTTGTTAGTTTGGGGTCATTTTTCTTCATTTTATGGAAGATATGGATCATTTTATTAAATGATATGATTTTTTGGCCTAATGTTGTCTTATCTTATTTTTCAGTTGAAGATGACATTCTCCCGGTCCCAACGGAGATTTTTGTGGATTTTTTAAACTTGAGGCTATTTTTACATTTTCTGGAAGTATAAGTATTTTTATTAAAATAATATATTTTTGGCCTAATTTTGTCTTCTCATATTTTTCAGATGATGAAGGCGATCTCCTGGTTCCAACGGATATTTTTTGCGGATTTTTCTGAGTTCTGGGCTATTTTCTACATTTTCTATAAGATATGAATCTTTAAATTAAATGATATGACTTTTATATCCTAATTTTGTCTTGTCTTATTTTTCAGTTGTAGATGGCGATCTCCCGGTTCCAACGGATATTTTATGTATTTTTCTAAGCTCGGTGCTATTTTCAACATTTTATTAATCTTTTTATTTACTGAAATGATTTTTGTAGCCTAATTATGTCTTCTCTTATTTTTCGGTTGAAGATGGCGATCTCCTGCTTGCAACAGACATTTTTGCTGATTTTTCTTAGCTCGGGACTATTTTTCTACATTTTCGAAAAGTTATTGATCTTTTTATTAAATGATATGATTTTAAGCCTAATTTTGTCTTCGCTTATTTTTCATTTGAACATGGTGATCTCCCGGTTTCAACGGACATTGTTGGGGATTATTCTGACCTCGGATCTATTTACTAAATTTTCTGGAAGATATGAATTATCGTTTAAATGAGATGATTTTTGGCCTAATTTTATCTTCTCTTATTTTTCAGTAGAAGATAGTGATCTCTCCATTCCACCTGACATTTTTTCAAATTTTTTTGAGCACGGTGCTATTTTCTACATTTTATGGAATATATGGATATTTTTTAAATGATATGCTTTTTATATCCTACGTTTGTCTTCTCTTACTTTTTCAGTTGAAGATGGCGATCTACCAGGTTTAATGGACATTTTTGTTGATTTTTCTTAAGTTGGTGCTATTTTTCTACATTTTCTGAAAGATATGAACCTTTTAATTAGATAATATGATTTGTTGGCCGAATTTTGTCTTCTCTTTTTTTAGCTGAAGATGGCGATCTCCCATTTCTAATGGACATTTGTGCGGACTTTTTTGAGCTCAGGTCTATTTTCTACATTTTTGTAAGATATGGATTTTTATATTAAATGATATGAATTTTATAGCTTAATTTGTCTAATCTTATTTTTTAGTTGAATATGGCGATTTCCTGGTATCAACGGATATTTTTGCAGACTTTTCTTAGCTTGGGGCTATTTTTCTACATTTTCGGGATGATATGAATCTTTTTATTAAATGATTTGATTTTTGGCCTAATTTTGCCTTCTCTTATTTTTCAACTGAACATGGTAATCTTTCGGTTCCAACTGATAATTTTGCAGATTGTTCTAAGCTCGGTGCTATTTTCTACCTTTTATTGAAGATATGTATCTTTTTTATTAACTAAGATGATTTTTATAGCTTATATTTTTTCTCTTATTTTTCTGGTGAAGATGTCGAACTACCAGTTAACTATTTCTAGGATGTTGAATCCACTCAAGGGTTCAATACACACGCAATGACATGGTTAACTATTTCTAGGACTTGGACGGATTTCGAAGGCGTTGTGGAGATTAAGAGGCTAAATAAGGACGGTTTGTGGGTTCTATGTGAAGGGGAGATAGTTTCGAGGACTCCCCTTAAGATTTCGAAGGGGATGATGACCCCACGGTTGCTGTGAAAAGTGGGTTAAAGAATTTTACTATTTCTGGCAGTCCAGGCTATCGGTCAATCTGGGCATCAAACGACAGAAATCTTGGCTCCGACGATATCGATGGAGCATCAACATCGCATTCCTTGGGAAAATTATAAGAATCCACTCACGGGTTCAATACACAGGCAATTTCCATATTTAATGATTTCTGGGGTTCACACGGATTTTCTAGGTGTTATGGGGATATAAGAGGCCAAATAAGGAGGGTCAGTGGGTTCTATGTGAAGCGGATGTAGTTTCGATGACTTTCCATGAGATTTCGATTGGGATGATAAAGCCACGATTGCTGCGAACAGCGGGTTGAAGAATTTTACTATTTCTGGCAGCCCCGGTTATCGGCCATTTCAGACATCAAGGGACCGAAATCTTGGCTCTTACGACATCAATAGTACATCACCATCGCTTTCCATGGGAAAATTATAAGAATCCACTAACGGGTTAAATACACAGGCAATTTCCATAATTAACAATTTCTAGGACTCGAATGAATTTTGTACGCATTGTAGGGAAATAAGAGGCCAAATGAGGAGGGTCCGTGGGTTTTATATGCAGCAGTTGTAGTTTTCAGGACTTCCCATGAGATTTCAATTGGGATGATGACCCCATGGTTGCTGCGAACAACGGGTTGAAGAATTTTACTATTTCTGGCAGCCCGGCTATCGACCAATATGGGCATCAAACGACAGAAATCTAGGCTCCTAAGACATTGATAGTTTATCACCATCGCTTTCCTTGGGAAAATTATAAGAATCCACTCTCGGGTTCAATACTCAGGCAATTTCCATATTTAACGATTTCTGGGACTCGCTCGGATTTCGTAGGCATTGTAGGGAAATAAGTGGCCAAATGAGCTGAATCCGTGGGTTTAATGTGAAGAGGAGGTAGTTTCCAGGACTTTCCATGAGATTTCGATTGGGATGATGACCACACGGTTGCTACAAACCGTGGGTTAAAGTATTTAACTATTTCTGGCTGTCTCGGCTATCGGCCAATCTGCGCATCAAACGACAGAAATCTTGGCTCCTACGACGTCGATGGTGAATCAACATCGCTTTCCTCGGGAAAATTATAAGAATCCACTCACGGGTTCAATACACAGGCAATTTCCATATTTAGCTATTTCTGGGGCTTACACGGATTTCGTAGGCGTTGTGGGGAAATAAGAGGCCAAAGGAGGAAGGTCAGTGGGTTCTATGTGAAGCGGATGAAGTTTCGATGACTTTCCAAGAGATTTCGATTGGGATGATAACGCCACGATTGCTGCGAACATCAGGTTGAAGAATTTTATTATTTCTGGCAGCCCCAGTTATCGGCCATTCCAGACATTAAGCGACCGAAATCTTGGCTCTTATGACATCAATAGTACATCACCATCGCTTTCCATGGGAAAATTATAAGAATTCACTCATGGGTTCAATACACATGCAATTTCCATATTTAACAATTTCTAGGACTCGCACAGATTTCGTAGGCGTTGTAGGAAAATAAGATGCCAAATGAGGAGGGTCCGTGGGTTCTATATGAATTGTATGTAGTTTTCAAGACTTCCATGAGATTTCGAATGAGATGATGACACGACGGTTGCTGTGAACATCGGGTTGAAGAATTTTACTATCTCTGGCAGCACCGGCTATCGGCCAATCTGGGCATCAAACGATCAAAATTTGGGCTCCTATGACATTGATAGTGCATGACCCTCGCTTTCCTTGGAAAAATTATAAGAATCCACTCACGGGTTCAATACACAGGCAATTTCCATATTTAACGATATCTGGGACTCGCACAGATTTTGTAGGCGTTGTGGGAAAATAAGTGGCCAAATGAGCTGAATCCGATGGGTTCAATGAGAAGGGGAGGTAGTTTCTAGGACTTTCCATGAGATTTCGATTTGGATGATGACCCCATGGTTGCTGCGAACAACAGGTTGAAGAATTTTACTATTTCTGGCAGCCTCGACTATCGACCAATCAGGGCATCAAATGACAGAAACCTTGGCTCCTACGACATCGATAGTTTATCACCATCGCTTTCCTTGTGAAAATTATAAGAATCCACTCACGGGTTAACTACACATGCAATGACATAGTTAACTATTTCTGGGACTCGGACGGATTTCGATGGCGTTGTCGAAAACTATAGGCCAAATATGGACGGTCTGTGGGTTCTATGTGAAGGAGAGATAGTTTCGAAGACTTCCCTTGATATTTCGATGGGGATGATGACCCCATGGTTGCTGTAAACATCGAATTGAAGAATTTTACTATTTCTGGCAGCCCCTGTTATCGGCCATTCCGGGTATCAAGCGATCGAAATCTTGACTCTTACGACATCCATAGTGCATCAACGTCGCTTTACAAGTGAAAACTACTAGAATCCACTCAAGGGTTCAATACACAGGCAATGACATATTTAACTATTTCTGGGACTCGCACGGATCTTGAAGGCGTTGTGGAAAATTAGAGGCCAAATAAGGACGGTCCATGGGTTGATGCGAACAGTGGGTTAAAGAATTTTACTATTTCTGGCAGTCCCGACTATCAGCCAATCAAGACATCAAACGACAGGAATCTTGGCTGCTACGACATCGATGGTGCATCACCATCGCTTTTCTTGGGAAAATTATAAGAATCCACTCACGGGTTCAATACACATGCAATTTCTATATGTAACGATTTTTGGGATTCTCACGGATTTCGTATTCGTTGTGGGGAAATAAGAGGCCAAATGAGGAGGGTCGGTGGGTTCTATGTGAAGCAGATGTGGTTTCGACGACTTCCCAAGAGATTTAAATTGGGATGATGACGCCACGATTGCTGCGAACTGCGGGTTGAAGAATTTACCTGGCAGCCCCGGTTATCGGCCATTCCAGACATCAAGCAACCGAAATATTGGCTCTTACGACATCAATAGCACATCACCTTCGCTTTCCATGGAAAAATTATAAGATCCACTCACGGGTTCAATACAAAGGCAATTTCCATATTTAACAATTTCTAGGACTCACACAAATTTCGTAGGCGTTGTAGGGAAATAAGAGGCCAAATGAGGAGGGTCTGTGGGTTCTATATGAAGCGGTTGTAGTTTTCAGGACTTCCCATGAGATTACGATTGGGATGATGACCCCACGGTTGCTGCGAACATCGGGTTGAAGAATTCTACTATTTATGACAGCACCGGTTATCGGCCAATCTGGGCATCAAACGGTCGAAATCTGGTCTCCTACGACATCGATAGTGCATGACCATCGCTTTCCTTGGGAAAATTATAAGAATCCACTCACGGGTTTAATACATAGGCAATTTCCATATTTAACGATTTCTGGGACTCGCACGAATTTCGTATGCATTGTGGGGGAAATAAGTGGCCAAATGAGTTGAATCAGTGGGTTCAATGTGAAGAGGAGGTAGTTTCCAGGACTTTCCATGAGATTTCAATTGGGATGATGTACCTACAGTTGCTGCGAACAGTGGGTTAAAGTATTTTACTATTTCTGGTAGTCCCAGCTATGGCCAATCTGGGCATCCAACGACAGAAATCTTGGCTCCTACGACTTCGATGGTGCATCAACATTACTTTCCTTGGAAAAATTATAAGAATCCACTCACGGGTTCAATACACATGCAATTTCCATATTTAACAATTTCTGGGGCTCGAACGGATTTTGTAGGCGTTGTGGGAAATAAGAGGCAAAATGAGGAGGGTCAGTGGGTTCTATGTGAAGCAGATGTAGTTTAGATGACTTTCCACGAGATTTCGATTGGGATGGTAACGCCACGATTGCTGCGAACAGCGGGTTGATGAATTTTACTATTTCTTGCAGCCCCGGTTATCGACCATTCCAGACATCAAGCGATCGAAATCTTGACTCTTACGACATCAATAGTACATCACCATCGCTTTCCATGGGAAAATTATAAGAATCCACTCACGGGTTCAATACAAAGGCTATTTCCATATTTAACAATTTCTAGGACTCGCACGGATTTCGTAGGCATTGTAAGGAAATAAGAGGCCAAAATAGGAGGGTCCATGGGTTCTATATGAAGCGTATGTAGTTTTCAGGACTTTCCATGAGATTTCGATTGGAAGGATGACCCCACGGTTGTTGCGAACGTCGGGTTGAAGAATTTTACTATTTTTGGCAGCACCGGCTATCGGCCAATCTGGGCATCAAACGATCGAAATCTGGGCTCTTACGACTTCGATAGTTTATCACCATTGCTTTCCTTGGGAAAATTATAAGAATCCACTCACGGGTTCAATACACAGGCAATTTCCATATTTAACGATTTCTGGGACTCTCACGGATTTCGTAGGCGTTGTGGGGAAATCAGTGGCCAAATGAGCTGAATCCGTGGGTTCAATGTGAAGAGGAGGTAGTTTTCAGGACTTTCCATTAGATTTCGATTTGGATTATGGCCCCGCGGTTGCTGCGAACACCGGGTTGAAGAATTTTACTAATTCTGGCAGCCCCGGCTATCGACCAAACCGGGCATCAAATGACAGAAATCTCTGTTCCTAAGACATCGATAGTTTATCACAATCTCTTTCCTTGGAAAAATTATAAGAATCCATTCACGGGTTCAATACACATGCAATGACATAGTTAACTATTTCTGGGACTCGGACGGATTTCGATGGCGTTGTGGGAAACTAAAGGCCAAATAAGGACGGTCCGTGGGTTCTATGTGAAGGGGAGATAGTTTCGAGGACTTCCCTTGAGATTTCGATGGGGATGATGACCCCACAGTTGCTGCGAACATCGAATTGAAGAATTTTACTATTTCTGGCAGCCCCTGTTATCGTCCATTCTGGGCATCAAGCGACCGAAGTCTTCGCTCTTACGACATCCGTAGTGCATCATTGTCGATTTACAAGTGAAAATTACTAGAATCCACTCAAGGGTTCAATACACAGTCAATGACATATTTAACTATTTCTAGTACTCGCACGGATTTCGAAGGCGTTGTGGGAAATTAGAGGCCAAATAAGGAAGGTCCATGGGTTCTATGTGAATAGGAGATAGTTTCGAGGGCTTCCCTTGAGATTTCAATTGGAATGATGACCCCACAGTTGCTGCGAACAGTGGGTTGAAGAATTTTACTATTTCTGGTAGTCCTGACTATCGGCCAATCCGTACATCAAACGACCGAAATCTTGGCTCCTACGACATCGATGGTGCATCACCATGCTTTCCGTGGGAAAATTATAAGAATCAACTCATATGTTCAATACACATGCAATTTCCATATTTAACGATTTTTGGGACTCGCACGGGCGTTGTGGGGGAAATAAGAGGCCAAGTGAGGAGGGTCAGTGGGTTCTTTGTGAAGCAGATGTAGTTTTGATGACTTCCCAAGAGATTCGATTGGGATGATGACGCCACGATTACTACGAACAGCGGGTTGAAGAATTTTACTATTTCTGGCAGACCCGGTTATCGGCCATTCCAGACTACAAGCAACTGAAATCTTGGCTCTTACGACATCAATAGTACATCACCATCGCTTTCCATGGGAAAATTATTAGAATCAACTCATGGGTTCAATACAAAGGCAATTTCCATATTTAACAATTTCTAGGACTCGCACCGATTTCGTAGGCGTTGTAGGGAAATAAGAGGCCAAATGAGGAGGGTCTATGGGTTCTATATGAAGCGGTTGTAGTTTTCAGGACTTCCTATGAGATTTCGATTGGGATGATGACCCCTTTTATTGAATATATGTATCTTTTTATTAAATGATATATTTTTGTAGCTTAATTTTATATTCTCTTATTTTTTAGTTGAAGATGGCAATATTCCGGTTCCAACAGACATTTTGGCGGATATTTCTGATCTCGGGACTATTTTCTACATTTTTGTAAGATTAGAATTTTTTAAATGATCTGATATTTCCAGCCTAATTTTGTTTACTCTTATTTTTAGGTTCCAATGGACATTTTTGCGGATTTTTTTGACCATGCGGCTATTTTCAATATTTTATGGAAGTGAATAATTTTATTAAATGATATGATTTTTTGTCATAATTTTGTTTTCTTTTATTTTTTCGTTGATGATGATGATATCCTTGTTCCAACATCATTTTTGCAGATATTTCTAAGCTCTGAGCTATTTTTTGTATTATCTGTTAGGTATTGATTGTCTTATTAAATGATATGATTTTTGCCCTAATTTTGTCTTTTCTTTTTTCATTAAATTTGGCAATCTCCCGGTCCAACGGAATTTTTTGTGGAAGAACATAGTGACTCCCAGTTCTAACGATCATTTTTGCGGATTTTTCTGAGATCGGTGCCATTTTCTACATTTTATGGAAGATATGTATCTTTTATTAAATGATATGATTTTTATAGCTTAGTTTGTCTTCTATTATTTTTAAGTTGAAGATGGCGTTCTCCCAATTCCAACGGATATTTTTGCGGATTCTTCTAGGCTCGGAGCTGTTTTTCTACATTTTTTGGAAGGTATGGGTCTTTTCTTAAATGATAATATTTTTGGCCAAATTTTGTCTTCTCTTATTTTTTTCCCGATGAAGATGGCGATCTCCCAGTTACAACGAACAATTTTGCGGATTTTTCTAAGCTTCGGGCTATTTTCTTCATTTTCCATAAATATGAATCTATATATGAAATGATGTGATTTTTGCAGCCTAATTTTGTCTAACTGAAAAAAATTTCAGTTGAAGATGGTGATCTTCCGGTTACAACATATATTTTGCGGATTTTTCTTAGATCGACGATATTTTCTACATTTTCTATAAGATATGAATTTTTTATTAAATGATATGATTTTAAAAGCTAAATTTTGTCTTCTCTTATTTTTAAGTTGAAGATGGCGATATCACAGTTTCAACGGACATTTTTGCAGATTTTTCTGAGCTCGGTTCTATTTTTTACATTATCTTGAAAATACGAATCTTTTTATTAATTTATATGATTTTTATAGCCTAATTTTGTCTTCTATTATTTTTCATTTGAAGATGACGATATCACTGTTCCAACAGACATTTCTACAGATTTTTCTGAGCTCAGTCCTATTTTCTACATTTTCTGGAAGATATGAATCGTTTTATTAAATGACAACATTTTGGCCTAATTTTGACTTTTCTTATTTTTTTCGTTGAAGATGATGATCTCCAGGTTCCAACGAACATTTTTGTGAATTTTTCTGAGCTCCATGCTTTTTTCTACATTTTTGTAAGATATGAATATTTATATTAAATGATATGAATTTTTATATTCTAATTTTGTTTTCTCTTATTTTTCAGTTGAAGATGGCGAGCCATCGGTTCAAACGTGCATATTTTTCAAAGCTATGATAAATTTTCCACATTTTTTGTAAGATATGGATCTTTATATTAAATGATATGATTTTTGGCCTTTTATTTTATCTTCTCTTATTTTCAAGTTGTAAATGGTGATCCCCCGGTTGCAACGTAAATTTTTGTGAATTTTTCGTAGTTTGGAGCTAATTTCTACATTTTTGGAAGGTATTTATTAAATGATAAGATTTTTGTCCTAATTTTTTCTTCCTTATTTTTTTAGTTGAAGATGGCGATCTCCCGGTTCTAACGGACATATTTTGTGGATTTTTCTAAGCACGAGTTTATTTTCTGCATATTATGGAAGATATATATCTTTACATTAAATGATATGATTTATTTAGCTTAATTTTGGCGTCTATTATTTTTCATTTGAAGATGGCGATATCCCGATTCGAACGAATATTTTTGCAGATTTTTAAGAGCTCGGTGCTATTTTCTACATTTTCTGGAATATATGAATCTTTTTATTAAATGATAGGGGTTTTGCCTAATTTTGTATTCACTTATTCTTCAAATTGAAGATGGCGATATCTCGGTTCCAACGGAAATTTTTACCTATTTTTTCGAGCTCGGCATTATTTTCTATATTTTCTGGATCTTTATATTAAATGATTTTATTTTTATCGCCTAATTTTCTTTTCTCTTATTTTAAGTTCAAGATGGCATTCTCCTGGTTCTAACGGAATTTTTTTGCTTCTGAGCACGGGGCTATTTTCTAAATTTTATGAAAGATATGAATCTTTTTATTAAATGATGTATTATTTTTTGGCCTAATTTAGTCTTTTCTTATTTTTCAGTTGAAGAGTGCAATCTCCCGGTTCCGAGGGATATTTTTGTGGATTTTTTGAGCTTTCTCGTCTGTCCATGTCAAGTAAGATCCAGTCGCGCCGAGGCTACCCTTCGGTGCCCAACTAGCCCGGAGTCGAATGTGCTCACCTCAAGCTCGCTCATCTCCACCGCCTACGGAGGCCGTCGCCTTGCCGATGATCCTCTTTGGCACGCTGACGCTCGGACCTGCACGCTCTTCACCGAAGCCGAACGAGCTGTGCCCATCTCCCAGAGTCCATGTGCACCACATGTGATAGCGTTGACCTTCGGTCCTCCAGTCAACCAATTCGTGGTGAGAAAACACCCTGAAACACCAAAAAAGGTGACTTCTTTCGCTCGTTCGAATTAAAACTAGGGTTCTAAATTTCTCCCCCAAATGCCTCCTTTCGATCTCCGCAGCATGCTCATCTTCTCGACATCTTCCAGCCGCTCCTAATCATCTAAGGCGAGTGGCCGGACACACATGGAGGTGCGGTTCACCGACATCGACAACTCTGTGTTCTCAGATGCCGCTGACTTAGTATTAAAGGGGAGATCTCCGTTCGAGAGATCGACATACAGATACTCCCCCCTAGATACTCCCCGATGTTTGCTTTTTAATTGTCCTAATTCGTTGATGCATCGATCGTAGGCTGGTATGTGATATTCTTTTTAAAAATTTGATTTTTTTAGTGCTAGCTGCTTTGATTGAATCTTTTTTATCATCTTTTAACTTAAAACCACAAAATTGCAATTTGTATTGGGATCACTATTAGTTATAACACAATTAAAAGAAATTAGAATTTTGGAAAGTTGAGAAAGCTTTAATTGAGGCATTGGACTTCTTTTATTTTAGTGACATTTTTTCGTAATTTTGTCCATGTCCTGCAAGTTTTAATTATAGTCTTTGTTTGCTACATTGAGATATTATTTCACGTCTATCTTATTTTCATTCTCAAATAATCAATTATTGTTATAATTATAGTCTGAGGAGATCTTTATTGGAGCAGTAAGAGAGGTGAAGGAAGAAACTGGTGTAAGTATCAATAGCATCTGCTATTTTTTCTTCCTCTTCTTTTTTAATTTCTCTGTGTAAGATTATCTCACTTGAAATGAATCTTTGTGTTTGCTTAATAATAAAATGTTAACTTTATTTTGATTTCTGTTGCAGATTGATACAGAATTTGTTGAAGTGATTGCTTTTAGGTAATTTCAGTGTCCTTACCATTTAATTGACTCTAAAAAGTTTCTAGAACCAAAAATTTTTGCGCATTTAAATATAAGCGCTTTGATTCAATGAATGAATGCCACAAATTTTTGCACCCCTAGAACCAGAAGAAGCGCTTTCAAATAAATTATTGGGTTTTTGCTAGTGATATGTTTGCTTAACTTTTTATGGTAGTATATATGTTGTCAAGTCTTATTCTGCCCATGCATTAAACACAGATCCATATGTATGTGCTTTTGGTTTAGATGGTGAAAAATATAATTAATTGTCCAAGAAATTATCGAGTTTAGAACTTTTGGGCGAGTTGCAGGTTTCGTTTCTGAAGCCATACAGGTTTGCCCCTTCATATACTTTATTTTTTAAAAAACCGCTGCTTGAGTTTTATACTTGTTTAATTTAATATATAAATTTATTTTTTAATCTTTAGTTTTATTTTATATGTAGTGGGAGGAATAGTGGAATTAGCACCATGCAGGTAGACTGTAGTATATAAAAGTATTAAGAAAGCTGGAGGGCTTTGTGTTGCAGACGAAGTTCAGTCAGGATTTGCACGCACAAGGAGCCATTTCTGGGGATTTGAGGGGCACGTGTGGTGCCTGATATAGTTATAATGGCAAAGGTGCATTTTTAATTCTTATAACGAATATCGATAAGAATAACAGTAGTTGGTTATCTTTTCATTAGCTTAATCTTTTGGATTAAATATGTTTTCAACTACTCAACTGTAGTTTCACCAATATAATTAATTGTGGGTCTCTCTCAAGCTCTCTTCTTAAGGAATATTAAAAAACATGAATGTATATAACTGCAAAACTTAGATTTAATCTTAGGTAGATTGGTCTTGTGAGATATCAGCAGGGTATTGGAAATGGGATACCAATCGGGGTGGTGATCACAACTCCAGATGTAACGACCGCTTTCCGATCGTATCTTCTTCGTGCACGTGCTGTTGACCGTGCACGTAATTGTTTTAGACCTTGTTTGTGTTTGAACACTTTGGTGTGATATGTCATTGTTACGACTGGTTTTTATCTATATTATATATATGTGCGTTGGTCGTTCTCTCCTTTGTATGCTTCTTTCCGTTCTTGTCATTGGGCGTTTTCACTCAGTTCCTTATAGCCTTCTTAGTTCCTATCCTTAGATTGATGAGCTTGGAGTAAGTCATTCCTGACGAGCTTCATAGCGCCTATATCTTAGAGCTAGGACGATCTTAGAAGCCGTAGGAATCTTCCCGGAGCTTCGCACTTCGATTCGAGACTTTTCGTGCACTTTAGTTGGTTCAAGAAGGAGAACCAACCGACTAGATTCCCATCTAGTCGGTCAAGAACTCTTCTGGAACCGACTAGTTCATTAAATCAATTATTCAGGAATCACTGTTTACTCTTAGTCGGTCTAAGAACAACCACCGACCGACTAGATGTGAAACTAGTCGGTCAGAACTTGCTCTCAGACCGACTAGTTCCTTCGATTAATTTCACCTAAGTTACTGTTTATCGTTAGTCGGTCAATGAACACTCACCGACCGACTAGTTCTTAAACTAGTCGGTCAACAACTCTTCTTTGACCGACTAATCGACCCCGAAACCCTAGGGTTTGCCCAGCCACCGCAAGTTTCCTATTTAAACACCCGATCGTTTCTTCTTCTTTCTTTCACTTCTCTTGGCCATTCTCTTTCCCTTTGACCTCTGATCTCCCCCAACCTTCCTCTAGCTCTTCTCCTTCCTCAAGAGCCCCTCTCACCCTCCATTTGCACCGGCCATCTCCCCTCTAGCCGCCGGCCAACCCTAAAAACCCCAGAAATTCCATATTCCCAGATTTTCTCCTTCCGTCTCCAGATCTGAGCCATAGCTCTCCGGATCGTTCTTCCGTGGCCGTGCTTGCTCGGCATCGTTCTTCTGCTACGATACGGCAGTAAATCAATCCTTTAATATTCTCATAACCCCCTTTGTGATTTTTGTTAAACCCTAGTTCTGATATTGTTTTGCCATGGCAGCGATCCCATCTCCGTAGTTTAACATTTTGTGACGTGCCTCATTGATCGTCATCATTGGTGCCAGGCAAGTGAAACTTGCCACTTAGGGTTTTAGGCCATGCTTTAGGCCATTTGCTTGTTGTAGGCATAAAAGAGAATAGACAGCGAAATGATAGCTGTCTAGACGCAACTTTAAGATCTAGCTTGACAACGAAGCTAGATCTGTCACCCTGCCATGTCATTCATGCATTGATATCTGTCATGTTTAAATTCCTTATCTATACGCACTTAAACTGTTATCTGCCATGCATTGCATCTTACATGGCATCCCAGTTGAATGTTGCATACGTAGCACACGCTACAAAATACTTGTACAAATCTGTGTTTCCATGTTACCGGCTAGGCTCCCGTTATGCGGGCATAACCCTACGCCAAACTTGTTAAATACACTTCCTATCTCGTGATCCAGAAGCGAGCATTACGTGTTCGGGGGTAAGGCCCTGGCTCGATACACGTGGAGGGGTAGGGATAAGCGATCACCTGAGTGTAAGAGTTGGCCCGTACAGCCACTCTAGCCAGAAGACGTAATCTCTGTGCACGACGTGTTTACTTGACGTGAATTACTTGACTTGTACTTATCCGTGTTTATACTTGTAAAACTTGTCATCCATGTCATACTTGCTACTTGCTACTTGTTACTTGCACTTTACCTTATTTATTACTTCCATACTAAACTTGCCATGCTATGCATCATACTATAACTGCTAGGTTGTTAGTTTACCTTCCTTTCAGTTCCCTTGCCCAAGTCTTTTAGACTTGCTGACATGTGCCCCTTGCTCTTTTGGGTGTCACATGTTAGACCCTGAGCCAGAGACCGTAGCTGAGTACGTGGACGTTACTGACACTGAGCCTGAGTCTATGTCTGCTCAGGAGGAGTTTGGTGGACACCGGTGACCTTCTTAGGATCTTGCTGAGCTTCCTTTTGCTTTTAGGATTTCTGTTAGTTGTCGGTGCGTGGCACCATGTTTTGTACTTGTACTCTTGTTGGCCATGTTTGGGCCCTTTAGATTCTTTTCCTTTTAAGCCTGGTGGATTTTCTGTGATGTTGGAATTTAATATAATGGATATTCTGAGATTTGCCTTGTCTCTTTTTCCTTTATTATTATTGTTGTTTCGTATCGCGTTGCAAGGACCTGCTAATTTACAGTCGATTGACGCTTATCGGACTTGCAGCTTTACAGCTTCAAGTCTGAGCGGACCTTCTCATGTCTCGCCTCCATATTTTTGGGAAGCGGGGCGTGACACCAGAGATCGTTGAGGTCTTAACACGCATGAGCTATTTTAATACATTTGGTGGCAATCCCGCCTGCACTGCTAGAGGATTCGCTGTTGATAGAGTACTTGAGAAAGAACGACATCAAGAGAATGCATTTGTCGTGGGTTCCTAATTGAAACATCACATCTAGGCCCTCCAAGAGAAGCACGAAAGTAAGCATTCATTCTCGCAGAATCTATGTTTATGCAACACTATTTCATGAGTAAGTATAATTAAGTTACCAGCTAATCCATGATAAATAATCTATTTTCTCTGTGTTTTTATGTCCTAAGCACTTGATCAATGGTCTTCAATTTAGTGATGGAACAGAAATCATATTGATTGCTTGATGTTACTAGATACCTTGTTCAATCCTATGCACATTAAATTCTTAATATGCTCTTAATCTAAAAATATGTAAAGATATATGTGCAGTTTTTTTTCTTTTTATTTAACTTGGTTTCTATATTTCCTTTCTATAAAAATCATAATCATGCTGGAGAAATAATGCTTTTAAACTTTACTGCTCTAATTCTTGACTGGTTCTTTCCATAGTCATTTGGGATGTGAGGGGAAGAGGCTTGATGTTGGGAGTTGAATTGGTCTTGGACTGCCAATTGAAAACTCCAGCTAAAGCTGAAATCTTGCATGTTATGGATCAGATGAAAGGTATAACCCCCCTCCCATAAAATAAATAAATTAGAGCATGCAATTTTTGTATGACAACCTTCAATCATATTGAAAAATAAATGTTGGCCCTAAGTGAAAATAATTGTCGTGTTGTATATCAATTTGACAGAAATGGGAGTGCTAGTCGGCAAGGGTGGATTCTATGGAAATGTATTCAGAATAACACATCTCTTCTTCACAAAGGAAGATTCTGGTGAGTATTAGATTTCCGTTGATGCATAAATAATCAGTTCAATGTTGTAGATTCATTTGTCTCCATATCAATGAGAGTCTATTTTATCTTCATATATGTCTAGTTCTGGTTATGTTATGATACCTGCTTATAACTGTATTCGCATTGCTTTGTGCCAATGCTTAGCTTACTAATCTTCCTTGTGCTCATGTTTTCTTTTTGTAGGGGCTAGGGACAAGCAATGCTAAAGAAGGAACAGAGTCGGAGATGAAGCTGGCCGTCAAGCTCGGGACCTAGGGGCTCGAAGTGCATCCCCGATGTGTCTCAATGAACCATCAAGCTCTTCATGCAATCGGTGGTAGAATCCGATGGAAGTTTTTCAGGTGGTGGCAAAGACAACAACCATCTAATGTAAACAATAATATTATATTCAAATAAAATTATTAGCACTTGTTCTTTTCTTTCAAGAAATTAATGATATGAATTATGTAACTGCTGAAGTTTGTGAAATTAATACAATGATATTAATTTCAAATGAAATTATTTTACGACTCAATCAAACTGAGCATATCGAAAATTCAATTAGGCTCAATTGAATGAAATGTCATAAGATCTCATTTACTAATTTATTGTATGCGGTATATGTTTATATTAAAAACAATGGCAATGACCATCGTTGTTGTCATTAAGTACAAGCGCGGTCTATGGTGGACCTTTAACAGTGCTTGTACTAAAGAAGCGTTGTCTATTGGGACCTTAGACATCGCTTGTACTAAACAAGCGTCTAAGGTCCCAGATAGATAGCACTTGTTTGTACAAGCACTGTCTATGGTGAACCTTTAACAGTGATTGTACTAAAGAAGCACTGTATTTTGGGACCTTATTCAGAGCTTGTACTAAACAACCATTGTCTAAGGTCCCAGATAGAAATTGCTTTTTTAGTACAAGCACTGTCTATGGTGAAACTTTAACAATGCTTTTACTAAAGAAGCACTGTCTATTGGGACCTTTGACAGCGCTTGTACTAAACAAGTGCTATCCAAGGTTCCAGAAAGACAATGCTTTTTTAGTACAAGCGCTGTCTGTGGTGGACCTTTAACGGCTATTTTACTAAAGAAGTGCTGTCTATTGGGGCCTTTGACAGCGCTTGTAAATCACTATTAACACCAACCCCCCTTAGCAGCGGCGAGATAGACAACACGCAGAAGTGCTGTTAAAGACCTTATTTAAGTGTTGTTAAAGGTCCCTTTTGTAGTAGTAAATGATATGATTTTAAGCCTAATTTTCTCTTCTCTTTTTTTTTCAGTTGAATATTTCGATCTCCCAATTCCAACGGACATTTTTGCAGATTTGTCTCAACTCAGAACTATTTTCAAAAGTTCATGGAAAATGTATATTTTTTATTAAATGATATGATTTTTATAGAATAAGTTTTTCTTCTCTTATTTTTAAGTTGAAGATGGCAATCTTCCAGTTCCAACGGAAATTTTTACAGATTTTTCTGACTTCGGAGTTATTTCTACATTTTATAGCAGATATGGATCTTTTTATTAAATGACATGATTTTTATAGCCTACATTTGGCTTCTCTTATTTTTGGCGATCTATCGGTTCCAACTGACATTTTTGCATATTTTAATTAGCTTGGTCCAGTTTTTCTACATTTTCTTGAAGATATGGACCTTTTTATTAAATGATATGATTATTTGGCCTAACTTTGTTTTCTCTTTTTTTAGTTAAAGATGTCGATCTCCCGATTTCAATAGACATTTGAGCGGATTTTTCTGAGCTCCAGTCTATTTTCTATATTTCATGTAAGATATGGACCTTTTTATTAAATAATATGATTTTTATATCCTAATTTTGACTTATCTTATTTTTCAGTTGAAGATGGCCATCTCCCGTTTCGAATGGAAATTTTTGAAGATTTTTCTAAGCTCGGGGCTATTTTTCTACATTTTAAGGAATATATGGATCAATTTATTTGATGATATGATTTTTGGCCTAATTTTGTCTTCTCTTATTTTTTTAGCTTAAGATGGCGATCTTCCAATTCCAACGGACATTTTTGCAGATTTTAATTAGCTTGGGGCAATTTTCTACATTTTCTGGAAGATATGGACCTTTTTATTAAATGATATGATTATTTGGCCTAATTTTGCCTTCTCTTTTTCAATTGGAGATGGCGATCTTTCAATTCCAACAGGCATTTGAGCGGATTTTTCTGAGCTCCGGACTATTTTCTACATTATCTGTAAGATATTGACCTTTTTATAAAATTATATGATTTTTATAGCCTAATTTTGTCTTCTCTTATTTTTTTAGTTGAAGATGGCCATCTCCCATTTCAACGGAAATTTTTGAAGATTTTTCTGCACTCGGGGCTATTTTTTTACATTTTATGGAAGATATGGATCATTTGGTTAAAAGATATGATTTTGGCCTAATTTTGTCTTCTCTTATTTTTTTAGCTGAAAATGGCAATCTCCTAGTTCTAACAGATATTTTTTCGGAGTTTTTTTTGACCAAGAGGCTATTTTCTACATTTTCTGGAAGATATGGATCTTTTTATTAAATCATTTTATTTTTGTCATAAATTTGTCTTCTCTTATATTTCAGATGAAGATGGTTATATTTCGGAAGGACATTTTTGCAGATTTTTCTGAGTTCCAGGCTATTTTCTACATTTTCTGTAAGATATGAATCTTTATATTAAATGAAATGATTTTTAAATTTTGTCTTCTCTTATTTTTCAGTTGAAGATCAGATCTTCCAGTTCAAATGGATATTTTTTGCGGATTTTACTTAGCACTGTATTTTCTGGAAGATGTGTGGATCTTTTTATAAAATGATATGATTTTTGGCTTAGTGGGGAGCGGGGTGTGACACCTATGCATCCAAGTCATCTCACATCCATGTTGTATTTTGATTTTAATCAATGCAGTTTGTTTAATGTTATATGTCTCATCATTTTTATTTCAATAATTTTTGCCAAAATTATTATTATAAAATAATAATAAGTTTATAGTATTTATAAATTTCTTTCATGAAGAAATAATGTAGTAGATTAACCCATTTTCATAATAAATATATTTTCATTAGTAAGGCTTAAAAAAATGGGCCCGGTCCATTTGGGAGCACTAATTTTACCATTCTAGGAAAAACAAAATAAGAAAAGAAAGAAAGAAAAAGAGTAGTTAACGGTCTGATGGGCGAAGAAACCGAGATGTATTTATATCTTCACTGATTCCTCATCTCATAACACTCATCTCACCCCTTCTTTTACAAAGAATAAATCCTAACCCTTCTTTTGAATTCTCTTATTTTTTCAATTGAATATGGTGTTCTCCCGGTTCCAACAGAAATTTTTGCGTATTTTTCTGAGTTTGGTGCTATTTTCTATATTTTCTGTTAGATATGGATCTTTATATTAAATGATATGATTTTATCGCCTAATTTTCTCTTTCTTATTTTTAATTTTATGATGGCATTCTCTCGGGTCCAACAGAAATTTTTGCGTATTTCTCTGAGCACGTGCTATGTTATAAATTTTATTAAAGATATGGATCTTTTTATTAAATGATATAATTTTTTGGACTAATTTAGGCTTTTCTTTTTTTTTTTCAATTGAAGATGGCGATCTCCTGGTTCCAACGTACATTTTTGTGGATTTTTCTGAGATTCGGTCTATTTTCTAAATTTTCTGGAAGATATGGATCGTTTTATTAAATTTTTTGGCCTAATTTGTCTTCTCTTATTTTTAAATTGAAGATTGTGATCTCCTGTTCTAACTGAAATTTTTGCGGATTTTTCTAAGATCAGTGCTATTTTCTAAATTTTCTGATAGATATGGATCTTTATGTTAAATGAAATGATTTTTATATCCTAATTTTGTCTTCGCTTATTTTCAGTTGAAGATGGCAATATTTTCCAATGCTTTAATCAGGAATAGCCAGTCCCGGGGAACCGGACATTTTTTCGGATTTTTCTGAGCTCGGAGCTATTTTCTGCATTTTATTGAAGATATGGATCTTTTTATAAAATGATATTATTTTGGCCTAATTTTGTCTTCTTCGTTATAAACGGACCTTTGTAGGCCCATTTGTGTATTGGGTATCCACCCATTATGTAACTTTACTTCTATAAATACAAGACTATGGGGTTCTGTAGCCGCCAAGTTTACAACACGCTATCAGCACGCTCGTCAGCTGAGCCGAACCTCTGCCGACGGACGAATCGCGAGGACGCGGATTGGGCTTCATTCTCCAAACTTCGCTAGATCCGGCGTGTAGGATCTAGAGGTAAACATACATATCCCCTAGATCTAAAATTTTCATGCGCATGATGATGGATCTGTGATTTCATTTATTAGATCTATTTTCTTTACTTAGATCTGTATGAAAAATCACATTTTTAATATAGATCTCTATTTAAAAAGAGTTTTAAAATCATTTTTGGATGAAAATTCAACGTTTGTACCCTAAAATCAAAATTTTACGGTAAAAAACGTTGATTCAAAGATTAAAAATGGTATTTTCACAATAAAAATCTATTTTTCCTCCGAAATCTATGGATCTAGAGGGCTAGGTGCCCCCTGTCATGCCTTATTTTGCACTATACGTGTATTCTACTGAACACACGTGGTATTTCTACCTGCGATGCATACGTGGGCATGAAATAAGCGTAGATATCGATGTATGTGACGTAGTGCAAGGGGGATTAGGCCGTAATGCGTGGCTAAGATACGAGTAAGCGAGATTGAGTGCGGAAGACGTGTGAAAGACGTCGTAAGTGCAAAACAACATGAATGTGTTAGCCGTGTGTGTGTGAAGCACGTATGCATCGTGGATGTGTGTGGATGTGTGTAGGAAGAGCCATGCAAGTGTGAAAGGGGTTAGGGGTCAATGGCAACCCCCGTAAATTTCTAGAAAGGCGAGGGGCAAAACGGTCATTTGGACTAAATTTGCTGTGCGTACATACTTTAGTGGTGTGTGCATAAAGTAATGGCATACTTGTAAATACTTGAATGTGTGAGGTGTAGTTTATCATTTAATAATTAACATGGCTTATGGGATAAGCTTGAATGTGTGAGGGGTAGTTTGTCATTTAATAATTAACATGGCTTATGGGATAAGCTATGGAAAACCATCTTCTAGAATTCTCTCCCTCTTTCTCTCCTTTTCTTTTCTTTTCTTCTCTTTTCTTCCATTATCCTTATCCCCTCTCCTCCCTCCAAGCCTCCCCCTCTCTTCCAATTTCGTGCTCCCCTCTACCCCTTCTATGTTGACCAAAATCCAAGGAAAAAAGGGGAAGAAGAGGAGGAGGAGGAGGAAGAGCAAGAGAAGAGGAGAAGAAAGAACACTCTTGAGGTAGGGAACTCTTAGATTTGGAATTCCACTCCTTTATTCTTAAAACCATGTTTTTATAGCATGTTTTACTTAATATGTATTAGGGATGGTGAAAACTAACGTGCCATGTTTCAATTTCATAAATTATCCTTTGAAATTCTTAGTAAAAACAACCCATTTGAAATCCTGAAATTTTGTTGTGTGTTATTTCTGTAATCTTGGTAACTGTACCTCGAATTAAGGTTCGAAAAAAATATGAGCTTGTAGATCTTGAAGTTTTACCCAAAATCATATAAATTTTGATATATGTTCAATTCAGAAATTAGGAGAAATAATTCCATCTTTACAACATGTCTGTTTGATCTTTAGTTTTGACACACTTCAGAAAAATTTCTCTAACTACCTACACACACAATGGAATTTGATGATCTTGGTCTCGTTGGAAACGTAACAGGTTTATCTATAATTTTATCAAAGTGCTTATATTTTGAAATTCTAGCTAAAACAGGCTCAAAAACAGCAATCTTTACAGGCCCTGAAATCTGTCTGAAAAACAGATTTGACACACTTCACCAAATAATTCACCATAAATCACCTACTCAATATTTTTGCATGAAATTTTATCTGTGATCCAGGACTAGTATATCTATAACTTTAATTTGAAACATTTTGTCAAATTCTCAATACAAATTGATGACATATGCCATGTATTGTCAACTTCTGCAAATTCCAGCAAGTTGAGCCATTTTTATTTGATGTTTATTTATGTATTGATGTCAATTGTGCTTTAATTCTCCATCTTTAATGTTATTATGGAAAATGAAGTTGATTGATGTGTTAATCTAATATAGTTTCCGATGTGATTGTGAGGTGACACATGATGCACGCCACGTGTTTGTATAAATGCCTCAATGAATGTCTAGTTAAAGAAACTTGATAATGAGTTTGTATACACATGTATCAAGATCCATGTTATAAATTGATAATGATGGGGACTTAGATGGCATGGCTACATTACTATACGTGAATGTATGTGATGTGATGGAGGGCATGTCACGTGAGTGCATGACCCAGATTGCTATGTGATGAGGCGATTGACTGAGGGCATGACACTTAGGTGCATGACCGCGTGTTGATGAAAGGAAGTTACCGAACATGTAGCATGCCACCATGTTTTCTATAATAGAACTTGTAATTCTTAAGTGATGTTTAAGAAAGTCTCAATCCCCTCCAAATGGGGGTGAGTTAGCAAAACCCGTGTTTAGGTGGGATTTGAGTAAATTGTGGATATGAGGCCTGGACTGTGAAGTTGGGAGATGATTATGTGATGTGTGTAGTTTATACCCACTCACCTTTACCGAGAGTGGAGGGAATTTTTTATACCCACTCGCCTTTACCGGTAGTGGAGAGGTAAGGAGGTGGAGAGCCTCACTCCTGCCAGGGACGGGGGAGCTGAGATGCCCGGCGTTCAGTGCCCGTGTCCACTGCGTCGTGTGCTATATTCACCCCAAATTTGGGGTGAAGTCCAGGTCATGGTATTACACAGTTTATCCAAGTTCCAATTAATTCAATTATAAAATAATAAAATAAGAATTTGCGTGTTACTCTTTTTGCTGGCAGTACTTCCCTTTTTCCTTTACTTGCTTCACCGGTGACACTGTGTTATGCTTCTGACACTTGTGATTCCCTTTTAAATTGTGTTTGCATGAATATTTGTATCGTTATTCGTGCTAACCCCTTTCTTGCAGTAGCTCGACATTGAACCGCATGTATGATCCCTTACTTATCAATTTATTTTTCATTAAGACACTTAGTTTGCATGCCTTATTTCTCTTGCCTTGTCTTGTGGATTAATAAACTTAAAAAGGAGTTCCAAATCCAAATTGGTTCCTACTGGGGCACGCATTGATGTGCTTCTCTGTATTTTTCAGGTAGCAAAGGTAGCGTGGTTGGAGGTGACTTGGAGTTGGGTTTCAGGGGTACCACGTGGTGTGATATGTAGTTTGCGTTGTGACATTGGTTGTTCTTGGAGGTGGAGAGTGGCTGTGTATATGTATTGATACATTTGGACTATGTGTATAAATGAAACATGTTTTATACAAAATGTTGTCGTTGTTTCATGAGGCTGTTGATATTATAACGGAGTTTCACTTATACTATCCCAGCATGTGTGCAGTAGCCTGCATATTCGGTTTCTCCTTTCTCTCTCTTTTCCTCTCACATCACCCTCTTTCTTCAGGATACTTGAAAAAAAAATTTAAATAACGGGTATTCTGGGGGAACGGGGCGTGACAGTTTTTGGTGGCCCATGCAGGTCACCGCACTGCGATGTGCGTAAGGATAGTACACGTGATGCTTCAGTAGGTGATCAGGATACATTAGCCCTAAGGTGGGTAGTGACCTTAGAGCCTTAAGTGATCCACTCGTAAACCCCGAACTTAGAAAGTCAAAGGATGAACTTCCTGCAATATAGCATACTGTAGATGTATATTAGTTGGTATCAATATATATATAATAATGAGAGTCCGTGTGTATGAATGCAGTTGTTATACTTGGATAATTAAACTATATACATCGCATGTATACCTGTATTCGGTATATATATATATATATATAATTGTATTCGAATGGCATAAAAGTTTCATGTATGGATAGGTGTGTGCGTATATACTAGGTGTGCAAGTGCTTGAGTATATGTATATGTTATGTCTCTATATCGATACAAGATACGGATAGGTATGTAGGTATGTGGTATACTTGTGAGACTTTGAGGTATAGGTGATATGTATATGTTTATTGGTCGACGTATACGGGTGGATGTGTATTAGCTAGTGGGGATATATATATATCTTGTAGAGGTGTGAGTGAGGATGTGTACGTATGTGATATGAGTGCATGTATGTGATTTACTATTTATTAAATTATAGTTGTGTTTCATGCGGGGAATGTACCAATGTGAGTACATCTACCCTTGTATGGATAGAGTAGTGGAATGTCTATATCGTCTTTGGACATGGCTGAAAGTTTATGTGGGTGAATGTATGAGTAACTGTATGGGCAGGTGGTGTAGATATAGGTATGGAATACTGGTACATGTATATAGCTAGCGTTGCATTGCTAGGGTATGAAATCCAAATGTGTTAAAATTTAAATAACTGTGAGTATGTATATGTACTGCCTATGTGTTTATATGAATTGGTATATTGTCTTAATTTGGTATATGGTTGTGGGTTGTATTATTGAGTGCAGATAGGTGTTGTGTTATGGCCATATATAGCATGTGTGTAGCGATATAGACAAGTAATGGGGGCACGGGTAGTGTAAGAAATGCCCCAGGGTGTTTTGAGTAGATGTACCCTAAGGAGTGTGGGGATGATTTAGGCCCGTCCACCTAAGTTTAGGCCCTTAGCTCTATATCGTGCCTAATATGGAACATGGATATAAGTGTGATGTGTATCATGTGCAGAATGTGATGAATGTGCGGATTTGAGATTGTACATTGTATGTATAAGTGGGATGGCTATGGGTTTGCGCAGTTAAGTGGAGTTATGGTATATGTATATACTAGTCATAACCCGTGCCCGCGGGCACGGTTCTTTTAAGATTTTCCCCCGTAAAATCTTTGTTACACAAAAAATTATTTACACAACCAAAATTTAAAAGAACAACAAATTAACGTAAAAATATTTAGCGACACGGGCGCCTTCGGCTCGAAACAACAAATACTTCGCGGGCGCCTTCGGCGCGGAAAAACAAATTCGGCGTAGAACAACAAAGTCGGTGCGGGTGCCTTCGGCAAATTCAGCATAGAACAACAAATTCAGTGAGGGTGCCTTCGACGTGGAACAACAAATTCTGCGTAGAACAACAAATTCGGTACAGACGCCTTCGGCGCGGAACAACAAATTAGCGTAAAAAACTTGCGTGGTGCCTTCGGCATGGAACAACAAATTTGGCGTAAAAAATTTAGCGGGGCGCCTTCGACGCGGAACAACAAATTAGCGTAAAAAGATTAGCGGTCGCGGACGCCTTCAGCGCGGAACAACACACCTCGTGGTGTTTAAATTTTTTTACAGACTTCTGCTTTAATTTTGATTGTCATGGCATGGTTCATTTCAAAAAATTTAGGTAGATGTGCAAAGTCGCTTTATGAACCGAGCAAAGAGGTATGTTCACATAGTAATTCCTGATGAATAATTCAATTCACTACCAAATACCAATTATCAAAGCTAACAGCTTTCATCTAAAATCAAATGGCTTTTATATAGAAAGACGAAAATGTAATATGGAAGGATTGATTTGATTGATAAAAATCCATTACCTAGATTGCCTTCTAAAATCTCTTAATTACTTCTCCTTTAAATTAAGTTCCATAAATCTTTGCAGACTTTGCAATCATTCAAGAAGTATCAACTCTAAAATCATTAAAGAAGTATCAACCAGATGTGTTCAGAACTAACGACAACAACTCAGAAAGCTTTGATAGATCAAGAGCATGAAACTAAGAGATTGCAATTAGCTGTGGGTTTTTTGCTAGTAAATGTCTGATCAAAACCAAAGTTAATACAGAAACCCATAAGCTCAACCATCCAAGATTTAGAAATTTCAAAATCAACATATAATCATCCTTGATGTGTTAAAAAGGACATTAAGCATAAACATAAATAATCGTGTGCATATATTTACAATGACTGTTCCTACAGTGACATCCTAAAATTGGCGACTAATTCACTATCCAAAAACTTTCGCTATTCTCCCTGTTCGCTTCGTATACTTGTAGTTCGAATTGCACGACTCCTTTACTTTATCCTCCAGCATCCGAAGCTACTTACTCTGCCAAAAACAAAGAAAATAAATGAATAAAGCAATTCGTCAAGGAACTTCAGTTCTTTCACAATAGCTTCACAAATAAACTGTAGTAAACGTGAGTAGAATGTAAAACAACACTATAAATCATGAACAGACAGCAACACAATAGCCACCATGGGTTTTACCGAATCAGAGAATATATCACATTTTGAGTTTAAATCAAATTATCATCATTATAGTTCAAAGAAAATTAAAATTTTACCGTTTCTTAAAATAGCAAAGCCTACACTGGAAAACCCAAGGAGACAACATGAATGGTATTTGTTAAACAAAAACTACTACTGAAATAACTAACATAATGAACAGAATCCAATATCTCCAAGTTTTCAGCCAGCAGTATAACAACAGACAAACTTAACTTAATTTATATATATTCAGGACCAATAAACTTGAGTCAATTTGTAGATGTTACTGAGAGATCCATATATTGCAAGCACAATTCTGTTTAATGTACCCAAGTCCTTGTACATGAATGAAACCACAAAACTTTCTCTTCCTCTTTCCCCATTGGGCTATAAATAGAATTAATCAGCAGGATTGTAAAGATTTCATTATAGCACATAAAGTTGTGCACTTACCTTTGCAATAACTCTCAAAATGATATCCTGAAGCTGATGTGGAATCTTATCAAGACCAACCCATTATAGCACATAAAGTTGTGCACTTACCTTTGTAATAACTCTCAAAATGATATCCTGAAGCTAATGTGGAATCTTATCAAGACCAACCAAAAGCTTAGGCGATGCTTTCTCCTTGACCTACAGTCCACAATTACACCTTTAATAATTCTCACTCCCTAACAGAGAAACCCCAAAAAAATTGGAAGGCTTGAATCAATAAACCAACCTTTTTAGCCAACCGCTCGATTGCCATCTCGATATAAACGATGCAAAAGTTCCTCACCATCGATAAACATGTTTCAATGTGACATTAGACCTAAATGCTAAATGTGTAGATTTCAAATTTTCTGGCACTAACAGAATCCATAACTTAAAAAAATAAGTTCATGATTCATTATATGGATATTGAGCTGCACCAATGCATCCGTGCATGTCTTAACATGTTACTTGGCCGTACCATCATAGTTCATATCCCATCCTCACATTTATATACAATGAACATTAAATAATACGGAAATTTTATAAGAGGAAATATTGAAACTCTGGAGAGAATTTTCAGACAACGAAAAATAGTAAATTTTAAATATTGTCAGTAGAAAGTTTAAATCATCAATGAATAAAAAAATGAAAAAAAATAAGCAAGATGACAACAAAGAGCCGAGAGGACAACCAAATCTCTTGATGTCTGGAAGAGCTCCCTAACATTTGATGCACTTTGGCCAACCCACAGGTCAGCTTGTAGCTACTGAGCTTTGACCTCAACAACATAAACTTCAGCTTTTGCAGCTATGCCAAAGCAAGAGATATTTTCCATGGTCCCCATAAACCGTACTCCTATCAGGATAGTCACTAAACAGGAGACACTGTTCTGCAGTAACCCTAGGCGCTGATATCCCTGGATGTCGAGTTTGATTTGTGTAATCAGCAATATTTCCTGAAAGAATGCAGCTCGAGCATTAGATGAAAGTGACTGGCACATTGTCCCAACTACAGCTCGAGCATTAGATGAGAGCACAATGTATTTCTCTAACCCATGGTAGTGACTGCAGTTTTTTTTCAGAGAACGATATTTTTGACTGCACTTAGTGACAGCTCAGTCTTGAGTCAATGGACACAACTACCTGCTGACAACAAATGTAAATAGAACTCGTGTTAGGAAAACCAGAATTTTAAAAAAATGCCAAGCTAACCTAGGCTTAGAAGATGGTAATAAGTCCTAATACTCCTTATGTAACTGTTAGTTCAGGATAAGACATGGACTTCTTTAAAATTTCATATACAATAATAAAATGCTTTAATCGACCAAAAGCTAAAGATGATGGGTTGGCCAATAATATATCTCAAGAAATACTGAAATATCCTCTCTAATGAAATGCTTTAAACAATTATGGATGCCATACATGCAGGCATTCATTCAAATTGCTTCAATCAGCAGGTATTCAAAATGAAGGCCAAATTGCCTATTAGATTTCTATTAGATAAGGTGGGAAGGAAAAAAGAAGAAGAAGAAGAAGGAAGGAAGAATCTGGTCAAGAGGCAAGAAATTGGGGATGAAGAGTCTATCAAGCAGATTATAACGAAGGGCCGGGCAATCAGAACAAATAGTTATCGATGCCTGGCCCCAATGGTGTTCTAAATTACCTAACAACTACATGAATCTAAATTCTTAAAACCATGGGTGATTGATTTCAACAAACATGCATAGCTGTCACAATGTAGAGTGGCTAAGATATCTAGCTTAACTGTCTTCAAATTATCCAGCAAGCTACTCAACACATACTTCCAAGAGGAGGTTTCCTTCCTAACCCCTCTTCAATGATTTCTAGCACTTCAGTATTATTTGCTAGTCAGTATAATGTAAACCTCGAGAATGTAAAACAGAGAATACCATGGAGCCCCAGATGCGACCAAAACAACTGGACACTGACCACACAAAGTCGTCGTTTGGGTCGAATCGGTCGATGGTAAGCATTTCCTCAAGAATATGGACCTGATGTAAGCGTGCTCTTTTCTGGAATATAATATCCTCATATGCATTTCCTCAAGAATATGGACCTGATGCAAGCGTGCTCTTTTCTGGAATATAATATCCTCATATGACCCTACTGCCTGTATAAAATGCTCCACACTGCTCAAATTTGGCTAGCACAAACAAAAGAAAATGTCACTCATAAAAGAAAAGCCTCAACCGCTAGCAACAATACTATCATTAATAGAATAACAGGTCACACTGAATGAATTATAAATGCACGAAAAGAGAAGGCAAGATACCATGCATCCATTTGTCAAATATCCACCAATGGCTCTAAACTCTTTCACGACCAATGGCAAATTTATTTCACCCTGACCAACAAATACAAAGAATACAATAAAATACTAAAAACACAGTAGATGTGAACATTTTCCAAATGAAAAGAATCATGATGCAATAATGCAAATGAAAATATGAATTTCAGTACTATGAACAAAAAATATATGGAAAAAAATAAACAAACCTCACAGATTTCAAGTGTTGGCATGTAAGGAAGAAACTATACGCTCCACATCATCAACTATGCGCTCCAAATCTATCTCCAAATATTCCCAAAGTGTCCAAATGTGGAGAAACTGTGAAGCATTAGGGAAGGAAGGGGAACACACAAAATTAGTAGTTGTTGCAGCAGAGTAATCAAAGAAACTCAGATATATTTAATTTGTAAAAGCAGACCTGATAAGGCTTTTTGGCAACTGAAGCTATGAACTTGTTACTGAATATGAACAAAAAATATGAATAAAAATAAATATCAGAATGCTACTGAATATGAACAAAAACATTGACCTTGTTCTTGCATGATGTATCATCTAATATGGACATGAACTTGTGAATATGAACTTGAAGATGAATATGAAGATTGCCCAACCTATTACACATGTACGTCTGAAAACAATTTTCATGCATCATGCTACTAGATATGAACAAAAATCAGTTTTATGTTAACCTTCATATTATAACAAACACGTGGTGTGCACACATCGGGTTAAGCTAGAAACCACAACAAAACAATCCAGAAAATAGCACAAAATGGACCCTTAAATCTCCAGATAAACTATAAATATGAAGGAAAAAATAAAGAAATATGGGGGTAGGGATGAGGGGGTTGTATTATCGCATACCTAGCTCTAAACTGAAGCACAATTCAATCAGAACCAAAATCATCATCATCAATATACATGTGCTCTTCTTCCGTACACGGGATCCCTTTCCGCCGCTCTTGCTCCGCCGAGCATCCCTTCCCTTCAAACCCTCGCTTATCGGAAACAAACAATGACAAAAAAATTAGAAATTGGGATGAAAATTTGAGGGTGAAACAAAATTAAGAGGAAAAATCAATGAATCAACCTTTTCCAACCCAATAATTGAACGGAGAGAGAAATCGAGAGGAAGATGAAGAAAGATTTCTCGAATTGATAATAGGTTTTGACGAAGGCTGGGCTCTTGGTCTCCCCGAGGTCACACATGAGCAATTGGTCTCCCCGAGGTCACGGGCGCTTGGTCTCCCCGAGGTCACGCAGCCAGCAAACCAATCAAATGGGGGGCTGTTTTCCAAGCAAACTTGTCTTCAAAATACAAACCATTCATCTCAAAGTTTCATCTAAACTGTTCATTTATCAAGATTTAATCCTGGCCCTCTTTTTATCAACCCATTTGTCCTAGTCAGCTTGTCCTAGTCAGCCCTAGGATTCAAAAATCACTGTCAAATGTATAATAGATGTGTGTATATGCTTACCCGTCGAATGGCGTCTATTAGACCATTAGGATGTATATGTAGTGTATGTATTTTTTCTATATATGGTGGCATTAGGGAGGATTGTGTATTGGTATATGAGATACTTGTATGTATGTAGGTTTACTGTAGCTAGCGTGGTGTGACTGTGTATATGTATTTTTGAACATGTATTGGTTTATACTTTATGAGTGGTTATATGTATATGTGTGTGAATGATGCCTATTTTGATATACATGTATCAGTATATGGATGTGCACGTATATTGGAGTGGCTATCTATCAAATGTGTATGAATATTGAAATGCACTTATTTGTGTGTAAACTAGCATGCTAGTAAAAGTGTGGATATATTGGATGTTATGTATATAGTGGTACGGGTAGCTACTGACTATCTACTAGTATAGTGGAATAGCTTGACTGTATAGGTGTATAGTAGCAGGATATGTATAGTATGTGTGTATATGTGTGTGTGCCCATACATGGGAATGTATGTGCATGGTTGCATGGATTCTAATAAGTATATATGCATGTCTGTGCCCATACCTACTATTAGAATAATAATCTGATGTGTATGAGCGAACGTGTATATGGCTACGTGTTGGCCTATATATATATATGGTGTTGATATGAATATATCTGTAGGTATATAATGAGTGTGTATATAAGTAGATGTGTAGTATTTATGTGAAGTATTGTTTGTTACCTATATGTGAATAAGTATCATACTTGTATGAATGTGAAGTGTAGGGATGTGTTCATGTAGGTGTACTTTGCAGTAGGAACATATGTAATGGTGTGTATATTGGATGAATGATACATATATGTATATATATATATATACTTACACGTATCTTGTTTGTTTACTTGCTGATCTATTCCATAGGATTGTCCATCCAGGTGTATCTCGGTATGCCCTGGATAAATGTATTTCTGCTTGTATGCATGTATATGTATATGTATGTATGTATGTATGTATGTATGTATGTATGTATGTGTATATATATAGACATTAGTCATAACCCGTGCCCGCGGGCACGGTTCATTTAAGATTTACCCCGCGAAATTTTTGTTTCTCAAAAAATTATTTCTACAACCAAAACTTAACAGAACAATAAATTAGCGTAAAAATATTTAGCGGCGCGGGCGTCTTCGACGCGGAACATCAAATTCGACGCAGGCTCCTTAGGTGCGGAACAACAAATTCGGCGTCGAACAACAAATTTGGCGCCCGTGCCTTCGGCGCGGAACAACAAATTAGCGTAAAAAAAATTTAGCAGGCGCCCTCAGCGCGGAATAGCAAAATTTAACAAAACAATAAATTAGTGTAAAAATATTTAGCGGCACAGGCACATTCGGCGCGGACGTCATCAACGCGTAACAACAAATTTGGTGCAGGCGCCATCGACGTCGAACAACAAATTCGACGTCGAACAACAAATTTGGTGCCCGCGCCTTCGGCGTGGAACAACAAATTAGCGTAAAAAATTAATGGACGCCTTCGGCGCGGAACAACAAACCGCATGGTATTTTTACTCTAATTTGTTGTTCCGCTAAATTTTTTATTTTGTTTAATTTAATGGATCATGCTTCTTCACAATCTTTCCCAAGGCACTTTAAATTTCAAAGTTTAGGTTCCCATGGCATTTTTCCTCCAAATTTAATCTCCACAATCTTTTCCAAGGCACTTCTAATTTCAAAGTTTAAGTTACTAAGGCACTTTCTCCCAAATTTAATCTTCACAATCTTTCCCAAGACACTTCTAATTTCAAAGTTTTGGTTTCCAAGACACTTTTCCCACCAAAATTAAAGTGTTCCCACTAAAATTTTCACAAAATCCAATCTCAACCATTGGTTTACCAAGATCAAATTACAGCCATTCTTTATCTTGTCCTAGGCATAACCCGTACCCTCAAGGCACGGTTCATTTAAAATATTTCCCCCTTAAAATCTTAGATTCCTTAATTTTAAACAAACAACAATAATTAGAACAAAATAAATGTTATTTAGTCTCCCCCATTTTAATTCTCCCCGAAATTTAGTTTCCCCATTCATTTAAATCATTCTCCACTCCAAATCTTGTATCCACTAATTTTATACAAACAATATTAATTAAAATGTAATAATTGTTATTTAGTTCATAAAAAATTTTAGTTTCCACAAAATTTAGTTCTCTTCAAACTTATTTCCCCTTAAAATTCTCCAAATTTTTAGTTCCTTTCAACTTTTAGTTCCCCCAGAGAATTTAATTCCACCAAAAAATTTAGTTCCCACCAAAATTAGTTCTCTTTAGATTTAGTCTCCCCAAATTTTAGGTTTTCCCCCTAAATTTTTACAAACTCTCGTCATTCCCATTTATTCTTCAAGATTCAACCCCAGCTACTACATTTTATCCCTTAAATATATCACGTCGATGGGCAAATAGAATGTACAGTTCAACACAGCTACATAGCACTTTTTGAATCGCAACCAATGAATTCAAATATGCCAATGCCTTTTGATATCAGGAATTTCATCAATCGGTGATGCACATAAACAACTGCCTCTAGACATATTAGCATTATTCGCCCAATTCTCATTGTAAGTTGATGGTAAATTTGCCATAACAAACTTTTCACAAAGGATGCAAGTCTGTCTCCTTTCCCAATAGTCACCGGTATGATAAACACTTACATGACCTTTGCATGTAACTCATTAAAACCATAAGCTCTCCTATATCGGGCTCCAAGCTACTGCTGATCCGCGTCTTCTCAAAGACTTTAGCAAAAAGGATATCATAAGAGCTCCACATATATGTCCTACTTAATATTACCGAATGACTCCGGGATTATGTAACTCTACTGTTAATGTCCAAACGCCAGTTCCTATGTCATGACACCACCAAATATCAATCTCGTTAAACATTAAACTAAAACATACATATAATTTTAAGCCGACTAATACCCAACTTCATTACACAATCAAAAATGAAAGCAAAAAAAAGAAAAAAGTTTTAGACCCGACTACACAAAATGAAATTTGAATCAATTGTCTTAATTCAAATTCAGAATTCAGTAGGGTGTAAATTTGTTTATCGTTCCTCTCAAATACTACTTAATGACTACAGGACTGTGTAAATCTAATGCTCAATTAAAAATGTCAGTTCACTATCATTACTACACCAAATATCGAACATTTTAAACATTAAACTATAATTCCATACAAACTCAAGCTGTTTATTGAACCTTATTAACTCATACATTACCTCAATTCATCATACAAACTGAAGCCCACATAGGGAAAAAAGAAAGAAGTTATTAGATTAACTACAACAAAATGAAGTTCAAATCAGTTTTCTTAATTCAGAAGAAGCATGATTCGGATCTTAATTTGGGATGTGTACATTTTTGCTCCAAATTACATCTGGTATCAAAATAAAACTGTTGAGCAAACCCCTTTTTTTTCTTTATACAACTGTGCAAAACAAAATATCATCCAAGTCCCTTTCTTTCTTTTGGATATGATCAGGCAAAAGAATGAGCAAATAACAAAATAAAATCTATTATACAATTGGGGATTGCACTGTTCTTCACTTCCTTCTTGGGCTTAAAATGAAGTAAGCCATCGCCCCTTTCTTTCTTCACTTTCTTTGCTAAGCAAGTTGTCACCCATCTTCGCTGAGCAAGCCAACATGGAAAGATATGATATTCATCAATTTCTTCGTCACCCATCTTCGCTGAGCAAGCCAACATGGAAAGGTAGGATATTCATCAATTTCTTTGTCACCCATCTTCACTGAGCAAGCCAACATAGAAAGATAGGATATTCATCAATTTCCTCTTCGCCGTCTTCTTGGGCGTTTTAAGCATTTTAAACAAATAGCTTGAAACTTTCTAATTTCAGTGCGTCCAATTACTCGCTTTCTTATCTTTTTTGGCAGAAGCTTGAGATTAGAGTTTAGATATCAATAACAAAAAACAAATCAATTAAGCACCTTCAAGCTAATTAGAATCCATCAATTTCTCAATATTAAATCTCAACTATCAACTCGCTCTCTTTATCTAATTTTTTGACCATACTTATTAGCTAGCACAACAATGTATATATCATAATCCCCAAAGACATCAACTCGCTACAAACAATGAGATGATCTTGTATATAATTGAGCTGCGAAACAAAATTGTGAACAAAACCTTATATATAAATTCCCCTCCTTTTGAGCAAAATTAATTTTTAAATAACTACATTAAGACAATATGCACGTACAATGTTATTTGATATATGCCTCACTGTTTTACAGCATTTGCATTAATAAATTAAATTTGATATTAAAGGATGGCCGAGTGTTTCTGCCTTCTAAATTTCGTAGAATATACCATGCTCATTAGCTAGCACAACAATGTATCTATCATAATCCCCAAACATACATCAACTTGCTCCAAACAATGAGATGATCTCGAGTATCATTGATCTGTGAAACAAAATTGAGAACAAAATCTTATATAAATTCCCCTCATATTGAGCATTATTAATGTTTTGACCATATTAAGACAACATGCTGCTGCAGCACCGATGTCAACGAGTAGCAATGGAGGGAAGCAAGAGCAATGCGGCATTCGACGCATACAATCTCAACCCTCAGAGATTTGTCAGTGAAGTCCTCGACTCCATTGACAACCTGATCGACGGTGCCTTTCATTTCTCCCTCCAGCATGCGGTCGAGATCACTGCTTTTGGCGATCTGAACACTGAAAGATCCGAGGAGTTGACCCGGGGGGTTTGCGCTATGTGCCATCTGACATCGGTACACCTGGATAAGAAAATGGAGACCTGTGAGAAGTATTGCCTTAATTGTTGCTTTACTGTTCCTGAGGGATTTGTCCTGCCAAAAGCAGACTCTTCTAGTGATGTTTTATTGTTTCTGAGTGATCAAAAGCTTGATTCTCTGTTAGGCTTCTTAAGAAAAAAACTTATTGTGGTTGGGAAGAAATCTGTGGAGCTATAGAAAGAGATCCATTCATGGTAGAAACAGTCTACACTGAGCCATATCTATCCTTCTTATTTTTCAGATGCTATACATCTTTTCAAGTAGACCTCTGTTGATGAGATGTTTCAAGTGATAGTGGAAACTCCATCAAAACTACAATCAAGAATAGAGGAAGTGAACATTAAGATAATGAGTGATAATAGATGTACATGGATAGGAAAAAGAAGTAGCCCAAGCAAAACACATCACATTGCACATGACCTAGGCCTATTTGCAAGGCATGATGACATTCAATAAGTACAAACCTTCTAAAGAACATATGATCATTGGGATTGGATATGTACTGTATTCTATGTTATGTACTGTATAATGCTTAGTAAAGGTTGTTATTTGAGCACTGCAGATTTAAAAAAACCACATTAAGACAATATGTATGTGCAATATTTTTCGATATATGCCTCACTCTATTACAGCATTTGTATTAATCTATTAAATTTGATATTTACGGATGCCTGGCTGCTTCTGCCTTCTCAATTTCGTAGAATAACCATTTTTTGACCATGTTCATTAGCTAGCACAATAATGTATCTATCATAATCCCCGAATATACATCAACGCGCTACAAATAGAGACTGATCTCGTATATCATTGATCTATGAAACAAAATTGAGAACAAAATTAATCTTTAAACAACCACATTAAAAAAATAATCTGATGCAAAAAATGCCCAAAATACTCTCTTTCATTATTTTCCCAAATTGAGCATTAGCAACACGTCCCCTAAAATCATTGAGAAGAGTACAATCAACCTTCATCTAAAGTAAATGTCAGAAATTTCCATTCAGTCAGTTAATTGAGGAAGCACGACCATATCAGACACTTAAACTCTTGATAAGGAAAAAGATTGTAGTGTTGTAATATAAAAAATTGAATAAAATTATGACGGAATAAAGCTCTCAATGAACCATGGTAAAGAAACCTGCTCATATCAATGAGGATATAAACTATAGACAACATGGTGTTTACATTCAGGTGTAAGAGAGCGTTAAAGATTTGGTAAGCTTCTGCAGCAAATGAAAACAGAAAATTTTCCTCTTTTATTCCCATATATTTATGCAAATAAATGGTATATACATGACATTCTGAAAACATATTTTAATTTGTCGTCACCATCACCAGTATATCCCAAGCATTTTGGGTCAGCTCACAATTTACTTTTGCCCATTTAACTCTATTTAGGGCCATCCATTTATCATATATATATATATATATATATATATATATATATATATATATATATATATATATATATATATTGCTTTGGTCAATCATTCAAAACAGTTCCTTACACTATAACAGAATCAGTACTGGCTGGTAGACTCACTACATTCTGCAAATTCGAATTATCTCAAGTGATTATCCCTCATCACATATATCCTCAACTGTGGTACCTATATTATTTTATCTTAGACATTTACATCACGTGTGTACTTCAGCTTAATTGCTCCAAAAAAACTAAAAAGGGAATCCCTTTGGAGGGAACTCCCAACAGCGCAACTTAAGGGATGGTCATATTACTCGTTTACACATAGCCTTAAACCCACCAAATCCAACCCAACCTTGCCCACCAAAAAAAGAAATAAAGAAGAAACATGAGAAACAAATGGAAAAGAGCTTTCTATGCTCAAACTCATAACTGTCAGTTATGACAACAACAAAGAATCTTTGTTAATGAACCAAGTTTTTTTAACATTAAAAGATTATTTACAGTTACATATAGTGGCTTTAATGATGTGTGCTTCCTTAATTCAGTCTCGTGAATGGTTATTGCATACGATTAATAATAATCATTGACTATACATAGAACCAACCTCATTTCCTTGCATATCCACCAACCTAATTTCCAAGATGAACCAGTTCCATGCATATCCACTAACCTCATTTCCAATATCAATGATCAAAGTCTATCAATGCGTGATCAAATAATATAAGAATAAAATAACAAAAAGCAGAAAGTAATTTATATCTATGGGGATGATGTTTGACTCATTTGATACAAAAGCTAAGCTTTTCACCTTTATTCCTCCACAAAATTACATATAAGATTTCCTAAGATTTCATTTAAAAAAATCAAACACACATCAAACAATGAATAATTTAAGGTCTGAAAAGGACCAATTCCCTCATTTACTTTTTAAAAGAAGGATAAACTCTTTTGGTTAGTTGTCACATCTTCTATTGATATCCAGCTAGTGATTCAAAAGTTTTTAGGTAGAAAATTCATTCAACATGAACTATTTCTCATTAAACAACAAAGACACCGAAACAGTAACTTTAAAAAATTTGTTGTATAATTCTAACAAAATTATAAGAATAACAACAATATTATATCAAGTGATCACTTGTTGAGCTTGGAATGCACATTCTCAGATGATATGATCATAATTGGGATGCCCTTGAGAGATTGTGACTCCTAATTCAATTATCAAAGCAATATCCCATTAAATGTCCTGGAAAAATAATTACCATGTAAGAATAATATCAGATAAAAATGCTTGTTAATTAAAAAAGTACATTGATCTTTTTCAACAGATCATATCCAGTCATGCCAGGCATGCAGCAGTTTGTAATGATTAAATTCACCTCAACTTCCCAAAACCATGACATACAAAAACCATCCCAAAAATAAAAAACCTGTCAAAAAATTTATAAAAATCAAAATTGATAATACTCACATTCTTTTCAGGGGGAGTAGGTTTGACTTCTTTAACATATCAGACATCTTGTTCAGCACAGTTAAAGGTAACAACAAACTATAACATTGTGCTTTCCTTATTATAGCAATCAGCAGCGGAACTCATGTCTGCAAACTACAAACGATATGCAAAACATGATAATGATAAATTGAAATGTTAATTCAAGATTGCACCTACTATCGTAAAATGGGGCTTTGGGCTGCTAGAATCTGCCACAAAAACCTGATTTTTCCCTATACGCGTACCAGCTACATGAACATGGTACAAAAAAAGAACATATATATTAGCATCTAGTATCATACTTTTTACTGATTTGATACTTCAAGCAAAAAATACTATAACGATTTCTCGACTGCACTTGGTCTATATTGCTTCGCCTTTAATGAGAGAGTTGTTTCTTCTCTCCGGCAGGGGTCGCAGGATCAACAAAGGCCTACCAAGTTTGAACAATAAAGCAATTGAGTAATTATCTAATCATTTACCTGGATCTTGGCCCTTCTTCTTTTTGAATGGCCTTCAGCTTCTTCTCTCCCATCAGCTTTGCTTGCAAGTGTCTAGGAATCCATTAAAAAAATTTTAAACCAATAATCGATACTAAATTCAAGCAAATGCATTCAACCAAAAAAAGGAAATAAATATGAACAAAATAAAACCTTTTGTTCTTTCTTCAACATCCTCTCCAAATCCTCATTGCTTTCAGGCTACACACACCAACACCAAACCTTGATCAGTCAAATAAACTAAAATGGTAGTGGAAATGAAAGCTGTCGAGATAGCAAGATACAAAGAGAAAATAATTCAGAAAAAATTAAAGGTGCAAAGAAAGAGCAAGCTGTTGTAGCGGGGCCTTATCTTGCATCGCCTTGGGCTCATCGAAGGCTCCAGCAATCAAAATCATACATTTGTTATTCGATCCTTCCTAGTTGAAGCAGAGACATTGCTTCTGATATCAGGGGAGAAGACCTCCTTGAGCTGGTATGCTGCTCTATATGGAGATGTGTGGCCTAATACTGTTATTATTACTTCTCCTACAGCCCCCTCTTCCAGTAAATATTTCAAATCTCCTTTCCTTAACCAAAATGAAAAAAGGAAAAAAAATAAATGATAGAAGAATCACATATAAAATGAAAATAAAAATGACAAAATTTAATGCAAAAAATTGAAAATGATACCAGGAAGTTGAGTATGGTGTCATGGCCACATTACTTCAATGCTGCTAAGTCGTATGCATGAGCTGCAGCTGCTTCATAATCATATGCCCCTGCAAATATTTTTAAAAAAATTCCCCAAAATTATAAGAACTCATTAAATATGGATAAATTTATATTTGCATTAGATAACAACTTACCCAGATACAATGCATTGCATTAGAGATTGAATTCAACACACCAAAAGAAAAAAAGGAAATCAAAAAACAAATATTAGAAATTGAATCCAATCTAATATAAATTTAGAAGAAGGAAATCAAGAAATTAACAGAAATGGAACCGTGAAAGTCTCATATCACCCCGTCCATCGATGTCTATACATCATTAATATCGATATCAATAATTACCCAATTCAACAGAAATAAAAAATTGTTTCAAATTGTTTCACATCGATGCCAGGCGTTTCTCATCATGTTCTTTGATAAAAAGAGTTCGGTCCTAAAAGAGTTATGGAAGGCAGCAAGGCCAAAAAACTGTTGCTTTTTTAACAACAATTTTCAAATTGTTTCACAAATTGTTGATTTCCACAGAACAACGCAAGGCATCATCAATGCAAAAGTTTTGATTTTTCTTTGATCACATCCGATTCTTTGATTAAAAAAAGGTTGTAAATTGTATTGATGCATTGATGCCTTGCATTGATACCTTGCGTTGTTCTGTGGAAATCAGCAATTTGTGAAACAATTTGAAAATTGTTGTTCAAAAAAGCAACAGGTTTTTGGCCTTGTTGCCTTGCGTAACTCTTTTAGGACCGAACCCTTTTATCAAAGAACAGGATGGGATCAAAGAACCAAACCTTTAGGTTGCGAGCACAAAATCCCTTGCGCCTTGCTGCCTTGCAAACAGGATGGTAAACGCCTAGCCGCCTTGCAAACATGATGAGAAAAATTACACGCGCCTTGTTGCCAAACAACAATTTTTGTAACAATTTTGCATAGAAAAGTGATAAAAATTAAAAGTTCTTGGCTTGCTAAAATTGTTTGAAGGCAGCAATGCAAAATTGTTTTTAAATCGTAAAGCCAAGAGAATGCCGACACTGAACAACAATTTTAGGAAATCAACAATGCCAAGAGAATGCAAAATCACTTTTCTATGCAAAAATGATTTATTCTGAACAACAATGCAAAATTGTTTGAAATATTTCCACAGTTCAGAAAAATCAACAATTTTGTAAAATTTTAAAGTGCTTTGAAATCAACAATTTTGTGGAAATCAACAACTTGAGACCGAACCCTTTTTATCAAAGAACAGGATTTGATCAAAGAAAAATCAACAATTTTGCAAAAATCTGTGGAAATCAACAATTATTTGGCCTTGCTGCCTTGCGTAACAATTTTAGGACCGAACCCTTTTTTACCAAAGATCAGGATGGGATCAAAGAACCGAACCTTTAGGTTGCAAGAAAAAATTCCCTTGCGCCTTGCGAACATGATGGGAAATGCCTGGCTGCCTCGTGAACATGATGGGAAAAATTACTTGCGCCCTGCTACCTTGCGAACAGGATGGGAAGCTCTCGGGAAAATGACGGTTGCTCTCTTAGGATGCTCTCAGAAATCAGTCAAATGCCGGTTGCTATCCCCAAAAAAGTCCTGTTGCTATCTCCAAAAATTGATTGTTGATCTCCCCACGCAAAGAATTGGGATCCACCATTTATTTAGGCTGAGTTCCAAGCAAAGCTATCTCAAACCCTCATCCAAACCGTTGATTTATCACGATCAAATCCTAGCCGTCTTTCTATCAACCTGTTTGTCCTAGTCAGCTTATCCTAGTCAGCCCTAGGACTCAAAAATCGCTGTCAAATGTATGGTATCAAAGCATGTGTGCAAGTGCTTGAGTATATGCATATGTTAAGTCTCTATATCGATACAAGATACAGATAGGTATGTAGGTATGTGGTATACTTGTGAGAATTTGAGGTATAGGTGATATGTATATGTTTATTGGTGGACGTATACGGGTGGATGCGTATTAGCTAGTGGGTATATATATACGGGTGGATGCGTATCCGCCGGGCTATTGGCGATGGTTGCTCCACGTCGTTTTGGTATGATCCTTGGCTGCCTTGTGGCCCTCTGGCGGACCTTCACTCCCCACCCCCCCTCTCAGATACCGCCGGGTTACTGACTTCTGGGATGGTGCAGCTTGGTCCCTTCCCTCTGAGCTTGCCTTGCTTGCTCCCTTGTTGGCTCCTGTTTCCGTGACGGACGGCCCTGACGTCTGGGTGTGGTCCAAAGATGGGGGGTGCTCTCTCCGTTCCGCTTGGTCCGCCACTCGTCGTTCCTCTGCTCCTGACAAGCTTGCTCCGGTGGTCTGGTTCCCTGGGCACACGCCCAAGTACTCCCTTACTCTCCTGCGGGCCCTCTCTGATCGCCTGCCCACCACTCAGCAGTTGGCTAGGCGCGGTATTCGGGAACAGTCTGTTTGTGCTCTCTGTGGCCTCTTCCCCGAGTCGGCTCGCCATATCTTCTTCCGCTGTGAGTACAGCGCTCGTGTCTGGGGGGAATGCAGGGTTCGCCTTGGTCTCCCTCCTGGCTCCAAGTCTATTACCGTTGAAGCTCACGCGCTGAAACGGCGGTTTGGAGCCAGGGGGAAGACCACCCACAGGGGGAGGCTCTCCTTGCTTGTCTTCTCTGCGACGGTTTGGCACATTTGGAGGGAGCGGAATTGCCGCATATTCAGAGCTCTCAAGTCCCCTGCGACCGCCATACTGGCTCGCATCTCTTTGGACATCGTGGACGCCCTTGTCGGTTGCATTCCGGATGACTTAGATCCTGTGGATACTTCCCTTTTTAAGCGCTAGGGTATTTTGTAGGCCTTGAGTGCCTCCCAGCTTAGGTTCTCTTTCTTTGGCTCTCGCCTGGTTGTTATGTGTGGGGTGACTGCTTCCCAGCCTCTCCCTCGCCTTGACTCCTTGTTGGCGCCGCCTTGATGTAACTCTTGTTCATATCAATACATACACACTTACTTTTCAAAAATATATATATATATATATCTTGTAGAGGTGTGAGTGAGGATGTGTACGTATGTGATATGAGTGCATGTATGAGATTTACTATCTATTAAATTATAGTTGTGTTTCATGCGGGGAATGTACCAATGTGAGTACATCTACCCTTGTATGGATAGAGTAGTGGAATGTCTATATCGTCTTTGGACATGGCTGAAAGTGTATGTGGGTGAATGTATGGGTAACTGTATGGGCAGGTGGTGTAGATATAGGTATGGAATAATGGTACATGTATATAGCCAGCGTTGCATTGCTAGGGTATGAAATCCAAATGTGTTAAAATTTAAATAACTGTGAGTATGTCTATGTACTGCCTATGTGTTTATATGAATTGGTATATTGTCTTAATTTGGTATATGGTTGTGGGTTGTATTATTGAGTGCAGATAGGTGTTGTGCTATGGCCATATATAGCGTGTGTGTGTGTAGCGATATAGATAAGTAATGGGGGCACGGGTAGTGTAAGAAATGCCCCATGGTGTTTTGAGTAGATGTACCCTAAGGAGGGTGAGGATGCTTTAGGCCCATCCACCTAAGTTTAGGCCCTTAGCTCTATATCGTGCCTAACATGGAACATGGATATAAGTGTGATGTGTATCATGTGCAGAATGTGATGAATGTGAGGATTTGAGATTGCACATTGTATGCATAAGTGGGATGGCTATGGGTTTGCGCAGTTAAGTGGAGTTATGGTATATGTATATATGTGTGTATACGCTTACCTGTTGAATGGGGTCTATTAAACCATTTGGATGTATATGTAGTGTATGTATTTTTTTTATATATGGTGGCATGAGGGATGATTGTGTATTGGTATATGAGATACTTGTATGTATGTAGGTTTGCTGTAGCTAGCGTGGTGTGACTGTGTATATGTGTTTTTGAAGATGTATTAGTGTATGCTTTATGAGTGGTTATTTGTATATGTGTGTGAATGATCTCTATTCTGATATACATGTATCAGTATATGGATGTGCACGTATATTGGATGTGGCTATCTATCGAATGTGTTTGAATATTGAAATGCACTTATTTGTGTGTAAACTAGCATGCTAGTAAAAGTGTGGATATATTGGATGTTATGTATATAGTGGTACGGGGAGCTACCGACTATCTACTAGTATAGTGGAGTAGCTTGACTGTATAGGTGTATAGTAGCAGGATATGTATAGTATGCGTGTATATGTGTGTGTGCCCATACATGGGAATGTATGTGCATGGTTGCATGGATTCTAATAAGTATATATGCATGTCTGTGCCCATACCTACTATTAGAATAATAATCTGATGTGTATGAGCGAACGTGTATATGGCTACGTGTTGGTGTGTGTGTGTGTGTGTATATATATATATATATATGGTGTTGATATGAATATATCTATAGGTATATAATGAGTGTGTATATAAGTAGATGTGTAGTATTTATGTGAAGTATTGTTTGTTACCTATATGTGAATAAGTATCATACTTGCATGAATGTGAAGTGTAGGGATGTGTTCATGTAGGTGTACTGTGCAGTAGGAACATATGTAATGGTGTGTATATTGGATGAATGAATACATATATGTATATACTAGTCATAACCCGTGCCCTCGGGCACGGTTCATTTATTATTTTCCCCCGCGAAATCTTTGTTACGCAAAAAATTATTTCTACAGCCAAAATTTAAAAGAAAACAAATTAGCGTAAAAATATTTAGTAGCGCGGGCGCCTTCGGCACGGAACAACAAATTCGGCGCGGGCGCCTTCGACGCGGAACAACAAATTAACGTAAAAACAACAAATTCGATGCGGGCGCTTTCGGCGCAGAACAACAAATTAGCGTAAAAAAATTTAGTGCAGAACTATTATATAATTTCATTGTTTGATTATACCCACATCTATTTATGCCAAAAGAATTTCTTAAACAATTCCTGAATTTATCATATCTTTACGAATTCCAAACTCTTAACCCTAAACAATTAATTCTTGAAAGCATAATCTGTGTGACCATGCAGCCGATAGCATCTCCCTTGGATGTAAAACGAATGACTGATTGGGGTAGGGATTTTCTGGAAAACATGGTATAATGCATTAACATATTTGAAAATGAGAATCTATAGAAGTCAGAGGCGGAATCTTGGGGGATATGATCAATTACTAATACTTAATTCTGCTGCCCAGAAATTTTATAAATATATCTTGACGGCACTACATCTTTCTTTTCATGGTCGTGTACTATCTTCGTCCATTGTCATAACATAAAATCATATGAATGATTCTGATATTGGAAACCTCAAATGATTTTCAATAAATAGAGGAAAATTTAATTCCATTCTATATGCAGGTTAAATAGGCTTTAGGCTTATATGCTTGTTGAATTAATTATTCATATATGAGATAGTTATAGAGAGTACATTGTGGTTGTGGAATTTTAATTGTTACGTCTTTTTTGTCATGCTATGCTGATATTATCTTTTTTTGTCATGCTATGCTGATATTATCTTTTTTTTGTCATGATATAGGTAATAGGCCCACTGGTAATTTACTTGGTGTGCATATCTTGTCCATTTCATTAATCTATCACACAACGTAAGTTCTTAATTTGATATTAGGTTGAGGTAGTAATTGAAAAAATAATTGAGAAAGCTAGAACTGGAGAAATTGGCGATGGCAAGATATTCGGTAAGAATTTAGTCATTCTGGCTTCAAAACTTCATATTCATCTAATCTAAATATATATGCTTCCTAGCGTGCTTATCATTTCTTCTCAGTTGCTTTAAGGGGCTATTCAGTTTGAGATTATGACACTTGCTGTGAAAAAAAGATTTTGTAACTATGAATGAAAAACTAATTGTTTGATCAGTGATCCTCTTCCATATATATTCTACTACTTTTCTGGAACCGGAGCACCCCTTAACCCTGTACTTCGAGAAATATATTTGTGGTGGTTGGCTCTGAATCTGTTAACTATGCTAGTACATTGTACTGATGAAACCACCACGTAACATATCCTAGAGAAATGTAATAGTTTAAATTCAGTCACAAAAGAAATGCAAACAAATGTACAGTTCTCGTATATTTAAAATGTTCACAGGCACAAAAGTTAACAGGCATATGAGAAAATCCAAAATGTATAGTTAATTCAAATGTGATATTGATTCAAATATATGAGAAAAAATGCAAACAAATGTACAATTAATTCAAATAAACTAATTAACTAAACTTTTGTCCAGGTTAAATATATGAGAAAATCCAAATGGTACCAGGATGAAAAAGAAATCAAGTTATCCTGTTTAGACATAAAACAACTTTATAATTAAATACAACTTCAACATTTTGTTTTATGATGTTGAGCAGCATAGCAATGTGATTTAAAAATTGCAATCTGTTATTTCAATTACACATTGCAAAAGAGACCATATGTGCTGCTTTGTTCTCCAACTGGAAATTGATCCGGTTGCAGCTGACATTGAATATTTTCAATCAACACATTATACAACAGTGCATTAAGACTTCTAATTTCAACAACTGGGAATGTTGGGTGTTTTATTCCGCTTCAGTTTTTTGTTTAAAAAACTCCAATGATTCAAATGGAAAATCCACCACCTTGCCATCATTTTCATTGAAAATATCAACCTGACATCGAGTGCATCAAATATGTTGTTCCAATTGCACTTCATGGTTATGGCAACATCTGGCCCTACAGAGAGATGGGTTCTCGCTATTGATTACAGAATTGACAGTAGATCTGCTATTGCCGAAATTGAATATTTTGCCATGCATATCGGAAGCAATATGTATTGCTTTGTGCTCCAAGTTTTTCTTGTGTGCTTCAAATGTATACTGAACTTTGATGGATCTTCGTTGTCCGACTTTTGTTGCATTGCCGCATTACCGAACTTTTGTTGCGTTGCATTCTTCCTGGGCATCGTTGCTCTTTGAAGTTAGTGCATAAATAGTAGAGCCATATTTGTAAATTAAATCACAAACTAAGTCTACTCCGTATTATTAGAACAGAAAAGAAAATATAGATTTGAGTATCTTCATCCTAATGTACATATTATTATGAAACCATAATCGTTGCGAGAGGAAATTATTCTACATAAATGATAGCATCAAAAATCAGACATTTAAAAATGTATATAAATGTATACTGAACTTTTGATTTACTGAACTTTTGCTATTTTAAAAATACTCATATGTATACTGAACGTAGATTGGGAAGATGCTCAAACGTAGATTGGGAAGATACTCAAACCATAATCGTTGTACCTAAATGATAGCATCACAAATCAGACATTTAAAAATGTATACTGAACTTTTTTCTATAGATCCAAAATCAGACTTTTAAAAATGCCATAGTTGAACTGAAAAAAAATAGAAAACCAAGCAGATCTGATGATACCTATGTTACTTGATGTGGGCGGATCTTTATGCAGATCCTTCAATTCCTTCAAGATCCGTTTCGACGCCATCGGCCAACTCAATATCCAATAACCAAAAAAATCAAAAACAAAATAAAACAAAAAAGTCTCCCCAAAAAAATCAAATCCAGTGAGATAAAGAGAGGAATTACCTTCAAATCTTCTGGATCCTCACCTCTTCCCTCTGGTTTTGCCTTTTTTTCTTCTGAGATTCACTCCAGCAATCCATTTATATTAACCTTGGGAGGAATAATTATCAATAGAAAAAAATAACTTGGGAGGAAAGAGAAAGCAAAAAAATCAATAGAAAAAATAAAAAGAAAAATAATTATCAACCTTGGGAGGAAAGAGAAGATTCCTGGGCATGGCCTTCCTCTTTTGCTGATCAACGGATTCATTCTTTGCCGATGAGAGAAAGCAAAATAACTTCTGGGTCAATTAATTGTACAGCTCTTGGCATATCCCCTTTTTAAAAGCACCCAACACCATGAAACCCAACCGCCTAGCCTTCTCCAATCATATGTGGAGGCCCCCCCTCATTTTCACCCACCTTGGGGCTGGTCCTTTATTTTTCGGATGAAAGAGAGGAGTCACATCCCCTTTCTTTTTTTCAAAACTCACCCAAATCGAACACACCCAGTAACCCGCTCCCAATCTACGTGGCCCCACCTCATTTTCATTCACAGAGTTTTTCAACGAAAATTTTCAAATTCCTCAGGTTCCCCCCAAAGTTTTACTTTTTCCCTTTAAAATTTTCACAATTTCAAAAAATTTCGGTCTGTTGAACGCGGAAGACATCGCAGTTCTCGGCCTGTTGAACTTCCCCCTATTATTTCAAAATTTCGGTTCACCCAATGCAGAGTTCTTGGTTTTCACCCAAAATTCAAGATTTTTCCCCTAAAATTTTCTCAAAACTTCATCTTAACCCTTGATTTTTTAAGATTAAATCCAAACCGTCTTTCTATCAACCCCTTTGTCCTAGTCAGCTTGTCCTAGTCAGCCCTAGGATTCAAAAAACACTGTCAAATGTATAATAGATATATATATACTTACACGTATCTTTGTTTGTTTACTTGCTGATCTATTCCTTAGGATTGTCCATCCAGGTGTATCTCGGTATGCCCTGGATAAATGTATTTCTGCTTGTATGCATGTATGTGTGTGTGTGTGTGTATCAAAGCATGTGTGTATGTATATACATGTGCAATGTAGATGTAAAGGTGATAAGATATGTAATGTTGATGTACATATATGTTTGATAAGTGTAAGTGAATGAAACTGTTTGCCATGTGGGTATTGAAATGTGTTTGTTTGTTTGCCAATTTATATGTATACGCATGTGTGGAGCGTATATGGATATCTATAATTATTTGACTATCATGGCAGTATGCACGTGGGATGTGCAAAGGTAGTTATATAAATAGCATATGGTGGGGGATGTATTATGTTGTGCACTCTTATGTGTATTGCGTGTGGTATAAGTGCCTAACTGTGTGAAGCAGTAGGTATTGGGTGTATAGGGACCAGGTGTATATACGGTGCGACACCGTGATAGTGACCCTGTCTAAGAAATGGTGTGTAGATTAATGTGTATTGTTGTGTGTTTGTGCATGGATATAGACGTATACGTATATATATATATAAGCAGGTAAAATATAAGTCGCTATACTTGAAGGTATCATGATGTGGATACGATGTGATGTCGTATGCACATGGATGTGAGTAGTGATCTAAATACATGTAATAATACGTATAAAGACTTAATTATGGCGTGTGATGTATATGTTAACGTGTGAATATGTATGCCAAGATGTTTATGTGAAGAACATATACGTATGTGTATGTAAGGACACATATAATGATATGGATGTACTACTATATGAGTAATAGGATGTATCTGTGACATGTGCGATACAGATGTGTATGGATGATAGTGAAGCACATAGAGTATATAAGTGTGGTGTAGATACTTATTCATATTGTACTTCATGGGTAGTAAGACCATCATAACTAGCTGACCTCGGCAAGGTTCACGCCCTAGAAAGTCCGAGGACGGACTTTATTTTAAGGTGGGTAGGATGGCATGCCCTATTTTGCACTATACGTGTATTCTACTGAACACACGTGGTATTTCTGCCTACGATGCATAGGTGGGCATGAAATAAGCGTATATATCGATGTATGTAATCTAGTGCAAGGGGGATTAGGCCGTAATGCGTGGCTAAGGGACGAGAAAGCGAGATTAAGTGCGGAAGAAGTGTAAAAGATGTCATAAGTGCAAAACAACATGAATGTGTTAGCCGTGTGTGTGAAGCACGTATGCATGCGTGGATGTGCATGGATGTGTGTAGGAAGAGCCATGCAAGTGTAAAAGGGGTTAGGGGTCAATGACAACCCCCGTAAATTTCTAGAAAAGCGAGGGGCAAAACGGTCATTTGGACTAAATTTGCTGTGCGTACATACTTTAGTGGTGTGTGCATAAAGTAATGGCATACTTGTTAATACTTGAATGTGTGAGGGGTAGTTTGGTCATTTAATAATTAACTTGGCTTATGGGATAAGCCATGGAAAACCATCTTCTAGAATTCTCTCCCTCTCTCTCCTTTTCTTTTCTTTTCTTCTCTTTTCTTCCATTATCCTTATCCCCTCTCCTCCCTCCAAGCCTCCCCCTCTCTTCCAATTTCGTGCTCCCCTCTACCCCTTCTATGTTGACCAAAATCCAAGGAAAAAGGGGGAAGAAGAAGAAGAGGAAGAGAAAGAGAGGAGGAGAAGAAAGAACACTCTTGAGGTAGGGATCTCTTGGATTTGGAATTCCACTCCTTTATTCTTGCAACCATGTTTTTATAGCATGTTTTACTTAATATGTATTAGGGATGGTGAAAAATCATGTGCCATGTTTCAATTTCACAAGTTATCCTTTGAAAATCTTAGTAAAAACAACCCCTTTGAAATCCTGAAATTTTGTTTATGTTATTTCTGCAATCTTGGTTGATGTAGCTCGAATTAAGGTTCGAAAAAAATATGAGCTTGTAGATCTTGAAGTTTTACCCCAAAATAATATAAATTTTGATATATGTTCAATTCAGAAATTGGGTGAAATAATTCCATCTTTACAACATGTCTATTTGATCTTTAGTTTAGACACACTTCATAAAAACTGTTATAACTACCTGCAAACACAATGGAATTTGATGATCTTGGTCTCGTTGGAAACGTAACAAGTTTATCTATAATTTCTTCAGGGTACTTATATTTCGAAATTCTAGCTAAAACAGGCTCAAAACAGCAATTTTTACAGGCCCTGAAATCTGTCTGAAAAAAAGATTTGACACACTTCACCAAATAATTCACCATAAATCATCTACTTAATATTTTTGCATGAAATTTTATCTTTGAATCCAGGACTAGTATATCTATAACTGTAATGTGAATCATTTTGTCAAATTCTCAATACAAATTGATGACATATGCCATGTATTGTCAACTTCTGCAAATTCCAGCAAGTTGAGCCATTTCTATAGGATGTTTATTTATGTATTGATGTCAATTGTGCTTTAATTCTCCATCTTTGATGTTATTATGGAAAAGGAAGTTGATTGATGTGTTAATCTAATATAGTTTCCGATGTGATTGTGAGGTGGCGCATGATGCACGTCACGTGTTTGTAGAAATGCCTCAATGAATGTCTAGTTAAAGAAACTTAATAATGAGTTTGTATACACATGTATCAAGATCCATGTTATAAATTGATAATGTTGGGGACTTGGATGGCATGGCTACATTACTATACGTGAATGTGTGTGATGTGATGGAGGGCATATCACGTGAGAGCATGACCCAGATTGCTATGTGATGAGGCGATTGACTGAGGGCATGACACTTAGGTGCATGACCCGTGTTGATGAAAGGAAGTTACTGAACATGTAGCATGCCACCATGTTTTCTATAATAGAACTTGTAATTCTTAAGTGATGTTTGAGAAAGTCTCAATCCCCTCCAAAAGGGGGGAGTTAGCAAAACCCGGGTTTAGGTGGGATTTGAGTAAATTGGGGATATGAGGCCTGGACTGTGAAGTTGGGAGATGATTATGTGATGTGTGGAGTTTATACCCACTCGTCTTTACCAGGAATGGAGGGAATTTTTTATACCCACTCGCCTTTACCGGGAGTGGAGGGGTAAGGAGGTGAGAAGCCTCACTCTTGCCAGGGACGGGGGAGCTGAGAGGCCCGGCGTACAGTGCCCGTGTCTACTGCGTCGTGTGCTATATTCACCCCAAATTTGGGGTGAAGTCAAGGTCCTGGTATTACACAGTTTACCTAAGTTCCAATTAATTCAATTATAAAATAATAAAATAAGAATTTGCGTGTTACTCCTTTTGCTGGCAGTACTTCCCTTTTTCCTTTACTTGCTTCACCGGTGACACTGTGTTATGCTTCTGACACTTGTGATTCCCTTTTAAATTGTGATTGCATGAATATTTGTATCGTTATTCTTGCTAACCCCTTTCTTGCAGCAGCTCGACATTGGACCGCAGGTATGATCCCTTACTTAGCTATTTATTTTTCATTAAGACACTTAGTTTACATGCCTTATTTCTCTTGCCTTGTCTTGTGGATTAATAAACTTAAAACGGAGTTCCAAATCCAAGTTGGTTCCTACTGGGACAAGCATTGACATGCTCCTCTCTATTTTTCAGGTAGCAGAGGTAGCGTGGTTGGAGGTGACTTGGAGTTGGGTTTCAGGGGTAGCACTTGGTGTGAGATATAGTTTGAGTTGTGACATTGGTTGTTCTTGGAGGTGGAGAGTGGCTGTGTATATGTATTGATACATTTGGACTATGTGTATAAATGAAACATGTTTTATACAAAATGTTTTCGTTGTTTCATGAGGCTGTTGATATTATAATGAGTTTTACTTGTACTATCCCAGCATGTGTGCAGTGGCCTGCATATTCGGTTTCTCCTTTCTCTCTTTTTTTCCTCTCACATCACCCTCTTTCTTCAGGATACTTGGAATAAAATTTAAATAACGGGTATTCGGGCGGAACGGGGCGTGACACCTCATCTCTGTGCACGCGACCGCCCGACCTATAGCCGACTTCACGCACCCACCGCGCATGCCTTCCCACGCGCGCCTCGCCGGACGACCTGTTGCCGCCGGTGCTCGCGCCTGCCACACGCGGATCGCCGCGTGCGTGCCTGCAGTGCACGCATCCCATGCTCGCATTGTTGCACGTGTGCCTGTAGTGCACACCTCCCGTGTACGCATCGTCGTGCGCGTTCTGGCCGTGCGCGATATTACTGATGCGATATGATCATCTCCTTTCCATACGTAAGGACTATGTTAATCAGCTGGCAAGCATAATCAATATCACTGTCCAATTTCAGACTGTTGCTTTGCAATTTTCATAATCCAAGGAGACTGCTTTCATCAAAATACTACATACAATGACATCCTAAAGTCTAGATTCAGAAGCATAAGCACATGCATCTAATAGTTCTCTGGATCAAAGCCTTTTTTAAACAGACACATGGGAAAATTCATTTCATGTCATAAAGCAGTTAACAGAGTGCTCTCCTAATTGGCCCTCTGTAGCGCTTGCCTCCCGAGTGCACACCTATCTCTCGCGCCGACTACGTGCGCTCGCCGCGACCTGGTGTCACCCTGCGCGCACATCACCACCCGCATCTGTCGCGCGCACCGTCATGACCTGAAGTCGTGCCACTCGGCCTGCAGCAGCCCCCCAGGCCGTGCCACTGTGACCTGAAGTCACCCCGCTCAGCCTAATTAGGGGGTTTCCACATTTTTTTTAAAACAAAGGGCTTATAACTATTAATGATCCATTTTTTAAAATTAATTTCAAGTCAATTCTATGTTATTTCATAACCAATCGAATTTTCAATATTGGAGTATATTATTATTTTTCACGTTTAATAATTATGAGGATCCTGAGACCGCTCTCTCGTTAGTCAGCTAACTTAACGGGGTATGACGTTTCCACGTGGTCCGATTAATTATTAAGCAAAAATATTTTATTCCATTATAAATGTGTGTGATGTTGCATATTTTCATTGCATGTAGCATGAAATTGCGTTTACACATACTACATGTCTGTGATGTTGCATATTTTCAGTGCCCGTAGCACGAATTTGCGCTTAAACATATTACGTGCCTGTGAATAATAAACAAATGCTACATATTTAATGTTCTATGCCTGTCGCATATTTAATGCATCATAAAATGTCTGTTGTTTATGATATATACAAGAATTTGTTTATGAAATGTGTTGTTTATGATATATTTTATACACATAAACAAATGCTTGATATATTTATGCTACAAGAATTTGTTTATGTGTATAAAATGCTTGATATGCATCATAAACAAATGCTTGATATGTGTATAAAATGTGTCTGTTGATATAAAATGTGTATCATAAAATGCCTGTTGCATAAAATGTGTATCATAGAACATTAAATATACGATGGATTATGCGAAAACCATTTATGCGATTTCTTTTAGAAATACGCATTTTGCAATAAAATAAATCTCTCAGATTTATGGTTTATATAAACCAATATTGACATCAGCAGTTGTCATAACACCGCTAAACTCTTTTAGAGTTATCTCACTTTACAAGGTATGATTCTTTAATCTAGCCTTAATTTTAAGCGTACTCCCGAAGTCGTGTCCTAATAGATAAGAGAGAAATTATATACTTCGTAGCCACGTATTTGTTTCCCATTAAGCATGATTCTATATCCACACAATACTTGAATGACTCAATAAAATGGCCTGTAGACCATACTTAAGCATTCAAGTCAACTTTTAAAAGTCTCTCATAAATTACAAAAAGTGGAAATATAGAAACTAACTCATTTCCCTTGTATATGTCTACTTCGTAAGACCAATATTCATTCTTCCTTATAAATGACAATAAATAAGACTGAAAACAGGGGAAGCCTTGAATAAAATTAGAAAGGGAAGATATGATATACCTCGACATGGAGTATGCAATGGCAACCCATTATCAGACCAGAAGTTCTGATAAGACCCATAATGCTTTTTACAACATGAATGGGCATTAACTTATGCCATATAAAATATATGCATATCTAGTTTAAACGACGAAAGTCAATTGACCTTATGTATATATTTAGCTACTCCCCGAGGAAAAATAAACTTTGAAAAAAAATTTGATCTGTTGTCATGACATAAGTCTAAATGAGCATAATTGTGAACGTATGTTTTCTAAAGCACACATCATACTATGAAATTTGTTGCCGTAACATAATTATCAGGAGTATTCTCTTGCAGTATATATGTGTTTAAATGCATTACCACAATAGTTCTTATTGATTTCATGCTTTTTACACATTTTATTTTACTGTGAATGATTTGTTCTCCTGAATACTCCTAAAACGAGGATGCAATGTACTCTCTGAAACTTATAAAGTTTCAAAGGATATTCGTCAAAATGAAATCCCTAATGACCCAAGAAACCAATAAAGCCGGAAGCTTTGTCCAACTTTGATCCACTTAATGTCAATGTGAAGATGTAATCCTTCATAGTTTGGACACAGTTCACCTATTACTGGACAAAATTAACTTGAGCATTTTAATGGACTTTTCAAAAGTCCAACTTGAATTCGAACAGAGGAATTAATTTGGAACACCAGAAGTGTCCAAAATCGACCATCTTTGATCGATGTCACCCTGGATTGATGATGCAAGACATCATTAACCAGACGAACCCGAAGATTCTGCAAAAAAAGGGTGAAACTTTCATTGTCCCATTCAAAAGGAAAAAATGATTGCGAGATCATCTCCATTCACGTGAACATTGACTCTCCTCACTTCCTCAAACGAATTTAAGATGATATACTATCAACATTAGAAGAATGAGACCTTTAGGAATCTTGAGAGTATTTGAGGGATAAAAGTGGACTCACACACTCCCTACATATGGCTGATGATGTACCTTAGAGTACTCATCCATATATCATCTAAAAATGGTCATTATCGAACCTATTATCCAACTGCAGTCCAGCTTTTTCAAAGCAAATGGGACACATCACTAAATGGCAGGAACATTGGATAATATTGGGAAATCAAACTATATTTGCAACTGGAAAAATATTGAACACCCTGACGTTTGTGTTCACACCCAAAAATGGGTTACATAAATCATTTAAATGATTTAAACGGATTACTTATTCATTAAAAATCCAGTTGTGGGTGACCATGTGGGAACATGCAATTACAATGCAAACCATCAAAATGGCTCCTTAGAACCTATTTATATGAGCCTGATCACATCATATAAACAATTTCGGAGAACCCCTAACGGGGAAGCGTTTAGAGCACCTCTTATCGATTGTGCCATGATGAGTATATATCCCCATATCACCACTATAGACCATCAAAACACAGAACTATTTATCGGAAGTAATTACCCCAGATAAATAGATTCTGAGCACTCTGAACAAGGGAAGCATTTAAAATCACTTCTCCTAAGACGTGCATTAATGTGCCCTCTTTTAAGACTTGATGAGATCCTGAAGATCCTTCATAACTTTAATTCCACAGCATTAGGCTCAACAAAAACACTATAATCATCCATGAGCCTGAAGCTCAATTTGACCATTTAAAACATTAATACCTATGATCTGATTATCATGAATTGTGATGAGATCCTGAAGATCCACACTTATGAAACTGTTAAACAGTTATTAGACATAGTTACTGACAATATAAATATTGTCAAATTCACACATCCCTGCTACTAAAAATCCAGCTAGGATTGACATACCAAATATAATGGATGCAATCCACCAGTAGTAGAAGTGGATATCCTCAATGGATGAGAGGGCATACCGCGAGGCTCCAAAGCGAGAAATAACTCCTGGAGACCCTAAAAACAATACCACCACAGGAATGTGAGCTCATCTCCATACCCTCTCCCTTTCCAGAACCTTCAGAAGAGATGAATTTGGAATAAATTGAATAATGTACGTACATGGAGAGGTATTTGGATAAAACACACTTGTCGACAACTACTCATATTTCATTTTGCCATAGATATCGTTACCAATCTCCGTTTCCTGAAGCAAACGTAGAAATTTGGCCAGATTATGTGGAACGAGGCAATAATAAGTTGAGCTGGACTCACTTATGAAATGTGAAGGGTTTGGACCTGAAGTCCTGATATCAAAAGATATCAAACATGTGGGTTACCGAGTATTGTATAAATAAATAAAATCGTATGCTATAAGCAAAACGCTATAGCTTAAAGGTTTATTTCACAGAAACCAAGAAGTAACCATGTAAGATGAGCTTAACTCACTTACAAAATTATTTAACTGATGCATCAGGCTCCATGGTCATGGTTGCGAAAACCATGCGATTGGCAAAGAAAATTTTAGGCTATGTTACTATGGATGATGTGACAACATATCCTTATGAATTACCATCCTGAAGATGAATAATCATTCTGAAGATGAATTATCATCCTGAAGATGAGACCATCATTCTGAAGATGAAAATATCATCCCGAAGATGAAACCATCATCCCGAAGATGAAACCATCATCCTGAAGATGAAACCATCATCCTGAAGATGAAACTATCATCCCGAAGATGATACCATCATCCTGAAGATGAATAATCATCCAGAAGATGAATTATCATCTCGAAGATGAAACTATCATCCCGAAGATGAAACCATCATCCCGAAGATGAATAATCATCCAGAAGATGAATAATCATCCAGTTGATGAAGAAACATGGATAATTGAAATCCACTAATACACCTACTGGTTGTATGGATGCAGTAAGACCCCTTCCGTTCGCTGGAAGAGGGGAAGGATATCCTAGGTCATGAAGTGTCTTACTCAAGTGTCTTTTGTACACTCCTTTATCTAGTTAACTGCTCATGACTTTAGAAAGCATTGGCAGTAAACCCTTTAACCAGATACAGTGCAATGCCTGCAGTGCACCACTGGACCATAGATATGTAGCCTCTGCGCTATCTCTAAGGGTCAAGGATCATCCAACATGTTAAATGTATTTGCAGATACATGTTACAGATCATCGCGATGACTACAATAAAGGAACAACCAACTCCTGGAGATCAGCAAAGCATGCTTCCAAAGCAACATCAATCCCACCATCCCGAGAGGCTCATCGATCTAAGAAGAAAATCATAAGTACGCACAGCTAGGTCCTACAGTAACTCATAGACACAGTGACGACTGGGTCAGAGATGTGGTGCTACCTACCGAGTTTCCCGCCACTCCTCTTCAAAAAAGCTCCCTCAGATTTAGTAGCTGTCATAGATGAGCGATACTTGTATAGATGAGCGATGTATTGTATAGATGAGCGATGCCTTGTACTTTGTACTTATTATCGGAACACTGTAAGAGATTGATGTATAGTTGCCTAGGAGATCTGCAAGCTTGCAGCTTGTACAGATCAGGGGGAGTCAAATGTAGTGTTGTACTCTTTCCCTTGGCTATTGGCTTTTTCCACTTGGTTTTCCATAGCTAAAGGTTTTAACGAGGCAACCTCATTGACTCTGGATCCAGAAGTATCCACCCCTAAATACTTCCACTAATCAAGGGAAGTTATGGAAAACTATACTCTTTTTCCTTGGCTATTGGTTTTTCCACTGGGTTTTCCATAGCTAAAGGTTTTAACGAGGCAGTTATCCCTAACTTAGGATCCAGAAGTATCCACCTCTAGTGATATCAATTGATCAGGGGAAGTTATATAGACTTGTACTATTTTCCCTTAGCCACTGGTTTTTCTCACTGGGTTTTCCATGGCAAAGGCTTTAACGAGGCAAGAACTCTTAACTTAGGATTCAGAAGTATCTATACCCCCCAATATCAGATAAGCTCTATGAACCCTGAAGCGCTCATATATCTAGCTTACAACAATGGATGGATAAAGAGAAGTGTTATAAACGGGCTTTTGTAGGACCATTTGTGTATTGGGTATCCACCCATTATGTAACTTTACTTATATAAATACAGGGTTATGGGGTTCCGTAGCCGCCAAGTTTACAACATTCTCTTTTTTTAGTTGAGAATGGATATTTTTTGGTTCCAATGGATATTTTTACGGATTTTTCTGAACTTGAAGCTATTTTCTTTATTTTCTAGAAGACCTCGATCATTTTATTAAATGATATGAATTTTTAGCCAATTTAATATTATCTTATTTTTTATCGTTGAAGATGGCGATCGCCCGATTCCAACGGACATTTTTGCAGATTTTTCTAAGCTCATGTCTATTTTCTATATTTTCTGTAAGATATGTATCTTTATATTAAATGATATGATTTTTATAGACTATTTTATCTTCTTTTATTTTTAAGTTGAAGATGGCGATCTCCCGGTTCCAACGGAAGTTTTTGCGACTTTTTCTGAGCTCGGGGCTATTTTCTAAATTTATGAAAGATTTGGATCCTTTTATTAAATGATATGAATTTTTGGCCTAGTTTGTCTTTTTCTATTTTTCGGTTGAAGATAGTGATTTACCGGTTCCAAAGACATTTTTGCGAATTTTTCTGAGCTCGGTCTATTTTCTACATTTTCTATAAGATATGGATTTTTTTATTAAATGATATGATTTGTATAACCTAAATTTCTCTTCTCTTATTTTTCGGTTGAAGATTACGATCTTCCGATTCCAACGGATATTTTTGCGGATTTTTCTGAGCTCGAGGCTATTTTCTGATATGGATCTTTATATTAAATGATATGATTTTTATATTCTAGTTTTGTCTTCTCTTAATTTTCAGTTGAAGATGGAGATCTCCTCAAACGTACATTTTGTGGATTTTTCTGAGATCAGGGCTAATTTCTACGGTTTCTGGAATATATGGATCTTTTTATTAAATGATATGATTTTTGGCTTACGTTTGTTTTCTGTTATATTAGTTGAAGAAGGCTATCTCTTTGTTCCAACGGACATTTTTGCGGAATTTTCTTTCTGCGGGCTATTTTCTGTCTTATCTGAATGATATCGATTGTTTTATTAAATAATATGAATTTTTCACCTAATTTTGACTTCTCTTTTTTCGTTGAAGATGGCGATCTCTCGGTTCCAACGGAATTTTTTGCGGATTTTTCTCAACTCTGGTCTATTTTCTACATTTTCTGTACGATATGTATCTTTATATTAGATGATATTATTTTTCTCGGCAAATTTTGTCTTCTCTTATTTTTAAGTTGAAGATGGCGATCTCCCGATTCCAACCAAATAATTTGCACATTTTCCAGTGTCGTGGTCAATTTTCAGCATTTTTTGGAAGATATGTATCTTTATATTAAATGTTATGATCTTTATTGCCTAATTTGGCTTCTCTTTTTTGACTTGAAGATGGCGATTTCCCGGTTCCAACGGATATTTTTACGGATTTTTTGAGCTAGGGTCTATTTTTGAATTTTCTGGAACAAATGGATCTTTATATTAAATAATATGATTTTTATAACCTAATTTTGCCTTCTCTTTTTAGCTAAAGATTGCGATTTCCCGGTTCCAACGGTCATTTTTAAGGATTCTTATGAGCTCGGGTCTATTTTTTGTAATTTCTGGAAGATATAGATGTTTTTATTAAATGATATGGTTTTTATAGCCTATTGTTGCCTTCTCTTATTTTTCAACAGATGATGGCGATCTCCCTGTTCCAATAGATATTTTTGTGTATTTTTCTGAGCTCGGGGCTATTTTCTGCACATTTTCTGAAAAATATGGATCTTTTGTATTAAATGATATGATTTTTATAGACTAATTTTGTTTTCTCTTATGTTTCAGTTGAAGATGGCGATCTCCCGATTCCAACAGAAATTTCTGTAGATTTTTCTGTGAACGAGGGTATTTTCAACATTTTCTATAAGATATGAATCTTTTTAATAAATGATATGAATTTTATCGCCTAATTATGTCTTCTCTCATTTTTTTTCAGTTTAAAATGGCCATCTCTCGATTCCAACGGACATTTTTGTGGATTTTTCTGAGCTCGGTGCTATTTCTACATTTTTTGGAAGATATATATATATATATCTTTTTATTACATGATATGATTTTTATCTTAATGTTGTCTTTTCTTATTTTTTTTCAGTTGAATAGGGCGATCTCCCGATTCCAACGTACATTTTACGGATTTTTTAAGCTAGGAGTTATATTCTACATTTTCTGGAAGATATGTATCTTTATATTAAATGATATGATTTAATGACCTAATTTCCCTTTTCTTATGTTTCAGTGAAATATATTGATCTCCCATTTCCGACGGACATTTTAGCATAGTTTTTGAGCTCGGTGCTATTTTCGACATTTTATTGAAGATATGAATCTTTTTATTAAATGATATGATTTTTGTAGCCTAATTTTATCTTCTCTTATTTTAAGTTGATGATAGTGATCTCCCGGTCCAACTGACATTTTTGCGGATATTTCTGAGCTCGAGACAATTTTCTACTTTTTCTGTAATATTTGACTCTTTTTTAAATGATGTGATTTTTCGAGCCTAATTTTGTCTTCTCTAATTTTTCAGTTGAAGATGGCGGTCTCCCGGGTCCAACGAACATTTTTTGCAGATTTCTCTAGCCTAGGGGCTTTTTTCGACATTTTCTGATGGATATGGATCTTTATATTAAATGATATGGTTTTTATAGCCTAATTTTATCTTCTCTTATTTTTTTAGTTGAAGATAGCGATATCCTCCCACAGACATTTTTGCAGATTTTTCTGAGCTCGGAGCTATTTTCTGCGTTTTTTGGTAGATTTGAATCTTTTTATTAAATGATATTATTTTTGACCTAATTTTGTTTTCTCATATTTTTCAGTTGAGGATAGATATCTCCATGTTCCAACGGACATTTTTGCGGATTTTTCTGAGCTCGGTGCTATTTTCTGTATATTCTGGCAGATATCGATCGTTTTATTAAATGATATGGTTTAAGACCTAATATTTTCTTCTATTATTTTTTAGTTGAATATGGCAATCTTTCGGTTCCAACGGACTTTTTTGCGAATTGTTTTTGAGCTCGGGGCTATTTTCTACATTTTATTGAATATGTGTATCTTTTTATTAAATGATATGATTTTTGTAGCTTAATTTTATCTTCTCTTATTTTTCAGTTGAAGATGGCAACATTCCAGTTCTAACGGACATTTTTGCAAATATTTCTGATCTCTGGACTATTTTCTACATTTTTGTACGATATGAATTTTTTAAATGATATGATATTTCCAGCCTAATTTTGTCTACTCTTATTTCTAGGTTCCAACGGATATTTTTGCAGATTTTTCTGACCACGGGGATATTTTCAATATTTTATGGAAGTGGATAGTTTTATTAAATAATATGATTTTTGTCCTAATTTTGTTTTCTTTTATTTTTTTCGTTGATGATGATGATATCCTTGTTCCAACTGTCATTTTTTCAGATTTCTCTAAGCTCTGAGCTATTTTCTGTATTTTCTGTTAGGTATCGATTGTCTTTTTAAATGATATGTTTTTTGGCCTAATTTTGTCTTTTCTTTTTTTATTAAATTTGGCAATCTCCCGGTTCCAACGGATTTTTTTTGTGGATTTTTATGAGCACGGTGCTATTTTCTATATTTTCTAGAAGATAAGAATCTTTATATTAAATGGTAGGATTTTTATAGCCTAATTTTTTCTTCTCTTATTTTTTAGTTGAACATAGCGACTCCCGGTTCCAACGATCATTTTTGCGGATTTTTCTGAGATCGGCGCCGTTTTCTACAATTTATGGAAGATATGCATCTATTATTAACTGATATGATTTTTATAGCTTAGTTTGTCTTCAATTATTTTTAAGTTGAAGATGGCGTTCTCCCAATTCCAACGGATATTTTTTGCGGATTCTTCTAGGCTCGGAGCTGTTTTTCTACATTTTTTGGAAGGTATGGATCTTTTTCTTAAATGATAATATTTTGGCCAAATTTTATCTTCTCTTATTTTTTCGTTAAAGATGGCGATCTCCCAGACAACGGACAGTTTTGTGAATTTTTCTAAGCTTCGGGCTACTTCTTCATTTTCCGTAAATATGAATCTATATATGAAATGATGTGATTTTTGTAACCTAATTTTCTCTCTTATTTTTCAGTTGTAGATGGTGATCTTCCGGTTCCAACGAATATTTTGCAGATTTTTCTGAGATAGATGGTATTTTCTACATTTTCTGTAAGATATGAATTTTTTATTAAATGCTATGATTTTAACAGCTAAATTTCGTCTTCTCTTATTTTTAAGTTGAAGATGGCGATATCGCTGTTTTAATGGACATTTCTGCGGATTTTTCTGAGCTCGATTCTATTTTTTACATTTTCTGGAAGATATGAATCTTTTTATTAATTGATACGATTTTTATTGCCTAATTTTGTCTTCTATTATTTTTAAGTTGAAGATGGCGATATCACGGTTCCAACGGACATTTCTACAGATTTTTCTGAGCTCGGTCCTATTTTCTACATTTTCTAGAAGATATGAATCTTTTTATAAAATGATAGCATTTTTGGCCTAATTTTACCTTCTCTTATTTTTTTTCGTTGAAGATGGCGTTCTCCGGGTTCTAACGAACATTTTTGTGAACTTTTCTGAGCTCCGTGCTTTTTTCTACATTTTTTGTAAGATATGAATCTATAAATTAAATGATATGAATTTTTATATTCTAATTTTGTCTTCTCTTATTTTTCAGTTGAAGATGGCGATCCATCGGTTCAAACGTGCGTATTTTTCTAAGCTATGATCTATTTTCTATATTTTCTGTTAGATATGGATCTTTATATTAAATGATATGATTTTTGGCCTCTTATTTTATCTTCTCTTATTTTCAAGTTGTAAATGGTGATCTCCCAGTTGCAACGGAAATTTTTGCGAATTTTTCGTAGTTTGGAGCAAATTTCTACATTTTTTGGAAGATATGTATCTTTTTTTAAATGATAAGATTTTTGTCCTAATTTTGTCTTCCTTATTTTTTTAGTTGAAGAGGGCGATCTCCCGGTTCCAACGGACATTTTTGTGAATTTTTCTAAGCGCGAGTTTATTTTCTGCATATTATGAAAGATATATATCTTTACATTAAATGATATGATTTATATAGCTTAATTTTGGCATCTTTTTTTCATTTGAAGATGGCGATATCCTGATTTGAACGAACATTTTTGCAGATTTTTAAGAGCTCGGTGCTATTTTCTACATTTTCTGGAATATATGAATCTTTTTATTAAATGATAGGATTTTTGCCCTAATTTTGTATTCTCTTATTTTTCAAGTTGAAGATGGCGACATCTCGGTTCCAACGCAAATTTTTACCTATTTTTCGAGCTCGGTGTTTTTTTCTATATTTTCTACAAGATATGAATCTTTATATTAAATGATTTGATTTTTATCGCCTAATTTTCTTTTCTCTTATTTTAAGTTCAAGATGGCATTCTCCTGGTTCCGATGGAAATTTTTTTGCTTTTGAGCACTGTGCTATTTTCAAAATTTTATGAAAGATATGAATCTTTTTATTAAATTATGTATTATTTTTTGGCCTAATTTAGTCTTTTCTTATTTTTCAGTTGAAGAGTGCAATCTCCCGGTTCCAAGCGATATTTTTGTGGATTTTTTGAACTTTCTCGTCTGTCCATGTCAAGTAAGATCTAGTCGCACCGAGGCTACCCTTCGGTGCCCAACCAGCCCAAAGTCGAACATGCTCACCACGAGCTCACTCATCTCCACGCCTACAGAGGCCGTTGCCTTGCCGAGGATCCTCTTTGGCACACCTACGCTCGGACCTGCACGCTCTTCACCAAAGCCGAACGAGCTGTGCCCATCTTCCAGAGGCCATGTGCACCACACGTGATAGCATTGACCTTCGGTCCTCCAGTCAACCAATCCGTGGTGAGAAAACACCCTGAAACACCAGCAAAAGGTGACTTCTTTCGCTCGTTCGAATTAAAACCCGGGTTCTAAATTTCTCCACAAATGCCTCATTTCGATCTCCGCGGCATGCTCATCTTCTCGGCGATCCGTCGGCTGCTCCTAATCGTCTATGGCGAGTGGCAGGACACGCATATGGAGGTGCAGGTCACCGACATCGACAACTCTGTGTTCTCCAATGCCGCTGACTTAGTATTAAAGGGAAGGTCTTCGTTCGAGAGATCGACATATATATACTTCTCGCTAGATACTCCCCGATGTTGACTTTCTTGATTGTCCTAATTCGTTGCTGCATCGATCGTGGGGGCAAAATCCTCTTCTCTTCTGCTGGTATGCGATATTCTTTATAAAAATTTGATTTTTTAGTGCTAGCTTCTTTGATTGAATCTTTTTTATCATCTTTTAACTTAAAAGCACAAAATTGCTATTTGTATTGGGATCACTATTGGCTATAACAAAATTAAAAGAAATTAGAAATTTGGAAAGTTGAGAAAGCTTCAATTGAGGCATTGGACTTCCTTTATTTTAGTGACATTTTTCCGTAATTTGTCGATGTCCTGAAAGTTTTAATTATAGTCTTTGTTTGCTACATTGAGATATTATTTCACGTCTATCTTATTTTCATTCTCAAATAATCAATTAATTGTTATAATTATAGTCTGAGGAGATCTTTGCTGGAGCAGTAAGAGAGGTGAAGGAGGAAACGAGTGTAAGTATCAATAGCATCTGCCATTTTTTCTTCCTCTTCTTTTTTAATTTCTCTGTGTAAGATTATCTCACTTGAAATGAATCTTTGTGTTTGCTTAATAATAAAAAGTTAACTTTATCTTAATTTCTGTTGCAGACTGATACAGAAATCGTTAAAGTGATTGCTTTTAGGTAATTTCAGTGTCCTTACCATCTAATTGACTCTAAAAAGTTTCTAGAACCAAAAATTTTTGCGCATTTAAATATAGGCGCATTTGATTCAATGAATGAATGCCACAAATTTTTGCGCCCCTAGAACCAGAAGAAGCGCTTTCAAATAAATTACTGGGTTTTTGCTAGTAATATGTTTGCTTAACTTTTTATGGTAGTATATATGTTGTCAAATCTAATTCTGCCTAGGCATTAAACCCAGATCCATATGGAGGTGCTTTTGGTTTAGATGGTGAACAATATAATTAATTGTCCCAGAAATTATCGAGTTTGGAACTTTTGGGCGAGTTGCAGGTTTCGTTTCTGAAGCCATACAGGTTTGCCCCTTAATATACTTTATTTTAAAAAAACCGCTGCTTGAGTTTTATACTTGTTTAATTTAATATATTAATTTATTTTTTAATCTTTAGTTTTATTTTATATGTAGTGGGAGGAATAGTGGACTTAGCACCATGCAGGTAGACTGCAGTATATAAAAGTATTAAGAAAGCTGGAGGGCTTTGTGTTGCCGACGAAGTTCAGTCAGGATTTGCACGCACGGGGAGCCATTTTTGGGGATTTGAGAGGCACATGTGGTGCCTGATAGAGTTATAATGGCAAGGTGCATTTTTAATTCTTATAACGAATATCGATAAGAATAACAGTAGGTGGTTCTCTGTTCATTAGCTTAATCTTTTGGATTAAATATGTTTTCAACTACTCAACTGTAGTTTCTCCAATATAATTAATTGTGGGTCTTTTGGATTAAATATGTTTTCAACTACTCAACTGTATATAACTACAAAACTTCGATCTAATCTTAGGTTGATTGGTTTCTTGTGAGATATCAGCAGGGTTTTGGAAATGGGATACCAATCGGGGTGGTGATCATAACTCCAGAGATCGTTGAGGTTTTAACACGCATAAGCTATTTTAATACATTTGGTGGCAATCACGCCTGCACTGCTGGAGGACTCGCTGTTGATAGAGTACTTGAGAAAGAACGACATCAAAAGAATGCATTTGTTGTGGGTTCCTAATTGAAACATCGCCTTGAGGCCCTCCAAGAGAAGCACGAAAGAAGCTTTCATTCTCGCAGAATCTATGTTTATGCAACACTATTTCATGAGTAAGTTTAATTATGTTACCAGCTGATCCATGATAAATAATCTATTTTCTCTGTATTTTTATGTCCTAAGCATTTGATCAATGGTCTTCAATTTAGTGATGGAACAGAAATCATATTGATTGCTTGATGTTACTAGATACCTTGTTCAATCCTATGCACATTAAATTCTTAATATGCTTTTAATCTAAAAATATGTAAAGATGTTTGTGCAGTTTTTTCTTTTTATTTAACTTGGTTTCTATATTTCCTTTCTATAAAAATCATAATCATGCTGGAGAAACAATGCATTTAAACTTGTCTGCTCTAATTCTTGACTGGTTCTTTCCATAGTCATTGGGGATGTGAGGGGAAGAGGCCTGATGTTGGGAGTTGAATTGGTCTCGGACTGCCAATTGAAAACTCTGGCTAAAGCTGAAATCTTGCATGTTATGGATCAGATGAAAGGTATAACCACCCTCCCATAAAATAAATAAATTAGAGCATGCAATTTTTGGATGACAACCTTCAATCATATTGAAAAATAAATGTTGGCCCTAAGGGAAAATAATTCTCGTTTTATATATCAATTTGACAGAAATGGGAGTGCTAGTCGGCAATGGTGGACTATATGGAAATGTATTCAGAATAACACCACATCTCTTCTTGACAAAGGAAGATTCTGGTGAGTATTAGATTTCCGTTGATGCATAAATAATCAGTTCAATGTTGTAGATTCATTTGTCTCCATATCAATGAGAGTCCATTTTATCTTCATATATGTCTAGTTCTGGTTATGTTATGATACCGGTTTATAACTGTATTCTCATTGCTTTGTGCCATTGCTTAGCTTACTAATCTTCTTTGTGCTCATGTTTTCTTTTTGTAGGGGCTAGGGACAAGCAAAGCTAAAGAAGGAACAGAGTCGGGGATGAAGCTGGCCGTCAAGCTCTGGACCTAGTGGCTCGAAGTGCATCCCCGATGTGTCTCAAGGAACCATCATTATCTTCATGCAATCGGTGGTAGAATCCGATGACATTTTTTCCGGTGGTGGAAAAGACAACAACTATCATAAAGTAAACAATGATATTATATTCAAATAAAATTATTAGCACTTGTTCTTTTTCTTTCTAGAAATTAATGATATGAATTATGTAACTGCTGACGTTTGTGTAATTAATACAATGATATTAATTTCAAATGAAATTATTTTACAACTCAATCAAACTGAGCATATCGAAAATTCAATTCGGCTTAATTGAATGAAATGGCATAAGATCTCATTTGCTAATTTATTGTATGTGATATATGTTTATATTAAAAACAATGGCAATGACCATCGTTGTGGCCATTAAGTACAAGCGCAGTCTATGGTGAACCTTTAACAGCGCTTGTACTAAAGAAGCGTTGTCTATTGGGACCTTAGACAGCGCTTGTACTAAACAAGCATTGTCTAAGGTCCTAGATTGATAGCACTTGTTTTTATACAAGCGCTGTCTATAGTGAACCTTTAACAGTGCTTGTACTAAAGAAGCGCTGTCTTTTGGGATCTTAGTCAGCGCTTGTACTAGAAGATATGAATCGTTTTATTAAATGAAATGATTTTTAGCCTAATTTTGCCTTCTCTTATTTTTTAAGCTGAAGATTGCGATAGTCCGATTCCAACAAACATCTTTGGTTATTTTTTGAGCTCAGGGCTATTATCTTTATTTTCTGGAATTCATCGATCATTTTATTAAATGATATGAATTTTTAGCCTAATTGTGTCATCTCTTATTTTTTTCGTTGAAGATGGCGATCGCCCGGTTCCAACATGCATTTTTTATGGATTTTTCTAAGCTCTGGTCTATTTTTTTCATTTTCTGTAGGCTATGAATGTTTATATTAAATGATATGATTTTTATCGCCTAATTTTATCTTCTCTTACTTTTTAAGTTGAAGATAGTGATCTTCTGGTTCCAACAGAAATTTTTACGGATTTTTCTGAGTTTGAGGCTATTTTCTAAATTTTATGAAAGATATGTATCATTTTATTAAATGATATGATCTGTTTGGCCTTATTTGGTCTCTTCTTATTTTTTTGGCGATCTCCCGGTTCCAACGGACATTTTTGCGAATTTTTTCGAACTCCGAGCTATTTTCTACATTTTCTAGACGATTTGGTTCTGTTACGCCTATTTGGCCGAAGCCCGAAAGACACGAGCCCAGAAACCCGACTGCCGGTCAAGAGCCCATCTGCGCACTCAGGCCCACTCGATAAAGCCATATAGGGGACCCCCCCGAATGTCGATCCGACCCGGACCCGATAACACGCTGGTCACTCGCCCACTCCTGCGATAACCGCTCCCCCGGTTCCGCGACCACTTAATGACGGTAATGGGGAGGTGCTGGGATGGAGCAGTGAACGGCGATAGGGAGGCTAATTGAGGGGGCACGATCAGGGGCGGACGAGGGACGTGAGTCGTGGACAGTCACGACGGGAGGTCTATAAAAGGGCAAGGAGGACGACAGGACGAGGGACCGCATCTCAGGTATCTAAAACCTAAGGTACTCCATCAACGACCTAGTTCCCCCATTTCATCTCCTTCCTCCCCCGCTCGCGCCGTGAGACGCCGTTCAGACTTCCTCTCGAGTCGAACCGTCTCCGCCGGGTCTCCTCTTTCAGATCACTGTCTGACTTAGGCATCGGAGGGGATTTGGCCGGAACCAAGGTTCGGCCCCCCTGACGAGCGTTCTCGTCTGCGCAGGAGAAGATCAGATCCGAGGGCCGAGGCTTCCCCTCCGCCCAGCACCGGCCACGTATCGAGCAAGGCGACTGAGGCTACCCCTCGTCGTCCGAGTCGACCGAGGCCGAGCACGTCCGACCGAGCCGAGGCTTCCCCTCCACTCACAAGGCGTCGAGGCTACCCCTCGTCATCCGACCGTCCGAGGCCGAGCGCCTTACACCGGGCCGAGGCTTCCCCTCGCCCTGCTCGTGGCCGAGGAACCAGACCCGGCTCAGCCGAAGCGCTCCACGTCATCTACGACTCCGATTCGCGCCGCGTCCACCCGGACCCGTCGCACCCGAGGGACCCAAATCGGCCCCTTGACCACGTTGACCGGGTAGTCCACGGTCAACGCTTTTGTAGTGAGAAAACACTCTGAAACATCTGGCGCCGTCTGTGGGAACGAACGGTCCCACGAAGAAACAAACCACACCTGCGATGACACGTCTTCACCCATCTCGACGAAAGGAGAGCAAGGCTCTGACGCGAAGCGACAGGGCCCGCCATCGTTGGCAATAGTGGGCCTGGGCCCAACGCGAGGAGGATCATGAGGAGCAGACCGGGAGACCCTCACCATCCCTACCGGTCGAAAGACCGAGCACGTCTGTAATGGCGCGCAGATCGGACGTAGCCTTGATGGTGTCGGTGATCATAGACACAACCATGGTACGACGACTGCTCGTCGACACCGGCAGCTCCTGTGACGTCCTCTTCATGTCAACCCTGGAATGGGGCGGCGGAAGGAAGACTTGCGACCTCGCTCGGGTCCCGTGGTGGGATTCACCGGTCATTCCACCCCCATCATCGGCACGATCCATCTCCCGGTAACACTCGGAGGCCCACCAGACTCGGTGACCCTGGCGGTGGAATTCATCGTATTGGGGATCGGGTCGGAATACAATGGGATCATCGGCCGACCCCTACTCAACGCCATCGGCGCGGTGGTCTCGACCCTCCATCAGACTATCAAGTTCCGAACGCCCGGGGGGATGGGGCAAGTCGAAGGCGACGCAGGGAGACCGAATGCCTGCTATCAACTGGCGGAGGGAAATCCCGAAGATCGTCTAGTCGACCGGATGGCCGCGCTCGACCTAAGGGGCGGGCCGAGGCCCACCCCTGCAGAGGAGTAAGAGCAGATCCCGGTCACGGACGTCGAGGGCCGGTTCGTCTCGATCGGGAGAGGGCTAAGCCATGACCTGAGGGACCAACTGGTCGAGTGCCTGGAGGCGAACCTAGACATCTTTGCTTGGTCACCGGAGGACATGCCCGGCGTAGACCCCCAGGTGATCGTCCACCAGATCAACGTCGACCCCAACTTCAAGCCGGTCAGGCAGAAGAAGCGGAACCTGGGTGGCGAGAAGATGGAAGGAGGCCTCCGAGGAAGTGGAGCGTCTCCTTGACGCCGGCTTCATACGAGAGGTCTGGTACCCGGAGTGGCTGTCGAACGTGGTGATGGTCAGGAAACCCAACGGGAAGTGGCAAATGTGCATGGACTTCAGTGACCTCAACAAGGCCTGTCCCAAGGACAGCTACCCCCTGCCGCGCATCGACCACCTGGTGGACAACGCCTTGGGGTACGAGATGCTTAGCTTCATGGACGCCTACTCAGGGTACAATCAAGTCCAGATGGATCCCCGAGACGAAGAAATGACAGCCTTCACGACGGACCGGGGAACGTACTGCTACAAGAAGATGCCCTTTGGCTTGAAGAACGCAGGGGCCACCTACCAGAGAATGGACAATAAGGTTTTTAGCTCCCAGATCGGGAGGAACCTGGAAGTCTACGTCGACGACATGCTTGTCAAGTCAAGACAACCGGAAGACCACATCGTCGACCTTCGGGAGACCTTCGAGCAGTTGTGGCGACACCACATTCGACTCAACCCCGCGAAGTGCACATTCGGGGTAAGATCTGGCAAGTTCTTAGGATTTATGATAACTAACCGTGGCATTGAAGCTAATCCTGACAAGATCGAGGCACTAATCAACATGCGTGAGCCGACGATGATCAAAGAACTGCAGAGGCTGAATGGACGCATCGCAGCCCTGGGGCGATTCCTTTCCAAATCGGCGGAAAGATCGCTCCCCTTCTTCAAGGTTCTGAGGAAAGCGATCGCGGAACCTTCAGACAATAGGAAGGCGATAGTATGGGACGAAGACTGCTCCCGGGCGTTCGCGGATCTCAAAGAATACCTCCGCAGCCCGCCTCTCCTGTCCAAGCCACGGGAAGGGGAGTCACTAAGCCTTTACCTGGCGTGCGCGGAGGAAGCAGTGAGTTCGGTGCTGATCCGGGAAGACGGTGGGGTGCAGTGGCCGGTGTACTACACGAGCCAGATCTTGAAGGGGGCAGAGGTGCGGTACTCGCCCATGGAGAAACTGGCGTACGCCCTCGTTCTTTCAGCACGAAGGCTCCGACCCTATTTCCAAGCCCACACCATACTGATCCTGACCGACTCACAACTGGAGCAGAACCTCAAGAGATTCGATCGAATGGGAAGGATGCTAAACTGGGGGGTGGAATTGAGCGAGTTCGACCTCCGATTCAAACCGCGCACGGCCATCAAAGGGCAGGCTCTGGCCGACTTCATCGCTGAGTGCACAACGGAAGGAAATGGCCCCCGGAGGAGGAAGGCCCAGCAACGGTAATTTCCCAACCCTTGTCCTTTCTTTCGGCTGACCACCTCCAGCCAGGAGTTCCAGGAGCGTGGATCGTCCATGTGGACGGATCGGCCACACAGTCAGGAGGCGGGGCTGGGATTGCGATCCGATCACCGGAAGGGAACATTGTGGAATAAGCGTTGCGGTTCGAGTTCCCAGCCACCAACAACGTGGCGGAGTACGAAGCGGTGATCAACGGCCTAAGGCTGGCCCTGGAGCTCGGGGCCGAGTCAGTGCGCCTCCTCATCGACTCGAAGCTCATTGTCAACCAACTTCTTGGGAGTTACGAGGCGCGGGAGGAGGCGATGCAGAGGTATCTCGCTGTCGCCAGAGCGGCGTTGTCCAAGTTCAAAAACGTGGAAGTCTTGCACCTCCCGCGATCGGAGAACGCACGGGCAGATGCGTTGTCGAAGCTAGCCTCGTCCTCGCCAAAGGAGCTAGGCCGCACCATCTACGTGGAGAATCTGCAGTCCCCCAGCACGGAATAGTAGGAGATGATGGCGATCGACCAAGATCCCACCTGGATGGACCCGATCATACGATACCTCACTCATGGGGAGGTGCCGACAGATTGGGAAGAACGCCGAACCCTGGAGAGGAAGGCACTCCGATACGTGATCCATGAGGGGACGCTCTACCGGAGACGCTGGACAAAGACGGATGTCCTCCCCTACTTGAAGTGCATCGGACCGCAGGAAGCTGACTACGTCCTACGGGAGGTTCACGAAGGGATCTGCGGGAATCACCACGGGGGCAAGATGGTCGCACAGAAGATCTTGAGGCAGGGATACTACTGGCTGACCCTGGCCCAAGACGCAACAAGCTACGTCCAAAAATGCCAAGAATGCCAGAGGTATGCCCACCACACCTCGACTCCCCCGTCAGAGCTCATCCCTATCGTGAGCCCCATCCCCTTTGCGAAATGGGGGCTCGACATCCTCGGACCGTTTAAACCGGGCCGAGGGCAGCGGAAGTATCTGATTGTGGCGGTGGACTACTTCACCAAGTGGATCGAGGCCGAACCGTTGGCCACCATCACGTGGAAGAAAGCAAAAAGCTTCGTGTGGAATTCCATCATCTCCAGATTCGGAGTGCCACGGGCCATCGTCACAGACAATGGGAAGCAGTTCGACTCCGCAGGGTTCAAAGATTTTTGCGCGGAATGGGGAATCAAGCTTCTCTTCGCCTCTGTAGCACACCCCCAGCCAACGGAATGGCGGAAGCGGCCAACAAGTGCATCATAGAGCCCCTCTGAAAGAAAGTGAAAGACGCCGAAGGGAACTGGCCAGAGGAGCTCCCCGGGATACTCTGGTCATACCGGACGACCCACAAGGAGGCCACCGGCGAGACCCCGTTCATGCTCACCTACGGGGCCGAGGCGGTGGTGCCGGTCGAGTTGGGCGAAGAATCTCTCCGTCTCAAATACTTTGACGAAGACAGGAACTCGCAGGGTCTGTGGCTCAGTGTAGAGCTCCTCGGCGAGCGGCGGGAGCAGGCACTGGCCACCATCATCCGCCAGAAGCAGAAGGTGGCCCGATACTACAACGCTCGGGTCAGGGGAAGAAGCTTCCACCTTGGAGACCTGGTCCTCCGGAAAGCGAGCTTCAACCCAGATACCGCTCGCAAAGGGAAGCTCGCGGCTAAATGGGAGGGGCCCTACAAAGTCATCGAGGTCCTCGAACCCGCAGCCTACCGTCTAGCCAATATGGAGGGGAGGATTCTCACTCACGCCTGGAATGCGGAACATTTACGCAAGTACTTTCAATAGATGTATCGTTTTCTATGAAATAAATTTATTTGAATTCATTCCTTTCCAGATAAGCAAAAAGATGTACAGAGAGACGCACGAAGAGGCCGAGGGGCATTCCCCTCCCTCATTCTTCTCCGGGGGGCACCTGTGGAGCCACCGACTGGTGGTCCACTAGGGTCCTCCCCCACACTCCGTTCGACGTCAGGGTGCATCCGGAGATCTTCGAAGTTGACCCCCGAGAGTGGGAACTTCTTTTTGATCTCGGACTGACACCGGGCGAAGCCCTTCTCGAACGCATCCGTCAAGGCGGTCTCAACGAAGGAGGTGGCATACTCCGCCATGGCATCCTGAGCGATCCGGGCCGGATCCACCTCCTCAATCCCACGCATCCGGGCCTCTAAGGTCTCGATCTGGCGTTGGTGCTCCGCCCTCTCCTTCTCGATCTCCCGGGATCTCTCGCCAAGTTGAGCAAGGAGAACCCTCGCCTGCTCCTCCGCCGCTTCCAGACGATCGGAGAGCTCCAAGGTCTCGGAGGCGGCAGCTGGGACGGGGATCTGTTCGGCTCCCCCAGACGTGTCGGCGTCTCTCAATAGCTCGGCGACCCACGCCTCGGCCTCCGACTTTGCAGTCAGAGCCCAGGCTCTCTCCTGGTCTGCCTCCTCCAAGGCAGAGGACAGCTCAGTTACGCGGGACTCCAAGGACTGGACCCGCGCTTCCTCTAACTGACCTGCCTCCCCCTCCTCGCTGGGAGCCTCAAGGCCTCGCCCAGCATCGGATTTGGCTTTGGGAAGCGCCGCGAAATGGAGCCTCATTGAGAGGCCCACCGAGGACAATTGCACCAAGACAACGAAGGTAAGACAGCAAAAGCAGCTGGAGGAAAGGAGGACAAGCAGAGACACTCTACCTGTTGGCCAGACTGAATCACGAAAGTGGCCAAACAGTCACCTCTGACCCCGTCCAACACAACCTGATCGGGATGGAGACAACTGTTCTCGGCCACTCGTGCGGCGGCTCCGCGGCTCGAAAACACCGACTCCTTCTCCCCCACCGGGAAGCGTGGACGAAGAAGGCCCTCCCCTGACGAAGGGAACTCGCCAGGATTGGAGCGGAACGCGCCAAGATACCGATCGTAGGCATCAGGGAGAGAACCGTCCGGGAGAGGTGAAGGGCCGACCCACGGCCAGGCAACCTCAACGGGGGCGGGTCGAGGCTGATCAGCAGTCGGCAGGACATCAACCCCCTCGACCCCCTCACAGACCCTCTTGGAAGACCCCAGCAAGGGGAGAGAGGGGGATGGCACCTTCTTCCTTTTGGAGCCTCCTGTCATGCTCACGACCCGCTGCTTCTTCCGGACCTCCAGCACATGATCCCTTCTGCGCGGATCCGGATCTGGGGCATGCACGTGAGTACTGGCGGGGGAAGGACCGAGAGGGAATCCACCTGTACTCAAAGGAGAAATGAGAGACCAAGCAGAGCCCAGGCAACCTCGAATGGCGAATACTCGGAGAGGCTTACCCAAAGGCCACACCGTCTTACGCAAGTTATGGTCACTAAAGAGGACATCAATCGAGCGCTCCCTCGCAGGAATCGCCAGCATGTCCTTCGTTGTCTACTGCTTGGCGACCGTCGGCTCACCCAGATCGAGGATGACTGCACCGGCCGCCTCCCACCGAACCGGGAAGGGTACACTCGACGGGAACGTGACAAACACGTATTCCCCCTTCCAGCGTTTCAGGGAGATCGGCAACCCCAACACCAGGGTCATCTTCGGGCGGGCGCTGATGTAAATCCACGCCCCTGATTGGTGGTGGCTCAGGCGGTAGAACTGGGCGAAGAGACGAAGAGAGGGCGCCACTCCCCTCAGTATGCAGACGACAATGAACCCGACGAGGAGCCCGACGGCGTTGGGGCAGAATTGACACAGGCACACGTTGTGGGCCTAAAGGAACTCAACGATAAAAGGGTGGAGCGAGAAACGAAGCCAGAAGCGGAAACACTTCTCGTATATTCCAACCTCGTTGGGACCAGGAAGGCAGATCCGCTCGTCAACCCCAGGGGCACGAGCCGAGTAAGGTAGAAGCAGGTAGGCGGAGCGCATGCTCCCGATGGCGGTGGCACAGATCGACGAAGGCCACGACAAGACCTCTGGGGGCACCCCAGAAAGTTCACCCCCGTGCCGACGAATCGCCGAAGGAGGGCTACCCGCCAGGCTAGGAGCAGCGTCGCGCTCCGGCCGACCCGAACCCGTGGCAGAGGAAGACGACATGAGGCAGAGCTCAGGCAGAATAGGAATCAGCGCAAAGAAGAAAACGACGGGATGGTGGCTCACGAACCCCTCGGCTTCTCAACTTAAGACGACCCCGCGAGCGGTGGGGATAAGCTTGCAGCTACACGTGGCAGCATCAGAGGACCGACGGCGCTTCGGAGCCCGCGCCTTAAAAGTATCGAACGGACCAACTCACGATGACGACTAATAAATGAGTCGGCATCGACTGACGAGCCTGTCAAAGTCGGCGGAAGTCACATCGGCCGAGCCGAACCGGCCGAGGCCGATCAACCCGACCGATGGGGGCAATTGTTATGCCTATTTGGCCGAAGCCCGAAAGACACGAGCCCAGAAACCCGACTGCCAGTCAAGAGCCCATCTGCGCACTCAGGCCCACTCGATAAAGCCCTATAGGGGACCCCCCCCGAATGTCGATCCGACCCGGACCCGATAACACGCTGGTCACTCGTCCACTACTGCGATAACCGCTCCCCCGGTTCCGCGACCACTTAATGACGGTAATGGGGAGGTGCTGGGATGGAGCAGTGAACGGCGATATGGAGGCTAATTGAGGGGGCACGATCAGGGGCGGACGAGGGACATGAGTCGTGGACAGTCACGACGGGAGGTCTATAAAAGGGCAAGGAGGACGACAGGACGAGGGACCGCATCTCAGGTATCTAAAACCTAAGGTACTCCATCAACGACCTAGTTCCCCCATTTCATCTCCTTCCTCCCCCGCTCGCGCCGTGAGACGCCGTTCAGACTTCCTCTCGAGTCGAACCGTCTCCGCCGGGCCTCCTCTTTCAGATCACTGTCTGACTTAGGCATCGGAGGGGATTTGGCCGGAACCAAGGTCCGGCCCCCCTAACGAGCGTTCTCGTCTGCGCAGGAGAAGATCAGATCCGAGGGCCGAGGCTTCCCCTCCGCCCAGCACCGGCCACGTATCGAGCAAGGCGACTGAGGCTACCCCTCGTCGTCCGAGTCGACCGAGGCCGAGCACGTCCGACCGAGCCGAGGCTTCCCCTCTGCTCACAAGGCGTCGAGGCTACCCCTCGTCATCCGACCGTCCGAGGCCGAGCGCCTCACACCGGGTCGAGGCTTCCCCTCGCCCTGCTCGTGGCCGAGGACCCAGACCCGGCTCAGCCGAAGCGCTCCACGTCATCTACGACTCTGATTCGCGTCGCGTCCACCCGGACCCGTCGCACCCGAGGGACCCAAATCGGCCCCTTGACCACGTTGACCGGGTAGTCCACGGTCAACGCTTTTGTAGTGAGAAAACACTCTGAAACAGGTTCGTTTTAATACATGATATGAATTTTTGGCCAAATTTTGTCTTCTCTTATTTTTTGAAAGTTGAAGACTGCGACTCCATGTTCCAACGAACATTTTTACGTATTTTTCAGAGCTTGACGATATTTTCTACATTTTCAGAAAGATAAGGATCTTTGTATTGAATGATCTGATTTTTAAATCCTAATTTTGTCTTCTCTTATTTTTCAGTAGAAGATGGCGATCTCCTGTTTCCAACAGATGTTTTTGCGGATTTTTCTGAGGTCGAAGATGTTTTCTATATTTTTTGGAAGATATGTATCTTTTTATTAAATGAAATGATTTTTATTGCATATGTTTCTCTTCTATTATTTTTCATTTGAAGATGATGATCTCTCGGTTCCAACAGATATTTTTACGAATTTTTTTGAGCTCGATTTTTACATTTTGTGGAAGATACAATTCTTTTTGTTAAGTTATATTTGGCCTAATTTTGTATTCTTTTATTTTTCAGTTGAAGATGGCAGTCACCCGGTTCCAACTGACAGTTTTGCGGATTTTTCTTAGCTCCGGGCTGTTTTCTGTATTTTCTGAAAATATGAATATTTTTATTAATTGATATGATTTTTGGCCTAAATTTTATCTTCTTTTATTTTTAAGTTGAAGATTACGATCTCCCGGTTCCAATAGATATTTTTGCGAATTTTTCTGAGCTCCCTGCTATTTTCTACATTTTCTGGTAGGGTTCATCACAAATTAAGTGATTTGATTTATATATTCTAATTTTGTCTTCTCTTCTTTATCAGTAGAATATGGCGATCTCCTCCAACGTACATTATTGCGGATTTCCCGGTTCCAATAGAAATATGGTCTATAGGGTTCATCACAATTAAGTGATTTGATTTATATATTCTAATTTTGTCTTCTCTTCTTTATCAGTTGAATATGGCGATCTCCTCCAACGTACATTATTGCGGATTTTTCTAAGCTCGGTGCTACTTTCTTCGTTTTCTGGAAGATTCGAATATTTTTATTAAATGATATGATTTTTGGCCTAATTTTGTTTTCTCTTATTTTTCAGTTAAGCATGGCTATCTCCATGTTCCATGCGGATTTTTCTAAACTCCGATCTATTTTCTACATTTTCTGTAAGATTTGGATCTTTATATTAAATAATATGATTTTTTTCGCTATCTTCTCTTTTTTTAAGTTGAAGATGGCGATCACACAGTTCCAACAGAAATTTCTGCGGATTTTTCTCTGGTCGGAGCTATTTTCTATATTTTCTGGAATATATGAATATTTTTATTAAATGATAAGATTGTTAGCCTAAATTTTTCTTCTATTTTTGCGGATTTTTCTAAGATCGTGGCTATTTCTGCATTTTTGGAAGATATATATATTTTTATTAAATGATAGGATTTTGGGCCTAATTTTGTATTCTCTTATTTTTTCAGTTGAAGATAGTGATCTCCCTATTGCAACGGAAATTTTTGCATATTATCTGAGCTTGGGGCTATTTTCTGCATTTTCTGTAAGATACTAACCTTTTGTATTAAATGATATGATTTTTATATCCTAATTGTTTCTCTTATTTTTAGTAGAAGATGGCGATCTCCTGGTTACAACGATATTTTTGCTCATTTTTCTGAGATCGAGAGTATTTTCTACATTTTCTGTAAGATCTGGATCTTTTTATTAAATAATATGATTTTTTGTAGTCTAATTTAGTCTTCACATATCTTTCAGTTGAAGATGGCAATCTCCCAATTCCAACAGCCATTTTTGCAGATATTTCTGAGATCGGGTTTATTTTCTACATTTTCAGGAAGATATGTATCTTTTTATTAAATGATAGTATTTTTTCGCCTAATTTTTTATTTTCTTATTTTTCAGTTGAAGATGTCAATCTCCGATTCCAGCGAAAATTATTGCGTATTTTTTGAGCTCGGGGCTATTTTCTACATTTTCTGAAAGATACGTATCTTTTGTATTAAATGATATGATTTTTTTCCTAATTTTTTCTTCTCTTATTTTTAGTTGAATATGGTGATCTCCCGGTTCCAATGGATATTTTTGCAGATTTTTATGAGTTCAGAGGCGTCGGAGGCAGATTTCAAAAAATTGGTGGTTCGTGTGGCTATTTTCTATATTTTCTGTAAGATATGAATCTTTTTATTAAATGATATAATTTTTTGCCTTAATTGTGTTTTCTCTTATTTTTTTCAGTTCAATATGGCGATCTCCCGGTTCAAACGGACATTTTTGCGGTTTTTTCTGAGCTTGGGACTATTTTCTACATTTTCTGGTAGATATGTATTTTATTACTAAATGATAAGATTTAAGGGCGTAATTTTTGTCTTCTCTTATTTTTTCAGTTGAATATGGCCATCTCCTGGTTCCAACAGACATTTTTGCATATTTTTATGAGTTCGGGTCTATTTTATATATTTTATTGAAGATATGCATCTTTTTATTAAATAATATGATTTTTGTAGTCAAATCTTGTCTTTCCTTATTTTTAAGTTAAAGATGGCGATATCCCGGTTCCATCAGACATTTTTGCAGATATTTCTGAGCTCGGATCTATTTTCTATATTTTATTGAAGATATTCCTATTTTTATTAAATGATATGATTTTTGTAGCCTAATTTTGTCTTCCCTTATTTTTCAGTTGAAGATGGCGATATCCCGGTTCCATCGGACAATTTTGCAGATATTTCTGAGCTTTGGGTCTATTTTATATATTTTGTTGAAGATATGGAACTTTTTATTAAATGATTTGATTTTTGAGCCTAATTTTGTCTTCCCTTATTTTTCAGTTGAAGATGGCGATATCGCGGTTTCATCAGACATTTTTGCGGACTATTTTATTTATTTTCTGTTAGATATGGATCTTGTTATTAAATAATATGATTTTTCTAGCCTAATTTTGTCTTCTCTTATTTTTCAGTTGAATATGGCAGTTTTCCAGCTCCAACAGACATTTTTATTAAATGATATATTTTTAGTTAAATATAGCGATCTCCCGGTTCCAACAGACATTTTTGCGGATTTTTCTGACGTCGAAGTTAGTTTCTACATTTTATTAAAGATATTGGTCTTTTAATTAAATTATATGATTTTTATAGCCTAAGTTTGTCTTCTCTTATTTTTTCAGTTGAATATGACAGTCTCCCAGCTCCAATGGACATTTTTACCGATTTTTCGGACCTCGGGGATATTTCTGTATTTTCTGTAAGTTATCTATCGTTTAATTAAATGATATGATTTTTTGGCCAAATTTTTCCTTCTCGTATTTTTTTCGTTGATGATGGCAATATCCCGATTACAACGGACAATTTTTCTGATTTTTTTGAGCTCTAAGCTATTTCCTGTATTATCTGTAAGATACTGATAGTTTTATTAAATGATATGATTTTTTGGCCTAATTTTGTCTTTTGTTTTTCGTTAAATTTGGCAATCTCCCGATTTAAATGGACATTTTTGCGGATTTTTTGTTCTCGGGGATATTTTCTGCATTTTCAAAAAGAATCTTTATATTAAATGATATGATTTTTATAGCCTAATTTTGTATAGTCTTATTCTTCTGGTTAATATAACGATCTCTAGTAGCAACGGTCATTTTTGCGGAATTTTCTATGATCGGTGCTATTTTCAATATTTTATGAAAGATATGGATCTTTTTATTAAATGATATGATTTTTATCGCTTAAGTTTGTCATGTATTATTTTTAAGTTGAAGATGGCAATCTCTCAGTTCAAACGAATATTTATGCAAATTTTTCCACACTCGGTGTAGTTTTTCTATATTTTATGGAAGATATGAATCCTTTTATTAAACGATACGATTTTTAGCCTAATTTTATCTTCTCTTATTTTTTGTTGAAGATGGTGATCTGCTGGTTGCAATGGACATTTTTGCGGATTTTTTGAGCTCATGTATATTTTATTCATTTTCTATAAGATATGATATTTATATTAAAGGATATGTTTTTATAGCCTACTTTTGTCTTCTCTTATTTTTTAAATATGGTGATCTATCGGTTCCAACGGATATTTTTATGGATTTTTTTAGATCAAGGGTATTTTCTACATTTTCTGAAAGATATAAATCTTTTTAACAAACGATGTGATTTTTATAGCCTAATTTTATATTCTCTTATTTTTCTGTTGAAAATGGAGATATCCCGGTTCTAACGAACATTTCTGCGAATTTTTCCGGAGCTCAGTGCTATTTTCTACATTTTCTGGAAGAGATGACTCTTTTTATTAAGTAATATGATTTTGGGCCTAATTTTGTCTTCTCTTATTTTTTCGTTGAAGATGACGATCTCCCGGTTCCACTTTTTGATGTCCGTCCTATTTTCTACATTTTATGTAATATTTGCATTATTACATTAAATGATATGATTTGTTATAGCCTAATTTTGTCTTCTCTTATTTTTCAGTTGATGTAGGCGATCATCCAGTACCAACAGATATTTTTCCGGATTTTTTGAGCTCGGGGGTATTTTCTATATTTTCTGAAAGATATGGACCTTTTTGCTAAATGGTATGAGTATTTGGCCTAATTTTGTCTTCTCTTACTTTTAATTTGAAGACAGCGATCTCCCGGTTGCAAGGAAAATTTATGCGGATTTTTCAGAGCCCCGAGCTATTTTCCACAATTTTGGAAGATATGGATTGTTTTTTAAATGATAAGTTTTTGGCCTAATTTTGTCTTCTCTTATTTTCCCGTTGAAGATGGCGATCTCCCAGTACCAGCAGACATTTTTACGAATTTATCTGAGCTCGGGGCTATTTTCTATATTTTTTGGAAGATAAGAATTTTATATTACTAATATGATTTTTATATACCAATTTTGTCTTCTCTTATTTTTCAACTGAAGATGGCGATCGCCCGGTTCCAACTGACCTTTTTGCGGATTTTTTAAGCTCCAAGCTATTTTCGACATTATATTGAAGATATGAATATTTTAATTAAATGATATGATTTTTGTAGACTAATTTTGTATTCTCTTATTTTGCAGCTGAAGATGGCGATCTCCCAGTTTCAACGGACATTTTTGCGGAATTTTCTAAGCTGCAAGCTATTTTCGATATTTTATTGAAAATTTGAATATTTTATTAAATGATATGATTTTTGTACCCTAATTTTGTATTCTCTTATTTTGAAGTTGAATTTGGCGATCATCCGGTTCCAACGAACATTTTTGCAAATTTTTCTTAGCTCCAGGCTATTTTCTATATTTTATGGATGATATTGATCTTTTTATATGATATGATTTTTACATCCGAATTTTGTCTTCTTATTTTACAATTGAAGATTGCGATCTTTATATTAATTGATATTATTTTGGCCTAATTTTGTCTTCTCTTATATTTAAGTTGAAGATGACGTTCTCTTGGTTCCAACGAACATTTTGGCGGATTTTTTTCGAGCTCCTAGCTATTCTCCACATTTTCTGGATGATATGTATCTTGTTATTAAATGATATGATTTTTATCGCCAATGTTTCTCTTCTATTTTTTTTCAATTGAAGATGGGGATCTCTCGCTTGCAACAGATATTTTTACGGATTTTTCTGAGCTCGGTTTTTACATTTTCTGGAAGATACAGTTCTTTTTTGTTAAATGATATGATTTTTGGCCTAACTTTGTCTTCTCTTATTTTTCTGTTGAAGTTGCTAATCCCCCGGTTCCGATGACATTTTTACGGATTTTTCTGAGCTCGTGGCTATTTTCTACATTTTTTGGAAAATAATGAATTTTATATTAAATGATGTGATTTTTATATTCTAGTTTTGTGTTCTTTTATTTTTTTAATTGAAGAAATCGATCTACTGGTTCCAATGGACATTTTTACGGATTTTTCTGAGCTCCGGGCTATTATATATTATATCTAAGATATGGATCTTTTTATTAAATGATACGATTTTTGTAGCCTAATTTTTTCTCTCATATTTTTTAGTTGAAGATGGTGATCACCAAGTTCCAACAGACATTTTTTTCGAATTTTTCTTAGCTCCGGTCCATTTTCATATTTTCTGTAAGATATGAATCTTTTTTAAATGATATAATTTTTATAGCCTAATTTTGTCTTCTTTTATTTTCCAGTTGAAGATGGTGATCTTTTTATTAAATGTTATTATTTTTGGCCTAATTTTGTCTTCTCTTATATTTCAGTAGAATAAGGCGATCTGCCGCCTCCAACAGACATTTTTGTGTATTTTTCTGAGTTCCGGGCTATTTTCCATGTTTTTTTGTAAGAAATGGATCTTTATATTAAATGATATGATTTTTGTAGCCTAATTTTGTCTTCTCTTACTTTACAGTTGAAGATGACGATTTTTTTTAAATGATATGATTTTTTGGCCTAATTTTGTTTTCTCTTTTATTTCAAAGGAAGATGTCGATCTCCTAGTTCCAACGAAAATTTTTGCGGATTTTTCCGAGCTATGGGTTATTTTGCACATTTTCTATAAAATTTGGATCTTTATATTAAATGATTTGATATTTGTAGCATAATTTTGTCTTCTCTTTTTTTCCAGTTGAAGATGGCGATCTTTTATTAAATGATATGATTGTTTGGCCTAATTTGGTCTTCTCTTATATTTCAGTGGAAGATGGCTATCTTTCGATTCCAACGGATATTTTTGTAGATGTTTTTGAGTCCCGGGCAATTTTCCACATTTTCTGGAAGATATGGATCGTTTATTAAATGATATGATTTTTTGCCTAATTTTGTCTTCTCTTATTTTCCTATCGAAGATGGCGATCTTCCGATTCCAATGGACATTTTTGCAGATTTTTCTGAGCTTGAGGATATTTTCTACATTTTCTAGAAGATAATGATATTTATATTAAATGATATGATTTTAATATCCTAAATTTGTTCTCTTATTTTTCATTTAAAGATGGCAATCCTCCCGGTTTCAACGGACATTTTTATGGATTTATCTGAGCTCCGGGCTATTTTCTACATTTTATTGAAGATATGAATCTTTTTATTAAATGATATGATTTTTGTAGGCTAATTTTGACTTCTCTTAAATGATATGATTTTTATGTCCTAAATTTGTTCTCTTATTTTTCATTTGAAGATGGCAATCCTCCTGATTTCAACGGACATTTTTATGGATTTATCTGAGCTCCGGGCTATTTTCTACATTTTATTGAAGATATGAATCTTTTTATTAAATGAAATAATTTTTGTAGATTAATTTTGACTTCTCTTATTTTTAAGTTGAAGATGGCAATCACCCGGTTACAACGGACATTTTTGGGGACTTTTCTGAGCTCCGGGTTATTTTCCACATTTTTCATATTGTATATATCTTTATATTAAATGATATGATTTTTGTAACCTAATTTTGTCTTCTCTTATTTTCCAGTTGAGATGGCGATGTTTTTTATTTAATGATATGATTTTTTGATCTAATTTTGTCTTCTCTTTTATTTCAGTTGAAAATGTCGATCTCCTAGTTCGAATGGACATTTTTGATTTTTGTGAGATCCGGGCTATTTTCCACATTTTCTGAAAGATATGAATTGTTTTATTAAATGATATCAGGAAAGACAAAATTAGACCCAAAAAATGTCTGTTGGAACCGGGAAATCACCATCTTCAACTGAAATATAAGAGAAGACAAAATTAGGAACCAGGAAATCGCAGTCTTCAACAATAACAATGTCCGTTTGAACCGGGATATCGCCATCTTCAACTAATTAGATTTTTATATATCACTTTCTGAGCTTCGGGGTATTTTCCAGCACTTAAAAATACCACATCTAACCCCAAAATGCAGTGTATGTGCATTATAAAGTCATAGACCATATACGTTTAGCACTCCTAACATGAAAAAATGGAGGTTGCTACATTGACCACCAAATTTGGAGGGCCACTGTAGCAAACCGGTAAACTTTTACCGATTTGCGTATTTATACAATGGGGGTACTAAGTGTACATAACTCCATGAAGCCTTCTCATATATATGGGTGTTCATATTGATTATATGTGTTCATATTGTATAATATGTGTGTACAACTGTGGTACATACATATACAAATACATGAACATACATATTTGACAATCTGTACACAGATATGCAATGATCTGTACATAGATAGGGGAAGATCTGTACCCACATATATACTACATAAGTATGTGTACACACATATACTCTACATAGTACACATATATAAGAAACTGTCCACAGATATATGCATAGATGTACACAGAAACATGCATTACTGTACATAGATATATAATACACACATATATATACAACCAGAAGTACATACATAGATATATGCCTATATATATATATATATATATACTAGTCATTGCCCGTACTCATTGGGCACGGTTTATTTAATGGCTGAGTCCACCTTTCCCAAACAAATTTCATGTTACCCCAAATTTCAAGTTTTCCCCCAAAATTTCAAGTTTTCCCCCAAAATTTCAAGTTTCCCCCAAAATTTAAGTTTCCCCCCCAAATAGTTTTGTTTCAATGCAGTATATATGTATATACAGTGCAGTGCATATGTGTTTACAGTGCAGTGTATATGCGTTTACAGTGCAGTGAATATGTGTGTACAGATCATTATATATGTGTATACTGTGCAGTGTATATGTACATGCAGAATTTGAAAGGAAAATATTATGAAATGATGATGGAAAGGAGATGTTGCGTAAGTGGTAACTGAGACTGCTAAAGTAACATACTGTTGAGTATTGGACTTCTCCCTACTTGGTGTTAATGATGAGCAGACATAAATACTTGTGACTAATCCCCTATTTTACAGTTAATCCATTGCCTAAGCTATTTATGAAGATCTACTAGCAATGGATGACTCACAAACTTCATTGAAGGCAAATGACATGAATTGGATGATCGTAGATTATGATTGAAGCTCCGTGAAAACTTCAAGCTCTTACGATGGAAAGAAGAGATTATTCGTCAATGTAATTTTCTTTTATCTCTTCTAGTATGTAGCTTAGAAGTAGAACTTTGATGGAGCACTCACACACATCTACATTCTGTCATAGGACTTCATTAGATCAATTGTCCTTTGATCCCAATTCATTTCTTTATTGTTTGTGCTAGGATTGTTTATAACAGTCGACTGCTGAACAGTTTACAGTCGCCTGCCTCAAAAACAGTCGACTGTGTTTTGTTCTACAGTCGTCTGTTATGCACAGACTATTACAATATAGTTTTTGGCTCTCTCTGATTATCTCGCACAAGCTACTGATGAACTATACACAGGCACATGTCCAAGTGACAGTCGACTGTGTTTTGTAAATCAGTCGCATGTCTATCCTTTGCCCAAACTCTGTTTGATCTGACTTTTACGGCCAGTCGATTAATGCCGTATATACAGTCGACTGTCTCTTGGATCAGTCGACTGTCTATACTGCAACAGTCGTCTGTCTGTGAGTCATTTCTTTGACTCAGCTCTCTGGAAATTTCTCAGGCTTTTGACAGTTGTCTGTTTAAGGATTTACAGTCGCCTGTTCTGATTTACAGTCGACTGTGTTCCTTGCATCAGTCGTCTGTCCTGTTACTTGTGAGATTTCCAGTATTTGTCTAACTTACCCATCTCTCGGCCAGTCGCCTGTCGAAGAAATTACAGTCGCCTGTTGGTTTAACAGTCGACTGTCTTTGCTTCATCAGTCGGCTGTCCACGTGGTAAGTTACCGTTATGAATTCTCACCTAACCTTGATGCTTGTGCAACAGTCGACTGTGGATTGTTCAACAGTCGACTGTCACGAGTTCAGATTCTATCCGTTGAGATTTTTCTCACGGATTCCAATTGGGTTTTTGCCTAAACTGTTTTGTGGATTTGAGAAAACTATATATAGAGCTTTTACTGTTCCATTGGAAGGTGACTCATTCATTGCAAAATCTCTCAAGCTTTCATTCCCAAAGATCAAATCTCTCAAATCCAAAGCTCTAAGTATTTCCAAATCTTGTTCTCTTGCTCTCCAACCTAGAACCAAAGAGTGATCTTCTAGGCAATTGGTGTAGTCAAGAGAAAGGGCTTCTCCTCTCTTCCAAGAGAGTTCTTCAACACACATCACACTCCACCTTCAAGGCATAGGTGATTGTAAGTGTTGTTTTCATTATTTCACAACTTTCGTTATTTGGGTTGTGCTCTCGGTTGTGAGCGTGGTTTTGCTTGCTCCCTGGTTGTGGGAGTCAAGGACATCGATTGTATTCGATTGCACTTGTAGGGTTGCTACAAGTGGGCTTTAAGGAAACCTCAAGTTAGGGTTCTAACTTGAGTATCCGGTGGTATCCGGGTGGTAGGGACGTAGGATTACCGGGAACAAGTCGGGAGTTGACTTGGGTAATCCGAACCATTGAAACATCTCTGCGTTTGCGTGTGTTTCTTCTTGGGTTGTTTTTCTATTCCGCACTATTTGTTGGATTGCATTTTATTAGGCATAAATTCCTTTTAAATTTGCATAAACACTATTCACCTCCCCTTCTAGTGTTTTTCCCATAGACAGGGTCCTTACAATTGGTATCAGAGCGAAAGGTTATATCTATGGCATCCAACAACAACAACAACATACCTCCGCCTCCTTCGTACAACAATCACAATCGTGATGGAGCGTCCACACTTTTCGAAGGTCATTCTACGGTACGTCCTCCACGTTTCAATGGTACTAATTTTGGCTATTGGAAGTGTAGGATGGAGACATTCTTTAGGAGTGCTTCACTTTGGAGAACTCTCCATAAGGAGTACGTCGAGCCCACCGAAGAGGATTTCGAGAAATGGACGACTTCCGAGAAGTCCGTCGAAGTCAACAATGCTAAAGCAATGAACGCTCTTCATTGTGCGTTGGACCCGAATGAGTTCAACAAGATATGCACATGTAAGAGTGCATATCAAATTTGGAACCATCTCATCGTTATCCACGAGGGAACGAACAAGGTAAAGCTTTCAAAGTTATATGTTGCTGTACAAAACTTCGATTTGTTTCATATGCAGGATAATGAGACCATTGTATCGATGTACAGACGCTTTACCGACATCACGAATGAATTGGAAGCCCTTGGCCAAATCTACACCGAACCTGAAAAGGTAAGGAAGATCATCATGGGGATGACCTCCAAATGGGAAAGAAGAGCAATCACCATCGAGGAGGTCAATGACTTGAAGAACTACACCGTGGTGAATCTGATCGAGACTCTTATTATGTCTTATGAGGTAAGATGAGAGAACCGATTAAAGATTAGAGCAATGATGAATCCTTCGGAGGCCAAGAAGAAAGCCTTGGCATTCAATACCAATTCATCATCCTCCGATAGTGAGGAATCCGAGAACGAGATGGATTTGGGTGAAATGGCCCAAATGGCGAAGAAGTTCCAACGCTTCTTCCACAAAGGTAAATTTCCCTCAAACAAACGTTTTAAGTCTACTAATGCTACTTCCTCTCTTTGCTATAAGTGTAATAAGCCAGTGCACATCAAGAGGGATTGCGCAATGCTAAACAACAAAGAGAAGTGGAAGGCACCGAAGTACCACAAGTCCGATAAGAACAAGATAGACAAGAAGAAAGGGCTCGTAGGCACCTTCGACAACTCAAGTGATGACTCATCAAGTGATTCCGATGATGAGAAGGGTGAGAGCACCCACATCTGTTTCATGGCCCTAGAAAACCCACTCTCCGATGAGAGTGATTCTGACATGGACGATACCGAGGTAACAATGGATGAACTTCGCATTGCTAATGAAGAACTATTTGCTAAATACCAATCTTTAATGCTTAAGTATACTAGCTTAAAGAAATTGAATATTAGCAAGTCATCTATTACATGCATTATCAACAATGACACTATTGTTGATACTTTAACTCTTGAGAAAGCAAACTTAGCTTCTCAAAATGTCACATTGAGAGATGAGGTGAATTCCCTCAAATCTCAACTAGATCAAACACATCCTAAGGATAATAGTGATCTAGTTACACGTCACACACAATTGAGTTTAGAGAATGATTCTCTTAAAACTAAAGTGCACGAGCTCAAAGCACGGGTGTCCACCTTGGATACCAACATTTCTTCTTTAAAGGAGAAATATGAGCTCATGTCCTCTCGTATTATGAGATTCAATAAGGGAAAAGGACAATTGGATGATTTGCTTGCAAACCAATTTCCGGAAACACATTGTGTTGGTCTTGGATTTGTAAAAGCGAATGCATCAAATGATCGCACCTCATATAGTGGTGTCACTATAGATTTTTGTGAGGCCTTCCTCCGATACATCCACAAGTGGTGTCAAAGACACTATAGGTAGCAAATACCAAGAAAGTCACCACTTCACCTTCTCTTCCTTTTGGCAAGAAACCCACTAAGGGTGGAAACCAAAAGTAAGGCCATGCTTATATGTACACTAACACTCATCCACATAGGAAATAAGGCCATGCTTATATGTACACTAACACTCATCCACATAGAAAATCTCCTACTTCACAAGTGGATAATCATGACACATTTTATGCTCCGCACCCACAGACACGTACACAAACACACATGAGAAACACTCATGTACGTGCTCCTATACACCCGTATGCTCATACGCATCATTCTTTCATGTATGCTCATCCTCCACATGTCATGCATGATTCATATGCTTCATAAAATATGCATGTTTCCAAGCATACATATCATCCTAGAATGTACAATACATATCCTCCATCACATCTCTATGCTAGAAATCATGTTCCTAAGAAGCATACACCACATAGAAATCCAACACATATGCATGCAACTAGGAAGAGGACTCCCAAGATTTACGCTATTTGGGGTCCTAAGAACACTAGTCTTAATGATAGAAATGCTTATGTTGATTCCTATTTTCATTATGTGATTAGAAATAGTAATTATGTTGGGAAGCGGAAGTCTACTTGGACTTGGCTTCCAAAGGGCTAATCCCCTTGGACCCAACAAACATTGGGTACCATAAGCTTATGGTATATTATATAAGTACCCAAGAGAAAGAAGAAGAGCAATAAAGGTCAAACTTGCTCTAAAGGGAAAGAATGGATTCTCGATAGTGGTTGCTCCAAACATATGACGGGAGATCCCTCATTGCTCTCCGAAGTGATTAGCATCAATGATGGTGCAATAATCACTTTTGGAGGTAATCAAAAGGGAACCATCATTGGAGTAGGTATCGTTGGTAATCTTTCCAAACCCTTAATTACTAACGTTTATCTTGTTAGTGGTTTGTGTCACAGTCTCAGTTCCATTAGTCAACTTTGTGACAAAGGTTACAAGGTTAACTTTGGAGAAGGATTGTGTACTATTGTTGATTGTGATTCAAATGTTTTATTTTCCGGTATTAGGCGTAAAAATATTTATTATTTGCGCTTGCCTAAAACCGTAAAACATTGCTTAGTTGTTAACACAAGTGAACAACTATTATGGCATCGCCGTTTTGGTCATGTTCACTTCAAGCACTTATATAAGTTAGCTAAGCATGATCTAGTCAAAGGTTTTCCTAAGATTGCTTTTAATAAGAAAAACTTTTGTGATTCATGTCAAAGAGGTAAACTAAGTAAATCTTCATTTAAGCTTAAAGAAGGGATTTCTTCTAAGAGGCCCCTAGAACTTCTTCATCTAGATTTATTTGGGCCAACTAGAACCGCTTCTTTAGGTAATGCTCATTATGGATTAGTTGTCGTCGATGACTTTTCTAGATTTACTTGGGTTTCATTCTTAACTAATAAGAATGAAGCTTATGAAGAGTTTACCAAATTTGCAAAGAAGATTCAGAATTTCTTAGGATCTACCATTATCACTATCCGTAGTGATCATGGAGGAGAATTTGAGAATGAATCTTTTACTAAGTTTTGTGATGACACCGGGATAACTCATAATTTTTCCTTCACTCTTGCACCACCACAAAATGGTGTTGTATAGAGAAAGAATAGGACTCTTATTGAGTGTGCACGCATTATGCTCCATGAAAGTCATCTTGGACTACAATTTTGGACAGAGGCGGTGCACACGGCATGTTATGTGCTCAATAGGATCCTAGTGAGACGCCGAACGAACAAAACTTGTTTTGAGTTGTTTTGTGATAAAAAGCCTCAAGTAAAATATTTTCGTGTTTTTGGTTCAAAATGTTTTATAAAGAACACAGTTGGTAATTTGGACAAATTTGAGCCAAGATCCGATGAATGAATTTTTGTTGGATATTCCACACGTAGCAAAGCCTACCGGATATACAACAAAACTTCTTCAACGATTGAGGAATCTCTTCACGTATCTTTTTATAAAGATTTTGATTTTCCTCATGTTGATGATGATAATGTAGATACTCTTTGTGATTCTCTTAATAATGTTAAGATTAATGATTCTATTGTTGAGACTAACACTTCTAACGAAATTGTTGAAGTTGTTCCTAGTGATACAGGTTTACCCAAAGCTTACCCGACCGTTCGCAATCATCCCCATAGCCAAATTATTGGAGATATTGGTGTGGGTGTTCGAACGAGATCGAGAATTGAAGAATTCTCTCATTGCGCATTTGTCTCTACCATTGAGCCAAAGAACATCCAAGAAGCTTGTGAGGATAGCTCTTGGATAGTGGCAATGGAAGAAGAACTAATGCAATTCGAGAGAAACGGAGTTTGGGAACCCATACCTCTTCCAAGTGGTCACCAAGTCATTGGGACCAAATAGATCTTCAAGAACAAGACGGATGAAAACGAGGTAATCACACGGAACAAAGCAAGGTTAGTAGCTCAAGGCTACCGGCAAGAGGAATGTATTGATTTCGAAGAATCTTTTGCCCCCGTAGCTAGATTAGAAGCTATTAGGTTGCTTTTATCTTTTGCATCCCATAAGAATTTTAAACTATTTCAAATGGATGTTAAAAGAGCATTTTTAAATGGGTTTGTCAATGAAGAAGTTTATGTTTCTCAACCTCCCGGTTTTATTCATAAAAAATTTCCAAACCATGTTTTCAAACTTAAGAAAGCATTGTATGGGTTGAGACAAGCTCCTAGAGCTTGGTATGATCAACTTAAGACCTTTCTTTTGAATTTAGGTTTTAAAATAGGAGAAGTTGATTCTACAGTCTTCATTAAAGATTATGAAAATGACATTCTTTTGATTCAAGTTTATGTAGACGATATTATTTTCGGATCTACTAACTTTAATCATTGTCAAGAATTTTCCAAGTCTATGAAGGATGAGTTTGAGATGAGCCACATGGGAGAGCTCACCTACTTCCTTGGATTGCAAATTCGACAAATGGAGAATGTCACATCTTACATCAGACAAAGTACACAGGGGAGCTTATTAAGCGATTCGGGATGGAATCATCTTCGAGCAAAAGGACTCCCATGAGTACTACTACTCATCTACACAAGGATGAAAGCGGAAAAGATGTAGACGTTTGTCTATATCGAGGTATGATCAGTAGCTTACTTTACTTAACCGCTAGTATGCCCGATATCATGCTTTCTGTTTGCCTTTGTGCTAGATATCAAGCTAGACCTAAGGAGTCACACTTGATTGCGATTAAACGAATATTTCGTTATCTCAATCAATCTCTAGACTATGGGTTACATTACCCTAAATCTAGCACATATGAGTTAATCTCATATAGTGATGCCGACTTTTCCGGATGCAAGTCCGACAGGAAAAGTACTAGTGGCACTTGTCATTTCTTAGGAAATTCCTTAGTTTCTTGGTTTTCTAAGAAACAGAATTCGGTGTCTTTGTCCATGACTGAAGAGAAATATATTGTCGCAGGTCTTGCATGTACACAAGTTCTTTGGATGAGACACACTCTTATGGACTACGGTGTCAACTGTGATACTTGCTCGATCATGGTTGATAACCAAATTGCCATATGTCTTTCCAAGAATCGATACACCACTGCCGTACCAAACACATAGACGTGAGACACCATTTTATAAATGATCATGTTGCTAAGAAGGACATCATCTTAGAGTACATTGAAACCCAAAACAAATTGCCGACATCTTCACAAAACCTCTTAAAGAAGATTCATTTGTGAGGTTGCATGGAGAATTGGGAATTATGGGTGAATCTGAAATCTAGAAGCTCAAACATTCATGTTATAACTCTTTTTGAGCTCATATCATTTTGTTGCCTATCTTCATGTGCTTTATTATATATATGTGTTTAAGAAAGGCAATTGTGATTTAATTGATTTCATGAGTTTTTGAGATTGATAGTAGTGATTTGTGTTTCAATGGATTTATTGTTTTTACATTGTTTTTACGATGTATTTGTGATTAGAGTATAGGTCCTAGGGTGAGTGTTCTTATTCTCTGGAATTCTATCTCACAATGCATTTTTGGACCAGGACAGACGACTGTCTTTCCTTCGACAGTTGACTGCCCTACTCTATCTCCTCAGTCTGAGAATTTGTATCTTTCGCACAGCCGACTGATGACTGTTTTCCAATCGACTGTTATTTTTACAGGCGACTGTTCTCTCTGTCGAAATTTTTATAGAGCTCTCTGTCTTATTTGAACTGTATGGTGATGTACTTCGATGTTGTCATGATGATGTATTTTTGTCTTGATCATGATGTATTTTTTAGACATGTAGATGTTCATTGTTGATGTACTCATCGTTTATATATATCTATATATGATGTTGATGTTTATCTTGTGTCACACTATGCTATACTACTTATCTTTTGTGTGATGTATGTTATGTTGTCTCCATGTATGCTATACTCCTTCTGATGTGCTTTTGAGACAATATATGAATTTGATATTAGATTTTCCATGCTATCTCTGGTATGATGCATTTGTGAAATCATTTTTGAAACTATTTTTGTGAGTACATCTAAAATGTTGATATTAGACTTCAATTCCATTACTCACATGTGTTTATGATGTGATTTTATGAGTTTTGATTCTTTATATCTTTATACTCCTTGATTGTTGTTAGTTCGTATTTAGCACTGTTATTGTTGTTGTTATTTGCTCCCACCTTTTTGGATAATGCCATAGGGGGAGAGAAATAAACATACAAGATTTATAATGAATGTGCTAAGTATGTTCTAACACTTGAATCTAAGATTGAAGCTGCCTTAGATTCAGGGGGAGTAAGATTACAATGAATAGGGATTGTAATTCCTAGATTTTTTGAATCTATATTCTTGCATTTCTTACTCATTTGCTTCAATTGATATGTAGATGCCCAAATATTTGTTGACTAACTTGATTGGCATCTATGTAGGGGGAGTAAGTTTTCATTGTGCACAATTATTTATCTTTTTGTTTATGTTTGTTTGTCATCATCAAAAGGGGGAGAATGTTGAGTATTGGACTTCTCCCTACTTGGTGTTAATGATGAGCAGACATAAATACTTGTGACTAATCCCTTATTTTGCAGTTAATCCATTGCCTAAGCTATTTATGAAGATCTACTAGCAATGGATGACTCACAAACTTCATTGAAGGCAAATGACATGAATGGGATGATCGTAGATTATGATTGAAGCTCCGTGAAGACTTCAAGCTCTTACGATGGAAAGAAGAGATTATTCGTCAATGTAATTTTCTTTTATCTCTTCTAGTATGTAGCTTAGAAGTAGAACTTTGATGGAGCACTCACACACATCTACATTCTGTCATAGGACTTCATTAGATCAATTGTCCTTTGATCCCAATTCATTTCTTTATTGTTTGTGCTAGGATTGTTTATAACAGTCGACTGCTGAACAGTTTACAGTCGCCTGCCTAAAAAACAGTCGACTGTGTTTTGTTCTACAGTCGCCTGTTATGCACAGACTATTACAATACAGTTTTTGGCCCTCTCTGATTATCTCGCACAGGCTACTGATGAACTATACACAGGTGCATGTCCAAGTGACAGTCGACTGTGTTTTGTAAATCAGTCGCCTGTCTATCCTTTGCCCAAACTCTGTTTGATCTGACTTTTACGGCCAGTCGACTAATGATGTATATACAGTCGACTGTCTCTTGGATCAGTCGACTGTCTATGCTGCAACAGTCGTCTGTCTGTGAGTCATTTCTTTGACTCAGCTCTCTGGAAATTTCTCATGCTTTTGACAGTCGTCTGTTTAAGGATTTACAATCGCCTGTTCTGATTTACAGTCGACTGTGTTCCTTGCATCAGTCGTCTGTCCTGTTACTTGTGAGATTTCCAGTATTTGTCTAACTAACCCATCTCTCGGCCACTCGCTTGTCAAAGAAATTACAGTCGCCTGTTGGTTTAACAGTCGACTGTCTTTGCTTCATCAGTCGACTGTCGACGTGGTAAGTTACCGTTATGAATTCTCACCTACCCTTGCTGACTGTGCAACAGTCGACTGTGGATTGTTCAACAGTCGACTGTCGCGAGTTCAGATTCTATCCGTAGAGATTTTTCTCACAGATTCCAATTGGGGTTTTGCCTAAATTGTTTTGTGGATTTTAGAAAACTATATATAGAGCTTTTACTGTTCCATTGTAAGGTGACTCATTCATTGGAAAATCTCTCAAGCTTTCATTTCCAAAGATCAAAGCTCTCAAATCCAAAGCCCTAAGTATTTCCAAATCTTTTTCTCTTGCTCTCCAACCTAGAACCAAAGAGTGATCTTCTAGGCAATTGGTGTAGTCAAGAGAAATGGCTTCTCCTCTCTTTCAAGAGAGTTCTTCAACACACATCACACTCCACCTTCAAGTTCTACTTCAAGGCATAGGTGATTGTAAGTGTTGTTTTCATTATTTCATAACTTTCATTATTTGAGTTGTGCTCTCGATTGTGAGAGTGGTTTTGCTTGCTCCCTGGTTGTGGGAGTCAAGGACATCGATTGTATTCGATTGCACTTGTAGGGTTGCGATAAGTGGGCTTTAAGGAAACCTCAAGTTAGGGTTCTAACTTGAGTATCCGGTGGTATCCGGGTGATAGGGACGTAGGATTACCGGAAACAAGTCGGGAGTTGACTTGGGTAATCCGAACCCTTGAAACATCTATGCGTTTACGTGTGTTTCTTCTTGGGTTGTTTTTCTATTCCGCACTATTTGTTGGATTGCATTTTATTTGGCGTAAATTCCTTTTACATTTACATAAATACTATTCAATCCCCATTCTAGTGTTTTCTCCATAGACATGTCCTTACACATACCATACATGAAACTGAGAATGAGGAAGAGTGATGCATGTCTGAAACGCTCGATCCATTCTAAGATGGATGAGGCTTCAGATTTGGGTTGGGGGGAAACGTGTAAAAAGTAGGCTTTTAAGGAGCGGACATCAGTTATATTTATACAAGGGGGGCCTCCAGCCCGCCCCGCGTCATGGTCCCGGGACGTTGAACGGCTCGTTGACGTTCGCTTGGCGGGGTCGTCGGCCCACCAGGACAACTGGTCACCATGAGCACTAACTCACTTGCTCATACTTGTAACCATACTATCCGGTGAATTATTTCTCATACACTGAACACGTATATATAGTGTTATGTGTAATTGCGTCTATGTTGTGTATAATAAGCATTGAGTCACTTGCACTTACACGTAACCCTAAGGATAGGTTTATTCGTATGAGTATTGATTCACTTGCGCAACACGTAGCCCAAGATGTAGCTTCATCTGAATGAGGTTCTCTTCCTTTACACATAACCCTACCGGGAGGTTTGCATGTAAGACATTATCTTTCTTTGACACGTAACCCTACGTGTGGGCATATGTGTTAAACCAATCAAATGAGTACGGGTTCTGCGTGTGAGCAAGTTTCCTAAAAAGTTAGGGTGGGGGTTAGTGGGGTTAAGGCTGGGGTTGGGTTATGGGTTATGGTTAGGTTAGGGGGTTAGGGCTGGGGTTAGGGCTAGGGTTAGGGTTATGGGTTTGGGTTAGGGTTAGGGCTAGGGTTAGGGTTATGGGTTTGGGTTAGGGTTAGGGCTAGGGTTAGGGTTATGGGTTAGGGTTAGGGCTAGGGTTAGGGTTAGGTTTAGTAACGAGTACACAGACTCAGCTTCAAGGAGGCTAAAACGGTTTATGCGGGCAACCACTGTTACCAAGCAAGCACCGGGATTCTCAGAGATTGAAACTGACATTTTTGCAAATTTTTCCGAGTTTCGGGTTATTTTCTACATTTTCTGGAAGATATGTATCGTTTCATTAAATGATATGAGTTTTTGGCCTAATTTTGTCTTCTCTTATTTCTAAGTTGAAGATGATGATCTCTCGGTTCCAACGAACATTTTTTGAGGATTTTTCTGAGCTCGGTGCTATTTTCGACATTTTCTGATATATATGGATCTTTATATTAAATGATATGATTTTTAAATCCTAATTTTGTCTTATCTTATTTTTCAGTTGAATATTGAAATCTCAGGTTCAAACAGGGCAGTTTTGCATATTTTTCTAAGCTCAATGCTATTTTCTACATTTTCTGGGAGATGTGGATCTTTTTATTAAATAATATGATTTTTATAACCTAAGTTTCTCTTCTCTTATTTCCCAGTTGAAGATTTCGATCTCCCAATTCCAACTGATATTTTTGCGGATTTTTCTAATCTCCGGGCTAGTTTCTTTTTTTGTATGATATGAATCTTTTTATTAAATGATTTGATTTTTATAGCATACTTTTATCTTCTCTTTTTTAGCTGAAGATGGCGATCTTCTGGTTCCAACGGATATTTTTACTGATTTTTCTTCGATCGTGGGTATTTTCTACATTTTCTATAAGATATAAATCTTTTTATTAAATGATATGGTTTTTATAGCCTAATTTGTCTTCTCTTATTTTTCAGTCGAAGATGGTGACATCCCGATTCCAAAGGACATTTCTACTGATTTTTCTGAGCTTAATGTTATTTTTTACATTTTCTGGAAGATATGTTTTTATTAAATGGTACGATTTTTTGGCCATATTTTGTCTTCTCTTAATTTTTTGTTGAAGATGGCGATCTCCCGGTTCCAACAAATATTTTTGCGAGTTTTTCTAAGATCCGTTTTATTTCTACATTTTCTTTAAGATATGAATCTACATTTTCTGTAAGATATGAATCTTTATATTAAATGATATGAATTTTTTATAACCTAATTTTGCATTCTCTTATTTTTTCAGTTAAAGGTGGCAATCCCCTGATTCCAATGGAGTTTTTTGCAGATTTTTCTAACCTACTGTCTATTTTCTACATTTTAGAAGATATGAATCTTTATATTAAATGATATGATTTTGAACGCCTTATTTTATATTCTCTTTTATTTAAGTTGAAGATGGGGATCTCCCGGTTCCAACGGACTTTTTTGCGGATTTTTCTGAGCTCGGGTCTATTTTCTACACTTTCTGAAGATATGGATCTTTATATTAATTGATAAGATTTATATAGCCTCATTTTGTCTTCTGTTTTTTCAGTTGAAGATGGCGATCTCCCGATTTTAATGGACATTTTTGCATATTTTTCTAAGATCGTGTCTATTCTGCATTTTCTGGAAGATATGGATCTTTGTATTAAATGATATGATTTATATAGCCTAATTTTGTCCTCTCTTAGGTTTCAGTTGAAGATGGCGATATTCCAGTTTCAATTGTCATTTTTGCAGATTTTTCTGAGCTCAAGGTTATTTTCTATATTTTTTTGGAAAATATGGATCTTTTATTAAATGATAGAATTTTTGGCTTAATTTTGAATTCTCTTATTTTTTTTCAATTGAATATGGCGTTCTCCCGGTTCCAACGGAAATTTTTGCGTATTTTTCTGAGTTCAGTTCTATTTTCTACATTTTCTGTAAGATATGGATCTTTATATTAAATGATATGATTTTATCGCCTAATTTTCTCTTTCTTATTTTTAATTTTATGATGGCATTCTCTAGGGGCCAACAAAATTTTTTGCGTATTTCTCTGAGCACGTGCTAGGTTATAAATTTTATTAAAGATATGGATCTTTTTATTAAATGATAAGATTTTTTAGACTAATTTAGTCTTTTCTTTTTTTTTTCAATTGAAGATGGCGATATCCAGGTTCCAACGTACATTTTTGTGTATTTTTCTGAGATCCGGTCTATTTTCTACATTTTCTGGAAGATATGGATTGTTTTATTAAATTTTTGGCCTAATTTTTCTTCTCTTATTTTAAATTTAAGATTGTGGTCTCCTGTTCCAACTGAAATTTTTGCGGATTTTTCTAAGATCAATGCTATTTTCTAAATTTTCTGATAGATATGGATCTTTATGTTAAATGAAATGATTTTTATATCCTAATTTTGTCTTCGCTTATTTTTCAGTTGAAGATGGCAATATTTTCCAATGGACATTTTTTCGGATTTTTCTCAGCTCGGAGCTATTTTCTGCATTTTATTGAAAATATGGATCTTTTTATAAAATGATATTATTTTGGCCTAATTTTGTCTTCTCTGTTATATACGGGCTTTTGTAGGCCCATTTGTGTATTGGGTATCCACCCATTATGTAACTTTACTTCTATAAATACAGGGCTATGGGGTTCCGTAGCCGCCAAGTTTACAACACGTTATCAGCACGCTCGTCAGCTGAGCCGAACCTCTGTTGACGAACGAATCGCGAGGATGCAGATTAGGCTTCCTTCTCCAAACTTCGCTAGATACGGCGGGTAGGATCTAGAGGTAAACATACATATCCCCTAGATCTAAAATTTTCATGCGCATGATGATGGATCTGTGATTTCATTTATTAGATCTATTTTCTTTACTTAGATCTGTATGAAAAATCACATTTTTAACATAGATCTCTATTTAAAAAGAGTTTTAAAATCATTTTTGGATGAAAATCCAACGTTTGTACGCTAAAATCAAATTTTTACGGTAAAAACGTTGATTCAAAGATTAAAAAATGTATTTTCACAATAAAAATCTATTTTTTCCCTCCGAAATCTATGGATCTAGAGGGCTAGGCGCCCCCTCTCCATGCACGCGACCACCCGACCTGCAGCCGACTTCGCGCACCCACCGCGCGTGCCTCCCCACGCGCGCCTCGCCGGACGGCATGTTGCCGCCCGTGCTCGTGCCTACCATGCACGGATCACTGCGTGCGTGCCTGCAGTGCACGCATCACATGCTCGCATCGCCGCACGTGTGCCTGTAGTGCACACATCCTGTATGCGCATCGCCGTGCATGCTCCTGCCGCGCGCAATATTACTGATGCGATATGATCATCTCCTTTCCATACGTAAGGACTATGTTAATTAGCTGGCAAGCATAATCAATATCACTATCCAATTTCAGACTGCTGCTTTGTAATTTTCATAATCCAAGGAGACTGCTTTCATCAAAATACTACATACAATGACATCCTAAAGTCTAGATTCAAAAGCATAAGCACATGCATCTAATAATTCTCTGGTTCAAAGCCTTTTTTAAACAGTCACATGGGAAAATTCATTTCATGTCATAAAGCAGTTAACAGAGAGGCTGCTCTCCTAATTGGCCCTCTGTAGTGCGTGCCTCCTGAGTGCACGCCTGTCTCTCACGTCGACCGCTTGCGCTCGCCGCGACCTGGTGTCGTCCCGAGCACACATCACCACGTGCGTCTGCCGCACGCACCGTCGCGACCTGAAGTCGTGCCACTCGACTTGCAGCAGCCCCCCGGGCCGTGCCACTGCGACCTGAAGTCGCCCCGCTAGGCCTAATTAGGGGGTTTCCACATTTTTTTTTAAAACAAAGGGCTTATAAATATTAATGATCCATTTTTTAAAATTAATTTCAAGTCGATTCTATGGTATTTCATCACCAATCGAATTTTTCATATTGAAGTATATTATTATTTTTCACGTTTAAGAATTATGAGGATCCTGAACCGCTCTCTCGTTAGTCAGCTAACCTAACGGGGTATACCGTTTCCACATGGTCTGATTAATTATTAAGCAAAAATATTTTATTCCATTATAAATGTGTGTGATGTTGCATATTTTCATTGCATGTAGCATGAAATTACGTTTACACATACTACAAGTCTGTGATGTTGCATATTTTCAGTGCCCGTAGCACGAATTTGCGCTTAAACATATTACGTGCCTGTGAATAATAAACAAATGCGTGTTGCATAATTTCTTGCATGTGTAGAAAATTATATGCCTGCCGCATATTTAATGTTCTGTGATACACATTTTATTCAGCATGCTAAAATCTCTAAGATATATTTTGAATGCATGTAGCATAAATATATATTTGAGATAAAATTATTTATATACCTGTAGAATATAAATAACATGTGTATATGTTTCAATTCATGATTAACTCGGCATACATTCTTAGCTCACATGCTTTATTTATTTGCAATGATAATTTAGGTTCTTTCAACTATTTTATTGAGCATAACTTTTTAGCTTACAAGCTTTATATTACCTGTATGATAAATCATTAATTGTTGCATTTTGCACTCTTATATGATCATCACATGCTTTTGCTCATGCCCATTATATGACAATATTTTATGACAACAAACCAATCATGATTTCAAAAAGTTTAACATAATATCACTTTGACAAAAAGAACCTGAAGTTCAAAATCAAATCAAAAGTCTACACCCTTTTAATAAAATAAAAATTAACAAATACGATGGATTATGCGAAAACCATTTATGCGATTTCTTTTAGAGATACGCATTTTGCGGTAAAATAAATCTATCAGATTTATGGTTTATATAAACCAATATTGACACCAGCAGTTGTCATAACACTGCTAAACTCTTTTAGAGTAATCTCACTTTACTAGGTATGATTCTTTAATCTAGCCTTAATTTTTAAGCGTACTCCCGAAGTCGTGTCCTAATAGATAAGTAACAAATTATATACTTCTTAGCCACGTATTTGTTTTCCATTAAGCATGATTCTATATCCACACAATACTTGAATGACTCAATAAAAATGGCCTATAGACCATACTTAAGCATTCAAGTCGACTTTTAAAAGTCTCTCATAAATTAGAAAAGTGGAAATATAGAAACTAACTCATTTCCCTTGTATATGTCTACTTCGTAAGACCAATATTCATTCTTCCATATAAATGAGAATAAGTAAGACTAAAAACAGGGGAAGTCTTGAATAAAATGAGAAAGAGAAGATATGATATACCTCGACATGGAGTATGCAATGGCAACCCAATATCAGACCAGAAGTTCTGATAAGACCCATAGTGCTTTTTGCAACATGAATGGGCATTAACTTATGCCATATAAAATATATGCATATCTAGTCTAAACGACGAAAGTCAATTGACCTTATGTATATATTTAGTTACTCCTCGAGGAAAAATAAACTTTGAAAACAAATTTGATCTGTTGTTATAACATAAGTCTAAATGAGCATAATTGTGAACGTATGTTTTCTGGAGCACACATCATACTATGAAACTTGTTGCCGTAACATAATCATCAGGAGTATTCTCTTGCAGTATATATGTGTTTAGATGCATTACCACAATAGTTCTTATTGATTTCATGCTTTTTACGCATTTTATTTTATTGTGAATGATTTGTTCTCTTGAATACTCCTAAAACAAGGATGCCATGTACTCTCTGAAACTTATAAAGTTTCAAAGGATATTCGTTAAAACAAAATCCCCAATGACCCAAGAAACCAATACAGCCTGAAGCTTTGTCCAACTTTGATCCATATAATAGTCAATGTGAAGATGTAATCCTTCATAGTTTGAACACAGTTCACCTATTACTGGACAAAATTAACTTGAGCATTTTAATGGACTTTTCAAAAGTCCCACTTGAATTCGAACAGAGGAATTAATTTGGAACACCAGAAGTGTCCAGAATCGACCATCTTTGGATCGATGTCACCCTGGATTGATGATGCAAGACATCATTAACCAGATGAACCCGAAGATTCTTCAAAAAAGGGTGAAACTTTCATTGTCCCATTCAAAAGAGAAAAATGATTGTGAGATCATCTCCATTCACGTGGACTTTGACTCTCCTCACTTCCTCAAACGAATTTAAGATGATATACTATCATCATTAGAAGAATGAGACCTTTAGGCATCTTGAGAGTATTTGAGGGATAAAAGTGGACTCACACATTCCCTACATATGGCTGATGATGTACCTTAGAGTACTCATCCATATATCCTCTAAAAATGGTCATTATCAAACCTATTATCCAACTGCAGTCCATCTTTTTCAAAGCAAATGGGACACATTACTAAATGGCAAAAACATTGGATAATATTGGGAAATCAAACTATATTTGCAACTGGAAAAAAATGAACACCCTGACGTTTGTGTTCACACCCAAAAATGGGTTACATAAATCATTTAAATGATTTAAACGGATTACTTATCCATTAAAAATCCAGTTGTGGGTGACCATGTGGAAACATGCAATTACAATGCAAACCATCAAAATGGCTCCTTAGAACCTATTTATATGAGCCTGATCACCTCATATAAACAGTTTCCGAGAGCCCCTAACGGGGGAAGCGTTTAGAGCACATCTTATCGATTGTGCCATGATGAGTATACATCCCCATATCACCACTATAAACCATCAAAATACAGAACTACTTATCGGAAGTAATTACCCCAGATAAATAGATTCTGAGAACTCTGAACAGGGGAAGCATTTAAAATCACTTCTCCTAAGACGTGCATTAATGTGCCCTCTTTTAAGACTTGATGAGATCCTGAAGATCCTTCATAACTTTAATGCCCCAGCATTAGGTTAAACAAAAATACTATAATCATCCATGAGCCTGAATCTCAATTTGACCATTTAAAACATTAATACCTATGCTCTGATTATCATGAATTGTAATGAGATTCTGAAGATCCACACTTATGAAACTGTTAAACAGTTATCAGACATAGTTACTGACAATATAAATATTGTCAAATTCACACATCCCTACTACTAAAAATCCAGCTAGGTTGACATACCAAATATAATGGATGCAATCCACCAGTAGTAGAAGTGGATATCCTCAATGGATATCCTCAATGGATTCAATCCACCGGCTAGGATTGACATTTTTTCGAATTTTTTTGAGCTCTGGGCTATTTTCTATATTTTATGGAAGATTTGAATCTTTATATTAAATGATATGATTTTTATAGCCTAATTTTGACTTGTCTTATTTTTTTCAGTTGAAGATGGCGATCTCCAAGTTCCAACAGACATTTTTGCATATTTTTTTGAACGCGTCGCTATTTTCTAAAAGATATGGATCTTTTAATTAAATGGTATGATTTTTTGGCCTAATTTTTTTCTTCTCATAATTTTTAGATTTAAGATTGCGTCCTTCCGATTTCAAGAACATTTTTGCAGATTTTTTTGAGCATGTGTCTATTTTCTATAGTTTATTGAAGATATGGATCTTTATATTAAATGATATGATTTTAAAGCCCAAGTTTGTCTTGTCTTATTTTTTTTCAATTGAAGATGGTGATCTCCTGGTTCCAACAGACATTTTTATAGATTATTCTGACCTCGAGACTATTTTCTACAGCTTATTGAAGATATGAATCTTTTTATTAAGTGATATGATTTTTTGGCCAAATTTTGTCTTCTCTTACTTTTCAGATGAAGATTGCGATATCTGTAAACATGATTAAGTCATAAGGCAGAAGCATTCAATTAAATATATGAACTAAGATATTTATAATCTTCACCTGGGGTTGGAAGACATTGTGTCACTTAGTTAATTAAACATGTTTCTCTACCTTTTTCTCTACAACTTACGTACTCAAATTGTGATGGATTGTAATGTGTACCAAGGGATATGGACATGACCTATTTATAGATTCCCCGAATCAATCTTGTGTGTCCATCAAGCACTAGATGTAACGGATGAGATTGGTTGGGCTGTTATAACTACTAGGAAGTTATAACCATCAGGCTATAACCAAAAATGGTTATAATAATATATTATTATTAATAATTTAAAGCTTGGCAAAAATCTGTCGCATTGGACCACCCTGCCAAATTTTTTTGTGGTGGATTTTACAACTAAATCAATTGATGTCTATGTTTATAAGATTTATAATGAATAAATTTAATAAAAGAATGGTGAAAAACGAAAAACGGTCGCTGGAAGGATTTGATCTTGCAACCTACAGGATGAATTAATGAAACTAAAGACCAACATGCCGAAGAACACCTTTGCTCCATCATCTACACTTCATTATTATGCAGTGATTTTAATGCATTGATTAATATATTTTTAATCAACTACTTCTTGTTTCTGACGAGGACTTGATCCGAGTCGCTACATACCAACGCCCTAATTAAGGCACCTTGACCACCCTGCCACATTTAATTGTTGTGTTGATATTCGAAATAAATCAACTTATACAAATGAGTGTGTGTAGATTAATGATTTTATTTTGCTTCATGCTTTAGCGTACATTTCCATTTACTGTGCTTCATGCTTCAGCGGCCAACCTAGATTTGTCCTCTGAAGCGACGTCTGTGGGCTGCCTTTGGGCATTAAGATTAAAGTCTTTTCTTGATGTATTTTATTTTTTTTAATTGGGTTATTTATGCAAAGACAACAAAGGATTAATGTTTAATTATTGTTTTTGATTTTATTTACAGAACTTCTTCTTTGATTAAGAAAGTTCTGTACACAAATGTATGCTTCCGCTATCACTAACTCATTCTTTTTATGGCTTAATTACTAACTAATTCTTTTTTTGTGGCCCGCCTATGGGCCTTGCCCTCTACTGCGACCTGCCTATGGGCTAGCCTGAACTGTCGCAAAGATTTACGGGTCACACACACTTGCACTGTTTGCAATGGGGGGCAAATAGGCCCGAATATTGAAACACAGGCTATAGGGCAACATCCCTTGGCCTAAACTAAATGTTTAATTATGTTTAGATTAACTTGATTAAATGTTTTGATTAATTAAGAAGGTGAATTATAAGGGGCACTTGTACATTATTAATAGTTTAACTATTTTGATGGGATAGTAAATCTCATTATTATTTGATGAGTAAAATTTATAATTTACATAAAACAAAGAATTCTAATCATGTTTTGTAAAGTTCTAATCTTGAGAATTGAATTTGTTTTATGTTATATGTGTTATGTTTGAGGAATTTAGATACACCAAAGTGACCAAAATTCAATATGTTTATTTATAATTGTTTTTCATGTCACCAATAAACTTAAATGCATACTAAGTATTTTCATTTATTATTGGAGTTTAAATTTTCCCAAAGGAAATTAAACTTTTCAATAAACGATGGATATATGAATGAAAAATTGGACTTCTTAAATTAGATATATTTTGATAATCCAAAGATATCATGTATACCTTTTGAGATGTTCAATTTCTTATAAATAACTTTTATGGCATTGATTTTCAGTTTGACGATATGTTGTACAAATTTATCTTCTCTTATTTTTACGCTGAAGATGGCGATCTCCCGGTTCCAACGGACATTTTTGCGAATTTTTCTGAGCACCAGGCTATTTTCTACATTTTCTGTAAGATATAAATCTTTAAATTAAATGAAATGATTTTTATAACCTAATTTTACTTGGCTCGGAGCTATTTTCTGCATTTTCAGGAAGATGTTGATCTTTTATTAAATGAAATGATTATTGGCATAATTTTGTCTTCTCTTATTTTTCAGTTGAAGATGAATCTACCTGTTGCAACAGACATTTTTCGGATTTTTCTGAGCTCGGATCTATTTTCTGCATTTTCTAGAAGATATGAATCTTTTTTATAAATATCATTTTGGCCTAATTTTGTTTTCACTTATTTTTCAATTGAAGATGTTGATCTCCATGTACCAACGGACATTTTTGCGGATTTTTTGTGCTCGGAGCTATTTTCTACATTTTATTGAAGTTTTGGATCTTTTTAAATGTTATGATTTTTTCACCTAGTTTTGTCTTCTCTTATTTTTTCAGTTGAAAATGGTGATCTCTCGGTTCCAACAGACATTTCGGATTTTTTGAGCTTGGGATTATTTTTCTACATTTTTAGAAGTTATGGATATTTTTATTAAATGATATGATTTTTGGCCTAATTTTGTCTTCTTTTATTTTTCAGTTGAAAATGACGATCTCTCGGTTTCAACGGACATTTGTGTAGATTTTTCCGAGCTCTAGTCCTTGATACTGGCTATCAATTAGACTTAAGTATGACTCTTTATGTTCCTATAATTACAAGGAATTTTGTTTCCCTTCCGAAGTTGGATTTATATGGTTATAAATGTAAATTTTAACATGGATGTTTTAATTTGTATAATTATGTTAAAACTTGTTGATTCAGATATACTTATTGATAGATTGTATAAATTGAAGCTTAATGATAAATTTTCTGAACCCTTGTGGATCTTTATTTTTTTATTAAATGATATGATTTTTATATTCTATGTTTGTATTCTCTTATTTTTTTTCAGTTGGAGATGACGATCTCCCGGTTCCAACAAACATTTTTGTGGATTTTTCTTAACACGGTGCTATTTTTCAACATTTTCTGTAAGATATGGTTCTTTTATTAAATGAAATGATTATTATAGCCGAATTTTGTGTTCTCATTTTTTCAGTTGAAGATAGTGATCTCCTAGTTCTAACGGACATATTTGTAAATTATTCTGAGCCTGGGGCCATTTTCTAAATTTTCTGGAAGATATTTATCTTTTTACTACATGTTATGATTTAATTGCCTAATTTTGCCATCTCATATTTTTCAGTTGAATATGGCGATCTCCCGGTTCCGGCTGACATTTTTTGTGGATTTTTCTGAGCCCGAGCAATTTTATACATTTTATTGAAGATATGTATCTTTTTATTAAATGATATAATTTTTTTTGCCTAATTTTGTCTTCTCTAATTTTTAGTTGACGATGGCGACCTTCTGGTTGCAATCGACATTTTTGCGGATATTTCTGAGCTCATGACTATTTTCTATGTTTTCTATAATATATGGATCTTTTTATTAAATGATATGATTTTTCTAGCCTAATTTTGTCTGCTCTTATTTTTTAAGTTGAAGAAGTCGATCTCCTGGTTCCAACGGACATTTTTGCGCATTTTTCTTCCCTCAGGGCTATTTTCTACATTTTACCTCGGGGCTATTTTCTACATTTTTTGAAGACATGGATCTTTTGTTAAATGATAAGATTTTTATAGCCCAACTTCTCTTATTCTTCAGTTGGAGATGGCGATCTCTCGACTCCAACAGACATTTTTGCGGATTTTTCTGATCTCGGTGCTATTTTCTGTATTTTCTGGAATATCGATTGTTTTATAAAATGATATGATTTTTTGGCTTAATTTTGTCTTCTCTTATTATTTTTAGTTGATGATGGTGATCTCCTGGTTCCAACAGACATTTTTGCAGATTTTTTGAGCTCGGGTCTATTTTCTGCATTCTCTCGAAGATATGGAACTTTTTATATTAAATGATATGATTTTAAGCCTAATTTTGTCTTCTCTTATTTTTTTAGTTGAAGATGTCGATCTTTCGGTTCCAATAGACATTTTTGCAGATTTTTCTTAGCTCGGAACTATTTTCAAATGTTTATTGAAGAAATGGATATTTTTATTATATTATATGATTTTTATAGACTAAGTTTGTCTTCTCTTATTTTTAAGTAAAGATGTCGATCTCCAGGTTCCAATGGACATTTTTGTATTTTTTTTGACCTCGAAGCTATTTTCTAAATTTTCTGGAAGATACATTTATTAAATGATTTGATTTTTGGCGTAATTTTGCCTTCTCTTATTTTTAATTGAAGATGGCAATTTTCCGGTTACAAAGGACAATTTTAGGGATTTTTTTGAGCTCCGAGTTATTTTCCTCATTTTCTGTAAGATATGAATCTTTATATTACATAATATGATTATTATAACCTATTTTTTCTTCTCTTATTTTTCAGTTGAAGATGGCGATCTCCCAATTCCAACGGACATTTTTAAGAATTTTCTGAGATCGGTGCTAGTTTTCAAAATTTTTAGGAAGTTATGGATATTTTTATTAAATGATATAATTTTTTGGCCTAATTTTATCTTCTATTTTTTAAGTTGAAGATGGTGATCTATCGGGTCTAACAGATATTTTTGAGGAATATTCCAACCTCTGTGCTATTTTCTAAATTTTCTGGAAGATATGGATCTATTTATTAAATTATATGATTTTTCGCTTAAGTTTGTCTTCTCTTATTTTTTAATTGAAGATGGCAGATACATGTTCCAACGGACATTTTTTGCGGATTTTTATGAGCTCGGTGCTATTTTCTACATTTTTTGGAAGATAGGGATCTTCTTATTAAATGATTTGTTTTTTATAGCCTACGTTTCTCTTCTCTTATTTTTTTTAGTTGAAGATGGCTATCTACCGATTACAATGCACATTTTTTTGTTTTTTCTTAACTTGGGGCTTTTTTCTACAATTTTTGGAAAATATGTACCTTTTTATTAAATGTTAAGATTTTTTGGCTTTATTTTGTCTTCTCATTTTTAAGTTGAAGATGTCGATTTCTCAGTTCCAATGGACATTAGGGCGGATTTTTCTGAGCTCCGAGCTATTTTCTGCCTTTTCTATAAGATATGAATCTTTATATTAAATGATATGATTTTTATACTCTAATTTTCTCTTTTCTTATTTTTCAGTTGAAAATGGTAATATCCAGCTTCAATGGACATTTTTGCGGATTTTTCTGAGCTCGGGACTATTTTTCTACATTTTCTGAAAGATATGTATCTTTTTATTAAATTATTTGATTTTTTGCCATAATGTTGTCTTCTATTATATTTTAGATGAAGATGGCGATCTCCCGGTTCCGACGGACATTTTTGCAGATTTTTCTGAGCTCCAGTCTATTTTCTACATTTTCTGTAAGATATGAATATTTATATTAAATGATATGATTTTATAGCCTAATTTTGTCTTCTCTTATTTTTCAGTTGAAGATGGGCAACTCCCGGTTCAAACAGATATTTTTGCGGATTTTACTTAGATCTGAGCAATTTTTGTATTTTTTGCAAGATGTGGATCTTTTTATTAAATGATATCACGCTTCTCTTATATTTCAGTTGAAGATGGCGATCTTCATGTTCCAACAGACATTTTTGCGTATTTTTGAGCTAAAGGCTATTTTCTTCATTTTATGGAAGGTAAGGATCATATATTAAATGATATGATTTTTGGCCTAATTTTGTCTTCTCTTATTTTTTTGCTGAAGGTAGCAATCTTCCAGTTCCAACGGACACAGATTTTTTTGACCTTGAGTACATTTTCTGGAAGATATAGATCTTTTTATTAAATCATTTGATTTTTTGGCTTAATTTTGTCTTCTCTTATATTACAGATGAAGATGGCGATCTCCCGGTTCCAACAGACATTTTTTGCGGATTTTTCTAAGGAATCTTTATATTAAATGATATGATTTTTATAGCCTAATTTTATCTTCCATTATTTTTCAGTTATTGATGATCTCTCGGGATATTTTGGTGGATTTTACTTAGCTCTATATTTTCTTGAAGATGAGGATCTTTTTAGTAAATGATATGATTTTTGGCATAATTTTGTCTTCTCTTATTTTTAAGTTAAAGATGACTATCTCTCTGCTCCAATAGACATTTTTGCGGATTTTACTCAGCTCAGAGCTATTTTCTGTATTTTCTAGAATATACAAATCATTTTATTATATTATATGATTTTTGGCATTAGTTTACTTCTCTTATTTTTTTCAGTTGAAAATGGAGATCTCCCTGTTCCAACGGAAATTTTTGCTGATTTTTCTGATCTCGGGCATATTTTCTGACTTTTCAGGAAGATACGGATCTTTTTATTAAATGATATCATTTTGGCAAAAATTTGTATTCTCTTATTTTTCAACTGAAGATGGCGATTTCCCTGTCCAAATTGACATTTTTGCAGATTTTTCTGTGCTCGGGGTTATTTTCTACATTTTATTGAAGATCTGTATCTTTTTAGTAAATGATATGATTTTTCGCCTAATTTTGTGTTCTCTAATTTTTCAATTGAAAATGGCGATCTCTTGATTCCAACGGACATTTGTGAGGATTTTTTTAGCTCGGTATTATTTTTACATTTTCTGGAAGTTATGAATCTTTTTATTAAATGATTTGATTTTTAGCCTAATTTTGCCTTCTCTTTTTTGTTAAAAATGGCGATCTTCCAGTTCCAACGGACATTTGCACGGATTTTTGTTAGCTCCGGGCTATTTTTTACATTTTCTATAAGAAATGAATATTTATATTAATTGATATGTTTTTATAGCCTAATTTTTGTCTTCTCTTATTTTTTCAGTTGAACATGGCGATCTCCCGAGTCCAACAGACATTTTTGCGAATTTTTCAGAGCTCGACGCTATTTTTATATATTTTCAGGAAGTTATGGATATTTTTATTAAATGACATGACTTATTGGTCTAATTTTGTCGTCTATTATTTTTCGTTGAAGATGGATATCTCCTGATTCCCACAGTACATTTTTCATTGAAGATACCGATCTAATTTTGTCTTCTTTAGGGATTTTTCTATGCTCCGGGTGATTTTCTAAATTTTCTGTAAAATCTAAATTTAAATATTCTAATTTTTAACTTAATTTTGTCTTCTCTATTTTTCAGTTGAAGATGTTAATCTCCCGGTTCCAATGGACATTTATGCGTATTTTTCTTAGCTCGGAACTCTTTTCAAAAGTTCATTGAAAATATGCATCTTTTTATCAAATGGTATGATTTTATAGACTAAGTTTGGCTTCTCTTATTTTTCAATTGAAGGTGGCGATCTCCCGGTTCCAACAGATATTTTTACAGATATTTCGGACCACGAGACTATTTTCTAAATTTTCTGTAAGATATGGATCTTTTTAATAAATGATATAATTTTTGGCCTAATTTTGTCTTCTCTTATTTTTCAATTGAAGATGCCGATCTCCTGGTTCCAACGGACATTTTTGCATATTTTTCTGCGCTCCGAGTTATTTTTCTACATTTTCTCTATGATATGAATCTTTATATTAAATGATATGATTTTTATAACTTAATTTTGTTTTCTCTTATTTTTAAGTTGAAAGTGGCGATCTTCCGATTCCAACGGACATTTTTGCGGATTTTTCTGAAATCGGTGCTATTTTTCTACATTTTCAGGAAGTTAAGGATCTTTTTATTAAATAATAAGATTTTTGGCATAATTTTGTCATCTTTTATTTTTTCGTTGAAGGTGGCGATCTTCCGGTTCCAACGGACATTTTTAGGGATTTTTCTGAGCTCTGAGCTATTTTCTAATTTTTTTGTAAGTTATGAATCTTTAAGTTAAATGATATGATTTTTAGCCTAATTTTGTCTTCTTTTATTTTTCAGTTGAACATGGCGATCTCCCAATTCCAACAGACATTTTTGTGAATTTTTCTCAGCTCAGAACTATTTTTAAAGTTCATTGAAGATTTGGATCTTTTATGAAATGATATGATTTTTATAGACTAAGTTTGTCTTCTCTTATTTTTAGCTGAAGATGGCGATCTCCCTGTTCCAACGGACATTTTGTGGATTTTTCAGACCTCGAGGCTATTTTCTAAATTTTCTGGAATGTATGGATCTTTTTATTCAATGAAATGAATTTTGGCCTAAATTTGTCTTCTCTTATTTTTCACTTGAAGATGGCGATCTCTCGGTTCAAACAGACATTTTAGGGATTTTTCTGAGCTCTAGGCTATTTTCTACATTTTCTGTAAGACATGAATCTTTATACTAAATGATATGATTTTTATTACCTCATTTTCTCTTCTCTTATTTTTTCTGTTGAAGATGGCGATCTTTCGATTCCAACGGATATTTTTGCAGATTTTTCTGAGATCGGTGCTATTTTTCTACATTTTCGGGACGTTATGGGTCTTTTTATTAATTGATATGATTTTTTTGCCTAATTTTGTCTTCTCTTATTTTTAAGTTGAAGATGGCATCTCCCGATTCTAATGGACATTTTTGCAGATTATTCTAACCTTGGGGTTATTATCTAAATTTTCTGGAAGATATGTGTCTATTTATTAAATTATATGATTTTTGTACTGAGTTTGTCAACTCTAAATTTTCAATTGAAGATGGCGATCACCCGGTTTCCAACGGACATTTTTGAAGATTTTTATGAGCTCGGGGCTATGTTCTACATTTTTTAAAAGATGATCTTTTTATTAAATTAAATGTTTTTATAGCCTACGTTTCACTTCTCTTTTATTTTTCAGTTGAAAATGGCGATCACCCGGTTCAAATGCACATTTTTTGCGGATTTTTCTTGGCTTGGGGATATTTTTCTACATTTTCTGGAAAATATGTTCCTTTTTATTAAATGTTATGACTATTGGCTTTATTTTGTCTTCTCTTTTTTCAGTTGAAGATGGCGATCTCTTAGTTCCAATCGACATTTATGCGAATTTTTTTGAGCTCTGAACTATTTTCTACATTTTCTGTAAGATCTGGATCTTTATATTAAATGATATGATTTTTATAGCCTAATTTTGTGTTCTCTTATTTTTCAGTTGAAAATGACGATCTCCTGGTTCCAAAGGACATTTTTTGAGGATTTTTCTGAATTTGGGGGTATTTTTCTACATTTTCAGAAAGTTATGTATCTTTTTATTAAATGATATGATTTTTGAACTAATGTTGCATTCTCTTATTTTTAAGTTGAAGATGGCGATCTACCGGTTCGAATAGACATATTTACAGATTTATCTAACCTCGGAGATATTTTCTAAATTTTCTGGAAGATATTGATCTTCTTATTAATGATAGGATTTTTGGCCTAATTTTGTCTTCTCTTATTTTTCAGTTGAAGATGGCGATCTCCCAGTTCCAACGTACATATTTGCTGATTTTTTTGAGCTCGGTGTTATTTTCTACCTTTTATGGAAGATATGTATCTTTTTATTAAATGGTATAATTTTTATTGCCTAGTTTGTCTTCTCTTATTTTGCCAATTGACGATGGTGATCTACCGGTTCCAACAGACATTTTTGCTGACTTTTCTTAGCTTGGGGCAATTTTCCTACATTTTGGCAGATATGGTCCTTTTTATTAAGTGATATGATTACTTGGCCTAATTTTGTCTTCTATTTTTTAGTTGAATATGGCGATTTCCCAGTTCCAACGGACATTTTGAGCAGATTTTTCTGAGTTTCGGGTTATTTTCTATATTTTCTGTAAGATATGTATCTTTTATTAAATGATATGATTTTATAGCCTAATTTTGTCTTCTCTTATTTTTCGGTTGAATTTGGCCATCTCCCGGTTAAAACCGATTTTTTTGTTGATTTTTCTGATCCTGGGGCTATTTTTCTACATTTTATGGAATCTATGGATCATTTTATTATATGATATGATTTTTGGCCTAATTTTGTCTTCTCTTTTTTGGCTGAATTTGGCCATCTCTCGGTTTCAACGAAAATTTTTTGCGGATTTTTCTGAGCTTGGGCTTATTTTTCTATATTTTACGGAAGAAATGTATCTTTTTATTAAATGATAGGATTTTTGCCTAATTTTGTCTCTTTTATTTTTGGCTGAAGATGGCGATCTTTTGGTTCAAAAGGACATTTTTACGGATTTTTCTGACCTCGAAGCTATTTTCTACATTTTCTGAAAGATATATATCTTTTTATTAAATCATTTGATTTTTTGGCCTTATTTTTGTCTTCTCTTATATTTCAAATGAAGATGGCGATCTCCCGGTTCCAACGGATATTTTTGCGGATTTTTCTGATGGGAATTGCTATTGGGACATACTTTTTGCTGAATTTACTTACCACTTAATTTTTCAAAAAAATGCCAAACTTGCCCATTAATAGATCTTTTTAAAAAACCCCAAAAAACCCTTAGAATTGCTGAGTTTACAGACATTTTCAAAGGGTGCACAGACTTCATGTTCTAGCCCAACTCCACCTCTAGCCTCCTCGCCTCCTTCGGCGACTTGCTTCGCCTCTGGACTCTCTTCTCCGACTCCTCCTCCGCGGAGCTCTGTGCCCTTCTCAACCACAACAAGTTGGAGGAGAAAGAGCTGAAGGCAGGAATGAAGCCCGAGATGAATCAAGGCCAGATGCATTCACTTTTGAGACTTTAATCACTGGATTGTGTGAAGTAGGTGACTTGGACAGAGCATGTGGTCTTCTGTAGGAGATGCATAAGAGGTGACTTGCTCCTTCTTCCCAATTCTGTGATATTGTAACAGATTTGTTTGTAAAATCAGGGAGGGTAGCAGATGTTGAGCGGTTATTTGCTCAATCCCAACAAGTTGGACATTTGCCAGTACGGTGCTGTTAAGTTGGAAGATGGCACATAGACATTTGCATTCATAATGATGTTAAAGATCCACGGCATTATGTGATTAAACTTCGATGGCAGTTCAAATTTCCGAAGTTAGAATAGCGGTGTCCACACACCAAAATTTGCTGGTGGTTCCAAAGTGAATAAACTATAATCAGTTTCAGGCTTCACGTATATGTTCAGAATTTTTTAAGTTTCAGGCTTCAGGCTTCATGTATATTTATGTCCATCATTGAGATTTTTTTGGGTGTCATGCTTTAGGTATCAATTTGTAAGCAATTTCATCTTTTTAAAGCTTGCCTAATTTCCAATATATCCAACATTCAGATTTTTTTTCTCATTTCATGTTTCAGGCTTCACGTAAACTGATATATGCTTTTTAATGCATTTGCAGCTTGGTTTCATGCTTGAGACATATCAGCAGAGCTTAAATCTGGAAGCTGAGATGCATGATACATGTGGGACATACATCAAAAAAGAGAGCAAGTTTATGTGATTGTCAATGAGAGTTTATCATATCCAGCACAAAGGAGAGCAAGTTTATGTGTTCTTCGTGTAACAATTGTTGAGATCTATAATAATTGTTAAGATATGTAGCAGTTGTGTTCTTCCTGTAACAATTGTTTCATTATAACCATTGGGACATACTCTGAATGATTTGGAAGTAAACATTTGTATATAGTACTGAGAAAAAAATAACAGATTCTGCAACATATTCTTCTTATCCATTCCTCAACATGACAGATTCTTACAAATTCATCAAATTCTTCAACAATATCTTACAAAACTCTTCAACAATTTCATTTCGCAAGGATGTCATTAACATCCGTGTACAAAACATCAATTGTATGATATTCCAAAAACCCTAACAACTATGCATAAAAAATACAAAAAGATATTGAAATCTAACTCAAATTGTTACAACAAGAAAACCCAACAAATATTTCCTTCCAGAAAATCTTGTACAATCCCATGGTCATTTGCTTCCATGTAAAATCCCTTGTACAATCCCTTATAAAATCTTGTACCATCCATATGTATGCCATGTATTCTCTTCCAGGTGAGGCTGCTAGGTGAGCCTGAGTCTTCGGGTGGCCTTTCATATAATAGCATATGTATCTTAAATCCTCTCACATCTTGCACCATGAGGAATGCTGCCTTTTCTATACCTGTTTCATGATTCTAAACATGTTAGCACTTAATAGAAAGCTTTACAATGTTCTTGTATCTTCACTGTGAGATTATACCATAATTGTTGTCTACAAATTGTGTGTGTTTTTGTTGTTGAGAAAAATCCCAGTGGAAATCATGGAGATTACTAGACTCCAGAAACAATCCACAAAGAGCTAACCATTTAGAATGTTCGCTAGGAGAACAAAACAGAACATATGCATCCACAATTTGCATACAGATGAAAAAGGGTCCAGACAACATGCAAAATCCTTGTGTTCTGACAATTTAAGAAACTGGCAAAATAAAATAATAATAATGAAACTAAGACATTATGACTGGCTATGGAAATTTCTCAAAAATTATAGTATAGATGACATGCATGTTTTCTCATGGATGAAAGAATACAATGAAGAATTTATAGTGTTGCTAAATTATATGAAGAGTATCGAACATACCAACTAGCTGACTATCTTTCTGATAGAAAATCCATTAATACATCACATTAATATATTCTAAGTATCACTGAAAATCAAGAAACCCAGGCCCAACATATGCCAGGAACTTATTCCACCCTGGCCCTTGTTTGGAGTAATGAATCTGTATGCAGAATTGCGCAGAAAATGAGAATCGCCCAAAATTTATAGATGTCATGGCTATTGAAAGAACATTAAAAACCCAACAAGCTCTAAACTTAACAACATATGTGATCGGCCCCGGATATACACCCGGAGAACGATTGTAGTTTTACCGCAAGCGCACGGTCAAGTGGCGAGCGGGTATCGAACACGAGGAGGTGGTGTTGGTTCCAATCTATCCTAGGTTGGTTTGACTACGAATGTATTATTGGTGGAGATGGTTATGGTGTGCTGTAATGGAAATGGTGGTGGTTGTCGGTGTCGGTGATAGCGATGTCGGTCAAATATCGATTCAAATACAATATAATAAAAGTGTCTAGGGCTAGGGAATCCCCACTACGGATCGTCATACATCTCTGTGAGTCGTGAATATTAATATTACTATACTTGCGTTGAGGTGAACTAGTCGTAACTGAATAGAGAACCAAGCTCACGCTCTCGCGCTATTGCCGGTCTATAGCGACCTAGGATAGGACACAATCTCTTGCAAACCCTAGCCTAAGACACTAGCATTAGGATCAACATCATCGTTCAATCGCCCCTCGATCCTACTCTCGTGCAAACTCGAGTTACGACCAAGGTTGTGATAGTTCCTATCCGTCCAATCTCTTGCAAACGGATATTGGTATAGATTCACAATTGAAAATCCTAGCTTTGGCCCAATCTCTTGCAAACCAAGTATAGAGAATCTTGATTATAAACCTAAATCGAATATTTAGGCCTTCCCATCGATTAGAATCCAATCTCTTGCAAACCCCAATCGATGAAAATCCCTAGCTATCCGTAATAAATCGATCACAACCTAACCTCCTAGCAATTCTAGCAATTTAGAAATTCATTCATCACAAATCTGAAATTAGATTCATAGGGTTCATCCCCATGCCCTAGAACGACAAATCTACTCAAGCATAGCAATAACGATATGAGAATCAATAAAAATCATTGCTTGCATACAAAAAGATAGAAAAACAAAGGTTCAAAAAACAAGAACAAAATACTTAGCTTTGATGAAGATTTTCAATCCAAATACAAGCTTTTAGATCCAAGAGGGGGCCTAGGGCATGGCCTAACCTCTAAAATAATCACTAATAAAACATTTTGGGAACCCCCTCTAATGACGGCTACAACCCTCTTATATAGCCCCCAAAAAACCCTAGCAAAAACCCCTAAAACCCCTCTGAAATCCGCGCCCAAATTAAATTCTGCGCGCAACTTAAGTTCTGGGGCGGCAGCGACTCGGCCGAGTGGAAAGCTCACTCGGCCGAGTGAGAATTCCTGCAGAAATTCCAAAAAACAGCACTCTGTCAAAAACTGTCAAAAACTGGTCACTCGGCCAAGTGAAAAACTCACTCGGCCGAGTGAAAGTGTCACTCGGCCGAGTGACACTGATACGCGAATTCCAGCTCTGCAGCATCAACTTGCAAAAATTCTCCAGATTTCATCTGACCTACGATTGGTGCGTTCTTGGCGGCGTTGGAACCGTCATGAAGTCTACTATTCATAAAAAATATGAGAAATATACTTTGACCTCTGGAATGATAGCAGATTTCAAAAGAGTGGAAGGCTGTCTGAAAAATCTGGGCGCTCGTGTCATCGGCTTCACTCGGCCGAGTGGGATTCTTCACTCGAACGAGTGTACTTCTCTACTCGGCCGAGTATGTCTTCTAATATTCTCCCCAAAATTCCAGAGAGTCGGCTTTGATTTCTTTCAGAAGTCCTGACTCACTCGGGCGAGTGGCGATCTCTACTCAGTCGAGTGGATGTAACCACTCGGTCGAGTACATTGTGGCTCAAGATCCCTTCGTATCAGTTGTACTCGGCCGAATGCGCTTCTTCACTCGGCCGAGTGGGCTGTGTTACTCGGCCGAGTGGCCTGTTTCTGGAGTCAACTCTTCTTCTCCTCGCCTCTTCATCGATTCTATCGATTTCCTTCTTCTTCCACTCATCTTCCAGCGCTGTTAGCTCCTCGATAGAGCCATGGGCGATGCTTCGGTACATGTGCAAGTCCTTTAAGCTCATTTTTGCTCCCGATTGCTCTATATTTCCTGAAATCTGACAAAAACAAGAAATAGTAAAAAGTAACGCAATATCGTCGAATACTCGTGAAAATCGTAATATGAGCAATCGAAAATGGCGTGAAAAGATGCAAAAAAGGTATAAAATATGGACCGATCAAAATCCCCCAATCTTGCCTCTTACTCTTCCTTGAGAAAGATAAGTAAAGAGACGAACTCGGGACATGAAAACAAAGGAGATAGAATAAAAAAGAAAGAAAACGAGGTGGAAGAGGTCGCTAGATTATTCTCTCAGATCTCAAGCCATAAGCTACACATCACGATAACTCAGAAAATATGAATCTCATGCTATAAATATTTCATATCTTATTTAAACATGGTACTTGCAAGCTTTTAAGAACAAAGGAAGGGACTCCCTAAATTCATGCAATCAACTCATATTCACATCATGAATTTCATAGAATATAATATACAATTCATTGGGGATGCACTTTTCAATGAAAAGTTATAAATGAAGCATAAAAGATACACACCAAGCATGCAATAGAGAATAGAATAAGAGTCATGGCATTCACATATTTATTTCAAATCATGAAAAATCTCCATATCTAATATATTTTGCAAAGTCTAAGCATTATCGAATATTCCCATTCATGCACGTCTCAACTATAAGGTCATACTCACTCATTTGGTCAAATGAATTCACCCCCCAAGCTTAGCTTGAGGCATCGCATCTAAAAGAATATGATAGTGGAAAATGGGATTTTTGCCTTGGGTTTCCCAAGTATTCAGTGGCTCCAATAATGAGATAGAAAAATATTTTTCTTTTTCTTTTTGAACTTTTTGTTTCTCATTTTTTTCTTTTGGATTTTGTAGGAACTATAAGATTTGTATTTTTGGATTTTGGCTCCATTTTGGCTTTTTGGACTTTTTAGAGCTAACTTTTTCTTTTGTGTGGATTTTTGGGAAATAGATGCGATATAAGTAGCTTTAGGAGGTGAACTCAAGTGACATGTATATAATAAAAAGATATATGTGGAGAAGAAAATAATGTAACACTCGGTTCGCTCTAAGATGTGCACAAATGGTTTAATAAGATAATACATCAACTAAACTCATATGTAAGCATGGATATTCTAAATCATTTCAATAAAAAGTGAAGTCAAGTAGTAAAGTTTACAATCATATCAGGCATGCAACAGAAGGTGAATAAGACAATAAAACTGATGCTTCAGATATACTAATGATGCGTGAATCTTGGTGCATTTCCAAACAAAAGCATACCAAACACTAATCCATACATTCGGCTTCAATTAATATCATGCATTCACGTAGAGGAGTCATCAACAGAAATAGATTTGCAAGCACGTGTGAATAGCAAGACTATGGAATACTCTAAGTAGCATGGCAAGGAATAATAAGCATCGATGGTTGCTAGAACAATAAGAGATATCATCATATGAAATTCATCTAGCGGAAGAAGAGAAAAGAAAAATAAAGAAATAAAAATAAAAGAGTGGAAAGAAAAGAAAATGAAGCACACAATATGATGCATGAACACACATAAAAGGAAAATAAGATGGAAAAATCAAAAAGATGATGCCGAATTTTTGAAAAATTCTAAAAATCCTAAATAAAGTAAAAAAAATGCAACTAATGCATCTAAATGGCATGGAAATGCACTCCCCCAAGCTTAAACTTCACATTGTCCTCAATGTGATCGTAATGGAAGAATATGAGGAACAATGATAATTGTGGGGAAGAATGAAAAATGATGACATGAATGACATGAAATCCTAACGCAACTACATGCATATACAATGATGCATGAGAGCGTCTTCCCTCAAGCTTATACCAAACAATCCTATTGAAATGACTCGATCTATAAAATCATGACTTTGCAAAGCGTGATCAAGTCAAATGAATAGGAAAGTAAGTATTCACTTGAAAGAGATGCTCGATAGGTTGTGAGCAAAAGGTTATGACACATCAAAATATGAAGAGGGAAATTAATATATATATAATGGGTTTGGGGTGTAAACAAATTTGTTGCCGTCATATGAGGTGATATTTATTCAATCAAATCTATACGGTCCTCTCGCTGTCGAGAGGATTCACGTTTATTTAAAGCATAAAATTCTACGCTATTGATACACTACTGGATTGATATCACCTATAGCAAAAGGCAGATCCAGTATCTTTGCCGTTGCAGGCAACTGCTCCAACTGCTCCTTCCGTGGCTCCGCGAGGCGTATGTGTCCACGGACTCCAATGAACTCCAGCAATACATCCCCAAGCATTCCCACAAGGACTCCACCTGTACCCTACAGAGAATAGGATGCATCAGTTCGCTGCAAAAAATTCACCCTCGTAATAAAAGTATTCCAAAGAGGATCGTATATAGAAATATATGAAATAAATAGTGGTGGACGATACTTCCCTGAAAATAATCCAATATCCTCCCGTGATGTGATAGTTGTCTTCGTGGTGTCACCTCTCAGTGCTCAGGTAAATCTGGATCATAGCTGTGGATCTCCTCGACAGACTCATCAAACTGTGACACGTCCAAGCATACCTCCGGTCCATAATCGTATGTGTGCTGCAAAAGATATGACGTGTCAAAAATATCTGAATCAAAATAAATATTGAATGGAATACATGATTCAGAAATGGAGTGGGTAAAAATATCTCCCTGAGTGGGAGCAGTAGGCTCTGTGGGATAGTCCTCGACGTCAGTGGAAGGATTAGGTGGCTGCGGGAGCTCTAATGGAGGAGGATAGTGCTCGGGATCCTCATGAATGGCTGTGTCCTCGTCCCGATGTATGAACTCTTCTGTGATAAGCTCTGTCTCTATATGTAAGGCCTCCTCGTCAATATGCTCTGGCTCGACAGTGTGCTCCTTTGCCATCTCATCAACTATCAATGTAGGATCTCTCTGGAATGGTGATGCTGGCTGCTCATGTGTGTCAACTTGTGGGGATGTATCATGTGGAGGGGAATACCCGCAAGGAATCCAAAAATATAGTCTATCCCCCTCAAGACTGACATTGATGTCCTCCTCAATTGTTCCTGCAGCTGAAACACGGTTCATAACAAAATCTGCAAATCGTCGCTCAAATGCATCACCTGCTGTAATGCTCTCTGAACCGGCGAACCTCACTGACTCCAAGAGGCCCTCCAATAATCTCTGAAATGTGTCCTCCTCTGGATGCGCATATGACTCAATTTCTGCTTCCTTTACTGCCTCTTCGTCCATCCACTCTTCATATGCAATAGATGTATCGTATGATATGGGATCGACGACGGCACATTCTGGCTCTAGTAATATGAATGAAGATGCTTCTTGTCCGTAAGATGAAGAAGCAGAACTGATATCTTTGGAAATTCCTGCAACCTTAAGCATGAGCGCATTCATTTTAAGTACCCTCTTCACCCATTCCAATTGGAGGTTGCTCTTATCAAGCCTGGCTTGTATTTCAATCTGGTGTGCTTGCATCTCATTAAAAAAGTTTTCTCCCGTCTGAGCACTCTGATCAAAATAGTATTCTCCCATCTGAGCACTCTGATCATAATAGTATTCTCCCATCTGAGCACTCTGATCATAGTAGTATTCTCCCATCTGATCACTCTGATCAAAATAGTATTCTCCCATTTGAGCACTCTGATCAAAATCTGTGGTCCACGTAGTATAATCCATAACACCTGATCAACAAGGATAAATACCTGGATAAAAATATCAGTGGCACAAAACAATATAGAAATGATAATAATGGTGGCGGGGGTGAAAATTCCCTTTTGTTAAAAAAAATTTTCGTAGTCTAATCAACCTAATTGTGACAAATTGGCACCCAACGGGAAACACCTCCCAGGCAACGGCGCCAAAAACTTGATCGGCCCCAGATATACACCCGGAGAACGATTGTAGTTTTACCACAAGTGCACGGTCAAGTGGAGAGCGGGTATCGAACACGAGGAGGTGGTATTGGTTCCAATCTATCCTAGGATGGTTTGACTACGAATATATTATTGGTGGAGATGGTTATGGTGTGATGTAATGGAAATGGTGGTGGTTGTCGGTGTCGGTGATAGAGATGTCGGTCAAATATCGATTCAAATACAATATAATAAAAGTGTCTAGGGCTAGGGAATCCCCACTACGGATCGTCATACATCTCTGTGAGTCGTGAATATCAATATTATTAGACTTGCGTTGAGGTGAAATGTCGTAACTGAATAGAGAACCAAGCTCACGCTCTCGCGCTATTGCTGATCTATAACGACCTAGGATAAGGCACAATCTCTTGCAACCCCTAGCCTAAGCCACTAGCATTAGGATCGACATCATTGTTCAATCGCCCCTCGAGCCCACTCTCGTGCAAACTCGAGTTACGACCAAGGTTGTGATAGTTCCTATCCATCCAATCTCTTGTAAACGGATATTGGTATAGATTCACAATTGAAAATCCTAGCTTTGGCCCAATCTCTTGTAAACCAAGTCTAGAGAATCTCGATTATAAACCTAAATCGAATATCTAGGCATTCCCATCGATTAGAATCCAATCTCTTGCAAACCCCAATCGATGGAAATCCCTAGCTATCCGTAATAAATTGATCACAACCTAACCTCTTAGCAATTCTAGCAATTTAGAAATTCATTCATCACAAATCTAAAATTAGATCCATAAGGTTCATCCCTATGCCCTAGAACGACAAATCTACTCAAGCATAGTAATAACGATATGAGAATCAATAAAAATCATTGCTTGCATACAAAAAGATAGAAAAACAAAGATTCAAATAACAAGAACAAAATACTTAGCTTTGATGAAGATCTTCAATCCAAATACAAGCTTTCAGATCCAAGAGGGGGCCTAGGGCATGGCCTAACCTCTAAAATAATCACTAATAAAGTATTTTGGGAACCCCCTCTAATGATAGCTACAACCCTCTTATATAGCCCCCAAAAAATCCTAGCAAAAACCCCAAAAACCCCTCTGAAACCCGCGCCCAAAATAAATTCTGCGCGCAACTTAAGTTCTGGGGCGGCAGCGACTCGGCCGAGTGGAAAGCTCACTCGGTCGAATGAGAATTCCTGCAGAAATTCCAGAAAACAGCACTCTGTCAAAAATTGTCAAAAACTGGTCACTCGGCCAAGTGGAAAACTCCCGAGTGAAAGTGTCACTCGGCCGAGTGACACTGATACGCGAATTCCAGCTCTGCAGCATCGACTTGCAGAAATTCTCTAGATTTCATCCGACCTCCGATTGGCACGTTCTTAGCGGCGTTGGAACCTTCATGAAGTCTACTATCCATAAAAAATATGATAAAAATACTTTGACCTCTGGAATGATAGCAGATTTCAAAAGATTGGAAGGCTATCTGAAAATCTGGGCGCTCGTGTCATCGGCTTCACTCGGCCGAGTGGGATTCTTCACTCGAGCGAGTGGACTTCTCTACTCCACCGAGTAGGTCTTCTAATATTCTCCCCAAAATTCTAGAGAGTCGGCTTTGATTTCTTTTAGAAGTCCTGACTCACTCGGGCGAGTGGCGATCTCTACTCGGTCGAGTGGATGTAACCACTCGGTCGAGTACATTGTGGCTCAAGATCCCTTCGTATCAGTTGTACTCGGCCGAATGCGCTTCTTCACTTGGCCGAGTGGGCTGTGTTACTCGGCCGAGTGGCCTGTTTCTGGAGTCAACTCTTCTTCTCCTCGACTCTTCATCGATTCTATCGATTTCCTTCTTCTTCCACTCATCTTCCAGCGTCGTTAGCTCCTCGATAAAGCCATGGGCGATGCTCTGGCATATGTGCAAGTCCTTTAAGCTCATTTTTGCTCCCGATTGCTCTATATTTCCTGAAATCCGACAAAAACAAGAAATAGTGATAAGTAACGCAATATCGTCGAATACTCGTGAAAATCGCAATATGAGCAATCGAAATGGCGTGAAAACATGCAGAAAAAAGGTGTAAAATATAGACCGATCAATATGCCATGTATAGATTAATGATCTTTCATATTAATGAATTTTGATAATATCGTTCTACCTCTTCTTCTTGTGAAAGAAAACATATATTACCTATGCCTGCTGTATATTCTTCAATTACACATGTATGAAGGCATATTACAAAGGGTTGGGGCTATGCAACTGAATAGATAAACTAGGCATGCTTGCTTATAGGAAAATCCTAAAAAATCCTGAAACATATATCACATAATATGACAACCATTCCACATAATAGATCAATACCACAAAATTAAATCCACATTTTAATTTAAAAAATTAAAATAAAAAAATTCAAGTTGCATGCAAATTGTAATCATAAAATGTCATGCAAACTCAATCATAAAATGAGAGTCAATAACAATTGTTTCCATATTTCACGACAAATCAAGTTGCATGCAATATTAGTGCTGTAATATTCTCAGATTACTTAAAAACATAGATCATCTGACATTTGCAAGTGACGATCAAATCCCTATTCATTTGAATGACAATTGTTTTACATGACTACATGTATTAATGTGTTTCCTTGTTCTATCAAGATTGACGGTGTAATATTCTGTTTGTTTGCATACCGAGATGCGCTAATAAAAAGATGAATGAGTGGATAACTTACAAGTGCCCAAACTTCCTCCACAAATACAGAGCCCAGATGACCACTTATGTGAAAGGGCCGTAACCATAATAAGAGTATAGATTCTGACTATTTTAGTAAATGTATTGATAAAGTTGTAAAAATCATGGTTCTGCAACCGAAACAAAGCAACAAGCTCATGGTATAGATTCTAACTTGCATGTAAATTATACAGAAGAGTCGCAACTTGGGCACAAAATAAGCAGGCTTGAAGAATACAACAGTATGATGGGAAGACCGGAAATTTCCAAACCTCCAAATTTTTCCAGAAAAAGACACGAAGGGGTTAAAAAATTAGTTAAACCTTGACGATAGCTAGGAACTTGCAAACATAAAAAGAATAGTACATCATCTGCTAAATGAGCATCATTAGTACACAAATTTCAGTAGAATGAATGGTCAAAAGAGGTAAAGAATGAATGGTCAAAAGCAGCGAAGCATGTATGTAAAAGAGTAAGAAAATAATCTAGAAACAGTTACTAAATGGGGGTGAACATGAAAATGGTATCTTTGTCCGTTCCTTTCTACTTCATGAAAAATCATATATATTATTCATACATATATAAACATAGAATACCAACACTACATTGATTTATACATGTAATTGATGTTAACTATGACTTAAATATGTGTCCTGACATGCAATCACTTAGAGGCATCTATATTCCTGGCCACATTTCATGAATATCGTTATTCCACATGCCACAGTTTCTAAATAAATAAGACATGTATGTATGACATGTGTATCAGACACGTTTCCGACACAACATTGCTGCATGATTTGATAATTATAGCTAAGAAAATTCTTAGCTATAATACTTCTTGGGAACAAAATCCATATCAAGTGAAAAGTGCACATGTGGATGCACACATGCCTGAACATACAAGCAGTATTAGAGATAAGAAAATGCAGTAATGCCATGCATGAATAAACATGAAAATTACAAGGAGACAAAGGATGAATTGATTTGTAATATGTGCATACCCTTCAATTATCTTCAATAACGATTATTTCTCTTATAGCCATATCTTTGCTGACTATATCTCTGAATTTCTTCACACTTTTTCCATAAGCTTCATCCCATCCGTTTGCCCGGGGGTGATGGTTTTGTTCCCAACATGACGTAACTGGTGGTATATGGCTTCCATCCATAAGATATACCTCAACAAAGTGATTATCATTAACATACCCTATAATGATATGGCGACGGAGAGGAAATGTCACGGGCTCCCGACCTAAGCGAAAAAACATGTAAGACATGTTTTGTTGGATAGATAATGCAACACGCAGTTATAGCAACATAGACAATATCTGGCTTGGTCATCCAACAACTGTACGGGAGGTAATCATCCATATATGACAATGCCGCATCATGATGTGCTACCTCTTCGACACTAAGAATTCTGATGTATTCGTCCTTATATTTATTCAACTCTATCTTCAAATCGATTCGTACCTTCCTCCAGTTGTCATGTCCTCCCTGTGTAAAGTAGACCTGCAACTGCCCTGTACCAACAGTTGCCATCGGCCTTGACATTCTTGACAAGTTGTACATATGGTCTGATACATTCTGGAAAGTTATCAATGAATGGTGATGATGATGAAGCTGAATGGGACCGGTACACCTTTTCCTTATCTGGACGTGGTGGTTTTACCAAGGAAACTTTGGACGAAGAGCCTTTACAAGGAGTAGGGCATGTACCTTTAGCAGATAATACATGCTCATAGTGAGAAGGCTCCCGCCTGGTGGATGTATTCATATTCTCCTTCTTTTTCTTTTTTGGCCTCCCCCTCACATTTACCTTTACCTCTGGCTCGATAAAAGAAGTGGTCGTTGGGGTGGATATCTCCTTCAGCTTTATTAGCATATGCCTCTTAGTAGAACCATCCAGTGCTTTGTATTTCTTGTATATCGGATCCAACTCCTCCTTTATCAGCACATCCTCTTCGATCAATTCGTTCATGGGTGCAATGTCTAGCTTCTTCCAATGCCAATTGTCTCAGACTGTGCTTCTTGATCCGCAATTGTTTTCATTTTATTCATAGACATAAACTCATTCAACTCCTTGTATAAGTGGCCCTTCATGTCATGCAGCATGCAGCTCTTTGATTTCTCAAAAGATGCCTTGGTCTCTGTATGCTGCAGCTCTAGCAAAGAATGCATAATAGATCAAGATGTTGCAAAACTGCATGCCGATGATTCTAAGTGCTTTTTAAGCTTTGGATGCAAACTCTCTGCTCTATTGTTTGTTACATTCCCAAAATATCGGTCCAAGCTGAAACAAACATCTCCTTGTGCTTGTCCACCCATGAATGCTTCACATAGCTTATAGACTATGGATAAGCAATAAATTTTTTCTCAAATTCACTGAGTTTTTTTCCCATACTCCTCCTCCGTACGTGCTAGTACCAACAAACTCTAGCTTGATAGGAATCCATCCCAATTTTCTTTGACTTCAAAAAATTTCTTGCAATTCGCCACTACACTCCTTGAAATATGTCATTTACATAATTGATTCTTCCCGGAGGGAAATACTTTGGCGATGGCATTAATAAGAGCTTGCTCTCTATCTATCAAAATTATTCTAGGCATCGTGAATCCAAAAGTAAATATCTCAACTGCTCCAATGCCCATGTATAGCAATCTTCTCGTTCAGACTCCAAGTAAAAAATGTGATACTGAATGTCATTTCAGTCGATGTCACGCCGACAATCTCAACTAATGGAAGCCGGTGTCTGTTTGTCTTATATGTGCAGTCCATTATCAGAGTATTAGGAAATGCATGAAATATATCGACTGAAGTCAGATGTGCCCAAAATAAATTCCTAACACATGATGTCTCTGCATCAGAAGTATGAAATTCAATGTAATGCTTCTACATCAAGCCCTTCATGAGTTGTTGCACTTGAGATCTCCCTGCCATCTCCACAACCTTTAGCTTCTGTCTTGCATTGTAAATTGTTTTAATCGTTGTAACATTATACTTATCCCGTTTCTTCAATATTCTTAAAATTTCTCTTGGCTTTACAAGACTTTGCGACAGTTCTACCAATGTTTCCATATTCGAGCATTGTAATCTCCCCGCATATGAATGTCCCTCGAGGTGAGTCGTGCACAGGTTGTTGTGCACCCCACATAAGACTGTTACATTCCATTCATCCTATTTCCAATCATCTTCGCCTTCAAAGAAAACGGACAACCACATTTCTTGCTTCTAGTCTTCTTCTTCGTCTTTTTCTCACAACTAAAATTGTTGTCACGATATATCCCACTCCTTTCGCATGCAAAATACATATGTGGGAGCCCACCACCCATAGTCGTCATATTCGTTGCCCTTTTCACAATCACCAGCCCATTTTCACTACCGCTGTCATTTATACGTTGTAATAGTTCATCTCTACTTCGAAATATGGTTGTGATAGTAAATTGCACAATAATATCTACATTGCACTCTATCCCAACGCTACATACGCTGATCCAGACAGTATCCTACAATTTATATTTACCATCAACACTTAGCATACATTTATGAATTTCATTTACAAAGTATTAAATATCATTTATTTCATACATTTCCATTTTCATCCCCTTCTATAAATGGAGATAGAACACCCTCCATATGAAAAATTGCATTCTCCATGTACGCAATTTCCTTCTTCTAGCTTTGGCAACAAATTCGAACTAAATTCTCAACACCTACCTGTCATGCATAAGGAAAATGTACATCATTTAATCAAGAAAAAACATTTATTAGGGCTTTGTTCTCATCCACATGGAGACAAATGCAATAGTGCAATAACAATTTTCTTTACACAAACAAAGCACAATAGGTATATGTTAATCAATTCAATGAAATTCTTACTGATATTGAACATGCGGTTGAATTTTTTTTGCGCAGTTCGGTATCAAAATACAGCTGTAGTCTGATGCCGACCTGTACCTAGAATACAGAATCTGAATCATGTATTCTGAGACATGTTCTGTTACGTACTCCTGAAAGAAATCTCTTTAAGAAGTTAGCAGCATATTCAGCAAGTTTCGAAGAAGCAGCATTCAGAATCTGCAGCAGTTTCAGTGAGAATTCTGAAACATAATTCAGATTATGCTGCAAAATTATGTTTCAGATTTCTGCAGCCGATTTCTGAAACTGGTTCTGAATTCGGTATCAGATTTCCCACTAAGAAATCCTAATAATCATTAAGGAAGACATATTAGGTCTGACTAAGCCCTGAAATTACTGAAGTAAAAAAATCAGGAAGCTATTCGGCCTATGAAGCTAATAAGGACCCAATTACCCAGCAACAAAATTGATCTCCTTGAAGGAAAATGGTGATTCAAATAAGGCTAAGTTTGGGTGATAAATCCAATGATTATGTTAGAAATAAAAATTGGTCATAGTGGATTTGTAAAAGGTTCTGGAAATAATGAAACATGTCATATTCCATCTTTGAGTTTTCACAGAACGACCAGTTACCATCTTTTAAATGACTAGTGCGATTGATTATAAATGTAAATGTAGACAAAATTGGTCATAGTGAATTTGCAGCATGTTCAATATTATAAATGTAAATGTAGACAAAAGATCACATCAAAATTATCCATCAAAATTTTACAATAGTAAAAATTACAGATTTATCAAAATGTTCCAAACAATCCAGCAAACAATAGAACTTGAATACTTAAGAATTCATATGTATGTAATATGAAAGGTAAACAATGACGAAAAAACTACATATCATAATGTCAAAAATCGAAACTTTATATCACAGATCACAGATTTATCAAAGAACAAAACCTTATTATGAAAGATCGAAACTTTATAACCAAGGACCATATCTTTATCAAAGATCGAAAACTTTACCAACCATTAACCAGGAGATGGGGTGAAGGAGGAGCCGACGCTTGAAGGAACTTGGGAGTCGGTTCTCAAGCACTTGGGATATCACGAGATGAGATCAGAGAGGAAGGAGTTGCCCGAGAGATCACGAGAGGAAGAAGAAGGAGATCGCGAGATGAGATCAGATCCACCCAATTCTTTTACTGCGTCAGATCCGACGGGCACAAAAGAAGTGATCGACAGAGATGGAGAGATCGCAGGTGAACCCTAGAGAACTTTGCGAGAGGAAGGAGCGTGAAGCGTTAATGCAAAGGAGAAGTCTGAAGGTGATTTCGTCTGGTCTGTGAACTGAGCACAAATGCGTTTTCAGACTGTGCACAACAGCAAAAATTTTAGAGGTATGTGAACTCAGCAGATAGGTCTTTCCGAATAGCAATTCCCTTTTCTGATGACTATTTTCTACATTTTCTGTAAGATATGAACCTTTATATTAAATGATATGATTTTTATAGCCTAATTTTTTCTTATCTTATTTTTAAGTTGAAGATAGGGAACTCTCGGTTCAAACAAATATTTTTTCAAATTTTACTTAGCTCGAAGCTATTTTTGTATTTTCTAGAAGATGTGGATCTTTTTATTAAATGATATGATTTTTGCCATAATTTTATCTTCTCTTATTTTTCAATTGAAGATGGCAATCTCTATGCTTCAATGGACATTTTTGCTGATTTTACTTGGCTCGGATCTATTTTCTGCATTTTCTGGAAGATATGGATCTTTTTATTAAATGATATGATTTTTGGCATAATTTTGTCTTCTCTTATTTTTCAGTTGAAGATGGTGATATCCATATTCCAACAGACATTTTTGCAGATTTTTCTTAGCTCGGGTCTATATTCTATATTTTCTGGAAGGTATGGATCTATTTATTTAATGATATCATTTTGGCCTAATTTTGTCTTCTCTTATTTTTCAGTTGATGATGGCGATCTCCCTGTTCCAACAGACCTTTTGCTGATTTTTATGAGCTTCGTGCTATTTTCTACATTCTATGGATGGTATGGACTTTTTATTAAATGATATGATTTTTATAGCCTACGTTTCTTTGTTCTTATTTTTTTCAATTGAAGATGTCCATCTTCCGGTTCAAACGGAAATTTTTGCGTATTTTTCTGAGCTTGAGGCTATTTTTCTACATTTTATGGAAGATATGGATCATTTTATTAAATGATATTATTTTTTGGTCTAAGTTTGTCTTCTCTTAATTTTTAACTGAAGATGGCGATCTCCCATTTCCAACATACATTTTTTCAGATTTGTTTTGACCTCGACGCTATTTTCTACATTTTCTGGATGAAATGGATCTTTTTATTAAATCATTTGATTTTTTGTCCTAATTTTGTCCTCTCCAATTTTTCACATGAAGATGGCGACCTTCCGGTTCCAACTGACATTTTTGCAGATTTTTCTGAGCTACAGGCTAATTTCTACATTTCTGTAAGATATGAATTTTTATATTAAATGATATGATTTTTGGCATAATTTTGTCTTCTCTTATTTTTCAGTTGAAGATGGCGATCTCTCTATTCCAACGGACATTATTGCAGATTTTACTTAGCTTGGAGCTATTTTTTGCATTTTCTGGAAGATACGAATCTTTTTATTAAATGATATGATTTTTGGCATAGTTTTGTCTTCTATTATTTTTTTCAGTTGAAGATTGCGATCTACCTGTTCCAACGGACATTGTTATGTATTTTTCTGGGTTAGGTTCTATTTTCTGCTTTTCTGGAAGATATGGATCTTTTTATTAAATGATATCATTTTTGGCCTAATTGTCTTTTCTTATTTTTCAGTTGAAGATGTGATCTTCCTCTTCCAACGGACATTTTTGCGGACTGTTTTGTGCTCAAATCTATTTTCTACATTTTATGAAAGATATAGATCTTTTTATGAGGTTGACTAGGATCCATTCGGATGGATCAAACATGCGGATCCATCCAAGTGGAATTTAAAGCTAGACAATGTGAATAGAAAATCCGACCGTTGGATGTCATCTAACATGTCTAAACTAGCTCCAAACAAAATTTCAACTAATTTGGACATGTTTTGCCGATGCATCAAGTGGTTGCAAAATCGATGTTTTTGAATAGTTATAAAATCGGCTAATTTTGCAACCACTTGATGCATGGGTAAAACATGTCCAAATTAGTTGAAATTTTGTTTGGAGCTAGTTTAGACATGTTAGATGACATCCAACGGTCGGGTTTTCTATTTACATTGTTTAGCTTTAAATTCCACTTGGATGGATCCGCATGTTTGATCCATCCGAATGGATCCTAGTCAACCTCTCTTTTTATTATATGATATGATTTTTTGCCTAATTTTGTCTTCTCTTATTTTTTTCAGTTGAAAATGGTGTTCTCCCGATTCAATCGGACATTTGTGGGGATTTTTCCGAGCTCAGTATTATTTTTCGACAATTTTTGGAGGTTATTGATCTTTTTATTAAACGATATGATTTTTTTGGCCTAATTTTGTATTCTCTGATTTATCAGTTGAATATGGCGATCTCCCGGTTCCAATGGACATTTTTTCGGATTTTTGAACTCCCAGATATTTTCTACATTTTCTGTAATATATGAACCTTTATATTAATTGATACGATTTTTAGCCTAGTTTTGTCTTTTCTTATTTTTCAATTTAAAATGGTGATCTACAGGGTCCAATAAAGATTTTTGCAAATTTTTCAGACCTTATGGCAATTTTTATAAATTTTTGGGAAGTTGTGGATCTTTTTATTAAATGATATGATTTGTCACCTAATTTTGTCGTCTCTTATTTTTCGTTGAAGATGGCGATCTCCTGATTTCAACGAACATTTTTAGGGATTTTTCAGAACTATGGGCTATTTTCTAAATTTTCTGTAAGATATAAATCTTTATATTAAATGATATTTTTAAGCCTAATTTTGTTCTATTATTTTTTTAGTTGAAGATGTCGATCTCCCGGATCCAACTGACATTTTTTCGAATTTTTCTCAACTTGAAACTATTTTCAAAAGTTCATTGAAGATATGAATCTTTTTACTAAATAATATTATTTTTAAAGACTAAGTTTCTATTCTCTTATTTTTTCAGTTGAAGATGGTGATCTCCCAGTTCCAACGGACATTTTGCGGATTTTTCTTATCTCGGGGATCTTTTCTAAATTTTCTGTAAATATAAATCTTTTTATTAAATGGATTGATTTTTGGCCTAATTTTGACTTCTCTTATTTTTCAGTTGAAGATGGCGATCTCCTGGTTACAACGAACTTTTTTGTGGATTTTTCTGAGCTCCGAGCTATTTTCTACATTTTCTGTATGATGTGAATCTTCATATTAAATGACATGATTTTTATAACCAAATTTTATCCTCTTTTATTTTTACGTTGAAAATGGCGATCTCCCGATTCCAAAGAAAATTTTTGTGGATTTTTCTGAGATCGGTGCTATTTTCTACATTTTCGAGATGTTCTGGATCTCTTTATTAAATGATATGATTTTTTTTCCCTAATTTTGTCTTCTTTTATTTTTAAGTTAAAGATGTTGATCTCTCGGTTCTAATGTACATTTTTGCGGATTATTCTGACCTCGGGTCTATTTTTTAAATTTTCTGGAAGATATGGATCTATTTAATAAATTATTTGATTTTTGGTCTAAGTTTGTCTTCCCTTATTTTTCAATTAAGGATATGATTTTTATAGCCTACATTTCTATTCTCTTATTTTTTTTCAGTTGAAGATGGTGATCAACCGGTTCCATGCACATTTTTGCAGATTTTTCTCAGCTTGAAGCTATTGTTCTACATTTCTAAAAAATATGGATCTTTTTATTATTAAATGTTATTATTATTTGTCCAAATTTTGTCTTTTCTTTTTACAGTTGAAGATGACGATCTCTCAGTTCCAAAGGACATTTGTGCGGATTTTTTGAGCTCCAGGCTATTTTGTACATTTTTTGTATGACATGGATCTTTTTATTAAATGATATGATTTTTATATCTTAATTTTGTCTTCTCTTATTTTTAAGTTGAAATGGCGATATTCCGATTCCAACGGACATTTTTGGAGATTTTTCTAAGCTCGGGGCTTTTTTTTACATTTTCGGAAAGTTATGTATCTTTTTATTAAATGATATGATTTTTGGCCTAATTTTAACTTCTCTTATTTTTTTAGTTTAAGATGGCGACCTACCGGTTCCAACGGACATTTTTGCGAATTTATCTGACAACTGTGATATTTTCTAAATTTTCTGGAAGATATTGATCTTCTTATTAAATTATATGAGCTTTGGCCTAATTTTGTCTTCTCTTATTTTTCAGATTAAATTGGTGATCTACTGGTTCCAACAGACATTTTTGTTGATTTTTCTGAGCTCGGTGCTATTTTTTATATTTTACGGAAGATATGTATCTTTTTATTAAATGATATGATTTTTATATCTTACGATTTTCTTCTCTTATGTTTTCAGTTTAAAATGGTGATATATTGGTTCCAACGGATATTTTTGCTAATTCTTCTACATTTACTGGAAGGTATGGACCTTTTTATTAAATGATATGATTATTTGACCTAATTTTGTCTTCGCTTTTTTTCAGTTGAAGATGGCGATCTTCCGGTTTCAACGGACATTTGAACAGATTTTTCTGAGCTCTGTGCAATTTTCTATATTTTATGTAAGATACAGAACTTTTTATTAAATGATATGATTTTTATATGCTAACTTTTCTACATTTACTGGAAGATATGGACCTTTTTATTAAATGATGATTATTTGACCTAATTTTTTCTTCGCTTTTTTCAGTTGAAGATTGCGATCTTCCAGTTTCAACGGACATTTGAACGGATTTTTCTGAGCTCCGTGCTATTTTCTATATTTTATGTAAGATACAGACCTTTTTATTAAATGATATGATTTTTATATGCTAACTTTGTCTTTTTTCTCAGTTGAAGATGGCCATCTCCCGGTTCGAACGGAGATTTTTGCAGAATTTTCTGATCTTGGTGCCATTTTCTACATTTTATAGAAGCTATTGATCATTTTATTAAATGATATGATTGTTTGACCTAATATTGCATTCTCTTATTTTTAGCTGAAGATGGCGATCTGCCAGTTCCAATGGATATTTTTGCAGATTTTTTTGTTCCCAAGCTATTTTCTAAATTTTCTTGTATATATGTATCTTTTTATTAAATCATTTGATTTTGGCCTAAATTTGTTTCTCTTATACTTAAGATAAAGATGGTGATCTCCTGGTTCCAATGAACAGTTTTGCGGATTTTTCTGAGCTCTATGCTATTTTCTACATATTCAGTATGATATGAATCTTTATAGTAAATGATATGATTTTTATAATATAATTTTGATTCTCTTATTTTTCAGTTAAAGATGGTGATCTCTCGGTTCAAATGGATATTTTGCGGATTTTATTTAGCTCGGATCTATTTTCTGTATTTTCTAGAAGATGCGGATATTTTTATAAAATGATATGATTTTTGGCATAATTTTGTCTTCTCTTATTTTCAGTTGAAGATGGTGATCTCTCTGTTCCAATGGACATTTTGGTGGATTTTACTTAGCTTGGAGCTATTTTCTGCATTTTCTGGAAGATAAGGATCTTTTTATTAAATAATATCATTTTCACCTAATTTTGTCTTCTCTTATTTTTCAAGTGAAGATCGCGATCTCCCTGCTCCAACAGACATTTTTGCGGAATTTTTCGAGCTCGGAGCTATTTTCTACATGTTATTGAAGATATGTATCTTTTAATTAAATGATATGATTTTTTCGCCAAATTTGTCTTCTCTTATTTTCAGTTGAAGATGATGATCTTCTAGTTTCAACAAACATTTGTGCGGATTTTTCTGAGTTCGATACTATTTTCTACATTTTCTGGAAGTTATGGATTTTTATTAATGATATGATTTTTTGGCCTAATTTTATCTTTTCTTATTTTTCAGCTGAAAATAGCGATCTCTTGTTCCAACGGACATTTGTGCGGATTTTTTTGAGCTCCAGGCTATTTTCAACATTTTCTGTAAGTTATGAATCTTTATATTAAGTGATATGATTTTATAACCTAATTTTTGTCTTCTCTTATTTTCCAGTTTATAATGGAGATCTTCCGGGTCCAACGGACATTGTTGCCGATTTTTACGGATTTTTCTGAGCTTCGAGCTATTTTCTAAATTTTCTATAACATATGAATCATAACATTAAATGATATGATTTTAAGCCTAATTTTGACTTCTCTTATTTTTTTAGTTGAAGATGCCGATCTCCTGGTTCCAACATCCATTTTTGAGGATTTTTCCAAGCTCGAAACTAATTTCTACAGTTTATTGAAGATATGGATCTTTTTATTAAATGATATGATTTTTATAGAATAAGCATGTCTTCTCTTTTTTGCAGTTGAATATGGCTATCTCCCGATTCCAACGGACATTTGTGCGGATTTTTCTGAGCTCCAGCCTATTTTCTACATTTTCTGTAAGTTATGAATCTTTATATTAATTGATATGATTTTATAACCTAATTTTTGTCTTCTCTTATTTTTCAGTTTATAATGGCGATCTCCCGGGTCCAACGGACATTGTTGCCGATTTTTTAGAGCTCGGGAATATTTTTATACATTTTGGGGAAGGATATTTTTATTAAATGATAAGATTTTTGGCCTAATTTTGTCATCTCTTATTTTTTCGTTCAAGATGGCGATCTCCCGGTTCCAACAGAAATTTTTAGGGATTTTTCTGAGCTATTTTCTAAATTTTCAGTAACATATGAATCTTAATATTAAATGATATGAATTTAAGCCTAATTTTTTCTTCTCTTATTTTTTTAGTTGAAGATGCCGATCTCCTGGTTCCAACTTCCATTTTTGAGGATTTTTCCAAGCTCGAAACTAATTTCAACAGTTTATTGAAGATATGGATTTTTTTATTAAATGATATGATTTTTATAGAATAAGTTTGTCTTCACTTTTTTGCAGTTAATATGGCTATCTCTCGATTCCAACGGACAGTTTTTACGGATTTTTCTCAACTCCGAACTATTTTCAAAAGTTCATGAAGATATGTATTTTTATTGAATGATATGATTTTTATAGACTAAGTTTATCTTCTCTTACTTTTCAGTTGAAGATAGCGATCTCCCAGTTTCCAATGGATATATTTGCGGATTTTTCTGACCTTTCTAGAAGATATAGATATTTTTATTAAATATTATGATTTTTGGCCTAATTTTGAGTTCTCTTATTTTTCAGTCGAAGATGTCGATCTTCCATTACCAACAGACATTTTTTGGATTTTTCTGAGTTACGAAATATTTTCTACATTTTCTGTATTATATGAATCTTTATATTAATTGATATGATTTTTATAACATAATTTTGCCTTCTCTTATTTTTTTAGTTGAAGATGGCGATCTCCCGATTCCAACGGACATTTTTGTGGATTTTCTGAGATTGCTGCTATTTTTCTACATTTTTGAGAGTTATGGATCTTTTTATTAAATGATATAATTGTTTGCCTAATTTTGTCTTCTCTTATTTTTAAGTTGAAGATGGCGATCTCACGGTTCTAACAGATAGTTTTGCAGATTATTCTGGCCACGGGGTTATTTTCTAAATTTTCTGTAAGATATGTATCTTTTTATTAATTATATGATTTTTGGCCTAAGTTAGTTTTCTTTTATTTTTCAATTCAAGATGTCCATCTTCTGTTTCCAACAGACATTTTTGCGGATTTTTATAAGCTCGGTGCTATTTTCTACATTTTATGGAAGATACGGATCTTTTTATTAAATGATATGAATTTTATAGCCTACGTTTCTCCTCTTTTTTAAGTTGAAAATGGTGATATACCGGTTCCAATGCAAATTTTTGCGTATTTTTCTTAGCTTGGATCTATTTTTCTATATTTTTTAGAAAATTTAGATCTTTTTTAAATGTTATAATTTTTGGGCCCAATTTTGTCTTCCCTTTTTCAGTTGACAATGGCGATCTCTCAGTTCCAACGAACATTTAAGCGGATTTTTTTGTTCTCCGGGCTATTTTCTACACTTTCTGTAAGATATGGACCTATATATTAAATGATATGATTTTTATAGCCTAATTTTTTCTTCTCTTATTTTTAAGTTGAAAATTGCGGTCTTTCGGTTCCTACGGAAATTTTTGCGGATTTTTCTGAGCTGTGGAGTATTTTCTAAATTTTTAGAAATTTATGTATCTTTTTATTAAATGATATGATTTTTAGAATTACTTTTATGTTTTTTAATTACTTTTATTTAATGGCGATCGACCGGTTCAAACGTACATTTTTCAGATTTATTTGACCTCGGGGATATTTTCTAAATTTTCTGAAAGATATTGATCTTCTTATTAAACGATATGATTTTTGACTTAATTTTTGTCTTCTCTTATTTTTCAGTTGAAAATGGCGTTCTCCATAAGGGTGGCAATTCGGGCCGGCCCGGTCTTATCGGGCCGTGCCGGCCCGGCCCGGATTTCTTAAAGGACCGGGCCGGCCCGGCCCGATAAGACTTCGGGCCACTCCGGAGCAGCCCAGGCACAGTCCGATAAAAATTCGGGCCGCCCGGCCCGGTCCAATAGGGTTGAAAAAGTTATTTTATCATACATTATTTTATAATTTTTTAATTGACAGAGTCGTATTTGCCGGAAGGCATGTTCACTATATCGAATTTGGGAGGACCATTTGTAGTAAAACAATTCTTGCCATAATAAAAATTACCTTCTTTTGTTCTTTTGGTGTTTATGTTAATTTTGTTATATCAAAATGTACCAATGTAGTGCTATCTGGACTTCTTCAGTACTTAGTAGACCACAATGCTGGGAAGTGGGAACGAATTGCCAAAGGCTCAAAACTATCAAGTGAAGCAACTGAAGTTACTGAACAGGGGCCAGGGGGAACGAAAGCTACCAAGAAATGTAAGCAACTACTGAAAGTATCACTACTATGGTTGCAGAGCCTTTCTTCTTACATGAACCTTCGGTCTGGCACAGACCAGGATTACTGTCAAGGCTGCATCATAAACGTAAATGGTATCAAGGCAAAAGGAATCAATAAATTCTAATTGAGGAAAGCAGTTGTGCAAGACTGCAGTCTCCTTGAGGATCTTGATAAATGTATTATGAAATGACAGATAAGAACAGAGCGTTTGAATAAAAATTGAAAATGAACAGTGGCTAGAGATAAGAATGCTCATAGTTAGTAGCAATTCTGCTTGAGAATTTTAAAAAATGGACCATCAATCCATGATATGATAAAGAGGAACGTAATGTTTATATGAAACTTGAAAAAGAGACAGACTAGTGATCAACATTGAAATGATTCTCATTGATAACATCGTCATCAAACTTAATTAAAATTTTGCAATTATGCAGGAGAGTTCATCCACGTATAACAGCAAGGCACCTCGAAATATATTTCGGTTACAGCTAATAAGATGCATAGATACTATGAGAGCACTAGGTCCATGGTCTCTGACGCTAGCAACCCACAATATGCCATTTTCACCAGAATAGCCCCTTATTACAGAATCAGTAACTTTATAATTCAAAACGGAGACATCTGCAGTGTGCAACTCCTTAGTCAGAACTAAGACTCAGAAGTCAGAAGACTCAGAACCGCATACATGCTCCTGTTCGGGCCGGGCCGCCCAATGGGCTGAATAACTCGGCCCGGGTCCGGCACGAAAATGAGTCGTGCCAGGCCGGCCCGGCCCGATAAGTTTTTCGGGCCAAAATTGTCGGCCCAGGCACGGTCTTATCGGGCCGGGCCCGGGCTATCGGGCCGGGCTGAAAATTGCCACCCTTAGTTCTCCAGATTCCAACGGATAGTTTTGCTGCTTTTTCTGAGCTCGGTGCTATTTTCTACATTTTATGTAAGATATGTAGTTCTGATTAAAAGATACGTTTGTCCTCTTTTATTTTTTCAGTTGAAGATGGCGATCTACCGGTTAAGAGATATTTTTGCTGATTTTTCTTAGGTTGGGGCAATTTTTCTACATTTTCTGGAAGATGTGGACCTTTTTATTATATGATATGATTATTTGGCCTAATTTTGTCTTCTCTTTTTTAGTTGAAGATGGCAATCTCCCGGTTCCAACGAACATTTGAGCGGATTTTTTTGAGATCCGGGCTATTTTCTCCATTTTCTGTAAGATATGGACCTATTTATTAAATGATATGATTTTTATAGACTAATTTTGTCTTCACTTTTTTTCGTTGATCATGGCCATCTTCCGGTTCAAACAGACATTTTGCGGATTTTTCTTAGCTCGGTGCTATTTTTCGTCATTTTATGGAAGATATGGATCATTTTTTTAAATGATATGATTTTTTGGCCTAATTTTGTATTCTCTTATTTTTCAGTTGAAGATGGCGACCTCACAGTTCCAACTGACTTTTTAGCGGAATTTTTTGACGTCGATGTTATTTTCTACATTTTCTGGAAGATATGGTTCTCTTTATTAAATCATTTATGTTGAGAGTTGAGAAAATCATAGTCTATATAGTAAAGGCCATAGCTCTTATATCAATATAATTTAAGGGTATCATTCATAACACTTTCCCTTATCCATCAATATTTGTAAACTCGGCATAAGAACACACATGATTTATAATGCTTATGAGTATCATAAGAGGCGAATACTTTTGGATCCTGAGTTGATGTGGTTGCCTAATTAAAACCTTTGGCTATGACAAAACCCAGTGGGAAAACCATAGCTAAGGAAAATAGTACAACTCTATATTTAACTCCACCCGACCTGTACAAGCTTCAGGCTTACAGATCTCCTAGACAGCTAGATATATATCAATCTCATCTACAACGTTCCAAGAAGAAAAAAATACAAAATACAAGCATCGCTCATCTATGGCAGCTATTGAATCCAAGGGAGCTCCTCTGAAGAGGTGTGCTCTGTCTCATCGCCTTTGATGGAGCCTTCCCAAGTATGAGCTAGGAAAGTGGAATGGCCTGCAGACTCGGTAGATAGCTCCACGTCTCTAGTCTCTGACCCAGTCATCACTGTGTTTGCAAGCTACTTCAGGGTGTAGCCATGCATACTCTTGATTTGCTTCTTAGATGATGAGCTTCTCGAAATGGTAGGATGATGTTGCCTTAGTCACATGCTTTGCAGATTTCCAGGATATGGCCTGTCCTTCGAGGTGGTCATCGCGATGATTTATTATCTGCATCTACAAATACATTTAACATGGAGTATGATCATTTACGGTAGTGACCCTTGGAGGTAGCGCAGAAGATGCGTAGCTCCGGTCTAGTGACGTGCTACATGCGCTGCATTATATCTGGTTAAATAGATTTACTACCGACGCTACATAGAGAAGCGTGTAGTTGGCCTGATAAAGGAGTGTATCAAAGACATTCAAGTAAGGCATTCAGAACCTAGGATATCCTTCCCCTCTTCCAGCGAACGGAAGGGGTCTATATGTACATACATACAACCAATAGTTGTATTTAGTGGATTACAATTGTCCATGTTTCTTCATCAACTTCGAGTGTATGAAGTTAAAAGTCAAATGATTTTCATCTTCTGGCTGTTATTTTCATCTTCTGGATGAGTGTTTCATCTTCTGGATGATGTGTTCATCTTTTGGATGAGTGTTTTATCTTTTGGATGATGTGGTCCTTTGGTAATATAATCCCAAATCAATTTCTTTGCTCTTTTAAAGATGCAAATACAACCTTTAGTAGGAGCCCTTATATTGATAAGAAACTTTATTGGTTGAATTTTATATATTTTATAGAATAGACGTCTCAGAGTCTATTCAGGCAAGTAGAGAAATTAGGAATAAATCCATAAGGATATGCTGTCATAACATCCATAGCAGTGAAAACCCAAAATTTTCCTTTGCCAATCGCATGATTTTTGCAAACTTAACCAGTGCACTTGATGCATCAGTTTTATTTGTAAGGAAGTCAAGCTCATCTTACTTGATTGCTTCCTTGTTTCAGCGAAATGAAACTCTAAGCTATATCATAAAGCATACGATTTTATTTATTTATAATTTTATTTATTCAATACTCATTATGCCCACAGGTTTGATATATCTTTTGATATCAGGACTTCTGGTCAAAACACTTCACGTTTCATAGTCGAGTCCAACTCAGCTTATTATTGCCTTATTCCACATTTTTGGCCAATCTCTATGTTTGCTTCAGGTAACGGAGTGTGGAACGATATTTATAATTATCACATTTAGTGGCAAAATGAAACGTGGATAAGTTGTCGACAAGTGTGTTTTTATCCAAACACCTCCCCATGTACGTACATTATACAATAATACTTCAATTTATTCCATATTCATCTCTTCTAGAGGGTCTGGAAAAGGAGAGGATATGAATATAAGCTCACTTTCTTGTGGTGGTATTGTTACAGGTCTCTAGGAGTTTTCCTCTCTTTGGAGACTCATGGTATGTCGTCTAATTCATTGAGGACATCCACTTCTACTACTGGTGGATTGCATCCAAATCTTTGGTATGTCAATCCTAACTGGATTTTTAGCAGCAGGGATGTGTGATTTTGACAATATTCGGATTGTCAATAAATATATCTGAAAACTGTTTAACAGTTTCATTAGTGTAGATCTTCAGGATCACATCACTATTCATGATATTTGAAATGGTCAACTGATCTTAAAGCTCAGGGATGATTATAATATCCAAGTTGAACCTAATACTGGGGATTGAAAGAGATCTGAATGTGAAGGATCTTCAAGATCTAATCTTCACTATCGATTCTCTATATAAGACCAATCAAGGCACAATCTTAGAGATGTGCTCTAAATGCTTCCCCCGTTTTCAGTGATCAGAATCTATTTATCCGGTTTAGTTACGCCCGATAAATAGTTCTAAGACAATATTTTGATGGTTGATAGTGGTGCTATGGGGATGTGAACACATCATGGAACAATATAAAATATGTGCTCTAAACGCTTCCTCCGTTAGGATTTCTCGAAAACTGTTTATATGGGGTGATCAGGCACAATAGGCTTTAAGGAGGCATTCTGATGGTATGCAGTGTAATTGCATGTTTCCATGTAGTCACCAGCAACTGGATCTTTAACGGATGAGTAATCTGTTTTAATCATTTTAACGATTAATTCAAATAACCCATTTTGGGTGTGAACACACTCCATGGTGTTCAACTTTATTCCAGTTACAAAATATGGTTGATTTCCCAGTATTATCCAATGTTCCCGCCATTTAGTAATGTGTCCTATATGCTTTGAGATATTTATTATATTCAAGGCAATTATATTCTTGAGATATTTATTAGGATTTCATTTTGACGAATATCCATCGAAACTTTGTAAGTTTATTTTTCAGAGAGTACTGGGCATACTCATATATAGTATTCAGGCTAGCAAAGCTCGAATCTCAAGTCAGACATCCCAAAATAGTTTTCTACTAGACTATTTTTTTGGGTGAAATGCTATTAATAGCATACGTCTTCACGTGTCAATCTATACTTGTTTAATATATGCTAAAAATAAAACATTAATTTTTGCAGTAGAATGAAATGCATATAAACAAAAAGTGTTTATAAAAAGCATACACATATTAATAAGTTTAGAAACATAATCTTATTAATTATGTTATGGCAACTAATTATAGTTTTTCAAAGTCTATGTGTTCTCGGGAAAATAGCTTAGTATACAATAACTACATTAAATTTCGTCATTAGATTAGCTTTGTATATATTATATATGGCATAAATTAATTGCTGAGTGGACTTCTGCCTACTTGGTGTTGATAACGAGCAAACATAAATACTTGTGACTAATATCTTATTTGCAGTTAATCCATTGTCTAAGCATATCATGAAGATCAATTAGCAATGGAGGTCAATCAAGGATCAATCAAAGCATGAAAAGTGGATTGGATGATTAAAGATGGTGAATGAAACTCCTAGAAGACTTCAAGCTCATTCTTTGGATAGAAGAGAGGCTATTACAAGATGTAATCTTTTTATTCTCTTCTAGTATGTAGCTTAGAAGTAGAACTATGTTGGAGCGCACACACATCTTTATTTCTATCCTAGGAAATCATTGGATCACATTTCCTAAGCCTCCAATTCACATTTATCAAGCATGTGCATTTTGGGATTTCAACAGGCGACTGTTGAACATTTTAGAGGTGCCTGTCTCCAAACAGTCACCTGTGATTTGTTCTACAGTCATCTGTTTTGCACATACTTTATCTGTTGGTTTTTGGGCTTTTAGCTTTGACTCTATCCAGGCGACTACTGTACAAAAGACATATGCATGTCCAAGTTATAAGCGCATATGACTTATTAGTCAGTCACATGTCTCTCTTCTACCCAAAGAGAGCTTTTTCACACAGTGCAGTAGTCGATTGTGGACCTTCACCAGTCGATTGTTGAGTGTGTAAATTCTATCCGTTGGCTTTTTCTCCACGATTCAAAGGGGTTTTTGGAGATTCTGTTTCAGGGTTTTAGAGAACCTATAAAGAGAGCTTCTATTGCTCCATTGAGGGGTTACTCATCTTCTTGATCATCTTTTGAAAACCCCTAGCTTTCATCTTCAAGTTTTTCAAAGCTCTCAAATTCAAAAGCCCTAGATTTCCAATCTCATTCTCTCTTGCTCTCCAACCTAGAATCAAAGTGATATCCTCTAGGCAATTAGTTGTGACAAGAGAAAGGGCTTTTCTCTCTTCTTGGAAGAGACTTCAACCCACAACACACTTACTCCTTCAAGTTCTACTTCAAGGCATATGTGATTGTTAGTGTTGCTATTTCATTATTTCAAATCTTTAGATATTAGTTTTACTCTCGGTTTGTGAGAGCGGTTTTCTTGATCCCAAGTTGTGGGAGTCAAGGACATCGATTGTGTTTGATTTCACTTGTAGGGTTTCTACAAGCTGGTTTAAAGGAAACCTCAAGTTAGGGTTCTAACTTGAGTATCCGAGTTATCCGGGTTGAAGGAACGTAGGATTACCGGGAATAAGTTGGGAGTTGACTTGGGTAATCCGAACCCTTGAAACATACTTTGTGTTAGCATTGTTTCATTTTGGGTTTATTTATAATTCCGCATTTATTATTGGTTAGGAATTTAAATTGGTATAACTATCGTTTACATTTTATAAATACTATTCAACCCCCTATCTAGTGTTCTTCTCATAGCCAGGGTCCTTACAATTGGTATCAAAGCAAAGGTTTTTAGCTATGGCATCCAACAACAACAACAACGTTCCTCCACCTCCTTCGTACAATAATCACGATGGTGATGGTGCGTTTACCATCTTCGAAGGACAATCAACGATTCGTCCTCCACATTTCACTGGCTCGAATTTCGACTATTGGAAGTGCCGAATGGAGACGTTCCTTAGGAGTGCTTCTCTTTGGAGAACCCTCCATACGGAAGACATTGAACGCTCCGAAGAGAATTTTGACAAATAGACTCCTTCCGAGAAGTCCGTCGAAGTGAACAATGCCAAGGCAATGAACGCTCTTCATTGTGCATGGGATCCGGATGAGTTCAATAAGATATGCACATGTAAGAGTGCATAAAAAATATGGAACCATCTAGTCGTTACCCATGAGAGAATGAACACAGTAAATTTGTCTAAATTATATGTTGCAATACAAAATTTCGATATGTTTCATATGCAGAATAATGAGCACATTGCAACGATGTACAGACGCTTCGCCGACATCACAAGTTTACACCCACCAAGAAAAGGGGAGAAAGATAATCATGAGAATAACCTCAAAATGGGAAAGAATAGCAATCGCCATTGAGGAGGTCAAATACATGAAGATTTACACCGTGGTGAATCTCATCGGTACTGTCATGTCTTACGAAGTAAGAATGGAGAACCGAATAAAGGCCAACAAGAAAGCGTTAGCATTCAAGGCTACTTCTTCATCCTCCGATAGTGAAGAATCCAAGAACAAAATGGACTTGGAAGAAATGGCACAAATGACAAAGAAGTTCCAACGCTTCCTTTGCAAAGGTAAATTTCCTTCCAAATATAAATTTGATTCCACTAGCAATACCTTGTCTCTTTGTTTTAAGTGTAACAAGCCAATGCAAAAAAAGAAGGATTGCCCAATGCTTAGAAACAAAGAAAAGTGGAAAGCTCCAAAATACCATAAGTCCGACAAATACAAGAAGGACAATAAGAAAGGACCGTTGGGACGTTTAATGATTCACGTGGATATTCCTCTGGTGAATCCGATGATGAAAAGGGTGAGAGTGCACATATATGCTTCATAGCCCGAGAAGAGCCACTCTCCGATGAGAGTGATAGTGACAACGATGAACCCGAGGTAACCATGGATGAACTTCATATTTCCAATGAAGAATTATTTTCTAAGTATCAATCTCTTATGCTTAGATATACTATTTTAAAGAAATCTAATGTTAGCAAATCATCCATGTCATGCATCATCAATAATGACACGTTGATACACTTACACTTGAGAAAGCCGCTTTGGTTTCTCAAAATGACATCTTGAGAAATGAGGTGAATTCCCTCAAATCTCAACTAGATCAAAATTATTCTAAAGATAGTATTGATCTAGCCTCACATAACACACAATTGGGTATTAAGAATGATTCTCTTAAAATCGAAGTGCACGAGCTCAAAACACGTGTGTCTACTTTGGACACCAATATTTCTTCTCTTAAGGAGAAATATGAACTCTTGTCCTCCCAAGTTAAGAGATTTGACAAAGGGAAATAGCAATTGGATGAATTTCTTGCAAACCAATTTTCGGCCACACAGTGTTGGACTCGGATATGTGGAAGAAAATGCATCCAAATCTCGCACCTCCTATAATGGTGTAACTATAGATTTTGTGAGGCCATCCTCCGGTGCATCCACTAGTGGTGTCAAAAACACTATTGGTAGCAAACCTACCAAGAAGGTCACCACTTCACAATCTCCTTCTTTTGGCAAGAAACCCACTAAGGGTGAAAATCAAAAGAAAGGTCTTGCATATATGTACACCAACTCTCATACACGTAGGAGATCTCCTACTTCATATATGGACACGAATGACACACATTTTATGCTCCACACCCATGGACACGTGTAAACCCACACATGAGAAATACTCATGCACGTGCTTCTACACATTCATATGTTCATACACATCATCCTTCCATGTATGCTATGCATCCTCTATATGTTGCATATAAAATGCATGCTCCTAATTTTGCATACAATCCATATATGTCGCATGCTTACATGAAGAATTACACCGTGGTGAATCTCATCGGTACTGTCATGTCTTAGGAAGTAAGAAGGGAGAACCGAATGAAGATTAGAGCAATGAAGAATTTAACGGAGGCCAAGAAGAAAGCGTTAGCATTCAAGGCTACTTCTTCATCCTTCGATAGTGAAGAATTCGAGAACAAAATGGACTTGGAAGAAACGACACAAATGGCAAAGAATTTCCAACGCTTCTTTCGCAAAGGTAAATTTCATTCCAAAAATAAATTTGATTCCACTAACAAAAACTCGTCTCTTTGTTTTAAGTGTAACAAGCCAAGGCACATCAAGAAGGAAAAGTGGAAAGCTTCAAAATACCACAAGTCCGATAAATACAAGAAGGACAAGAAGAAAAGACTTGTTGGGACGTTCAATGATTCAAGCGAAAATTCCTTTAGTGGATCCGATGATGAAAAGGGTGAGAGTGCACATATATGCTTCATGGCCCAAGAAGATCCCCTCTTCGATGAGAGTGATAGTGACAACGATGAACCCGAGGTAAACATGGATGAACTTCATGTTGCTAACGAAGAATTATTTTCTAAGTATCAACCTCTTATGCTTAGATATACTATTTTAAAGAAATCTAATGTTATCAAATCATCCATGTCATGCATCATCAAAAATGACACGTTGATACACTTACACTTGAGAAAGTCGCTTTGGTTTCTCAAAATGACATCTTGAGAGATGAGGTGAACCCTCTCAAATCTCAACTAGATCAAAATTATTCTAAAGATAGTATTGAGCTCAAAGCATGCATGTCCACTTTGGACACCAATATTTCTTCTCTTAAGAAGAAATATGAGCTCATGTCCTCCCAAGTTATGAGATTTAACAAAGAGAAATATCAATTGGATGAATTGCTTGCAAACCAATTTTCGGCCACACATCGTGTTACAATCGAATATGTTGAAGCAAATGCATCCAAATCTCACACCTCCTATATTGGTGTAACCATAGATTTTGTGAGGCCATCCTCCCGTGCATCCACTAGTGGCATCAAAAACAATATTGGTAGCAAACCTACCAAGAAGGCCACTACTTCACAATCTACTTCTTTTTGCAAGAAACCTAGTAAGGATGGAAATCAAAAGAAAGGTTTTGCATATTTGTACACCAACTCTCATACACGTAGGAAATCTACTACTTCATATATGGACACGAATGACACATCTTATGCTCCACACCCATAGACACGTGTAAACCCACAGATGAGAAGTACTCATGTGCATCCTATAGTCATGTAACTATAGATTTTGTGAGGCCATTCTTTGGAGCATCCACTAGCGGTGTCAAAAACACTATTGATAGCAAACCTACCAAGAAAGCCACCACTTCACAATCTCCTTCTTGGCAAGAGACCCACTAAGGGTTGAAATCAAAAGAAATGTCAAGCATATATGTACACCAACTCTCATACACGTAGGAAATATCCTACTTCATATATGGACACGAATGGCACATTTTATGCTCCACACCCACGGGTACATGTAAACCCACACATGAGAAATACTTATGCACGTGCTCCTACACATTCATATGTTCATACACATCATCATTCCATGTATGCTCACCTACCTCATCGTATGCATACTCCATATGTTACATATAAAATGCATGCTCCTAATTTTACATACAACCCATATATGTCTTATGCTTATCCACCTCCATCTTCATATGCTAGATCTCATGCTCCTAGGAAGCATGCACCAAATAGAACTAGACCAAATGTGCATGCAACTAGGAAAAGGACACCCAAAACATACACAATTTGGGATCCTAAGAACACTAGCATAAATGATAAGAATGCTTATGTTAACTCCTATTTTTGCGATGTGATAAATAGTGTCAATTATATTGGGAAGCGAAAGTCCACTTGGACTTGGCTTCCAAAGGGCTAATCCCCTTTGACCCAACAAAGTTTGGGTACCATGAGCTTATGGTATATTATGTAGGTACCCAAGAACAAGAAAGAGAGTAATAAAAGTTATATTGAATCCAAAAAGAAAGGATGGATACTCGATAGCAGATTCTTCAAACACATGATGGGAGAACACACATTGCTCTCCGAAGTGATTAGCATCAAGGATGGTGCAACGGTCACTTTTGGAGGTAATCAAAAGGGAACCATCATTGGAGTACGCAAAGTCGGTAATCCTTCCAAACCACTTATTACAAATGTTTATTTAGTTAGTGGTTTATGTCATAACCTTATCTCCATTAGTCAACTTTGTGATAAAGGTTACAAGGTTAACTTTGGAGAGGGTATGTGTAAAATTTTTGATATTGATTCACATGTTTTATTTACCGGTATTAGGCATAGAAACATTTATTATTTGAGCTTGCCAAAAACCATAGAACATTGCTTAGTTGCTATGAACAACTATTATAGCATCGCCGTTTTGGTCTTTTTCATTTTAAGCACTTATATAAGTTAGCTAAGTATGATCTTGTTAAAGGTTTTCCGAAAGTTGTTTTTAGTAAGAAAAAATTTTTTGATTCATACCAAAGAGGTAAACTAAGTAAATAGTCTTTCAAACTTAAATAAGGCATAACTTCTAAGAGGCCCCTAGAATTGCTTCATCTAGATTTATTTGGGCCAACTAGAACCGCTTCTTTAGGTAATGCTCATTATGGATTAGTTGTCGTTGAAGACTTCTTTAGACTTACTTGGGTTTCATTTTTAACCAATAAAAATGAAGCTTTTGATGAGTTTACTATATTTGCAAAGAAAATTCAAAATTTCTTAGGATTTACAATTACCACTATTCATAGTGATCATGGAGAAGAATTTAAGAATGAATGTATCACTAAGTTTTGTGATGAAAATGAGATTACTCACAACTTTTCTTTTCCTCGCGCACCACCACAAAATGGTGTTGTTGAGAGAAAGAATATAAACCTAATAGAGTATGCCCGCACCATGCTCCATGATAGTCATCTTGGACTACAATTTTCGGCGAGGCGGAGCACACAGCATGTTATGTGCTTAATAGGATCCTAGTAAGGCCCCGAACGAACAAAACTTGTTTTGAATTATTTTTTGATAAGAAGCCGCAAGTTAAATATTTTCGAGCTTTTGGTTCAAAATGTTTTATAAAGAATAACTTTGGTAACTTAGATAAATTTGAGCCAATATCCACTGAACAAATCTTTGTTGGATACTCCACACGTAGCAAGCCTACCGGATATAGAACAAAACCTCTTCAACGATCGAGGAATCACTACACATATCATTTTATGAAGATTTTGATATTCCTCATGTTGTTGCTGATAGTGTAGATGTTTTATGTGATTCTATTAGTAATGTTAAAACTAATTATTCTATTATTGAGACTAACAATACTAATGAAATTGTTGATGATGTTCCAAGTGATCTAGGTGTTTCCAAAGCTTATCCAACCGTTCGTAATCACCGACATGACCAAATAATTGGAGATATTGGTGTGGGTATACATACAAGGTCAAGAATTGATGAATTTTCTCATTATGCATTTGTCTCTACCATTGAGCCAAAAAACATCCAAGAAGTGTGTGAAGATAGCTCTTGGATAGTTGCAATGGAAGAAGAACTCAAGCAATTTGAGAGAAATAAAGTTTGGGAGCTCGTTCCTCTTCCAAGTTGTCACCAAGTGATTGGGACTAAGTGGATTTTAAGAACAAGACCGATGAAAACGAGGTCATCACAAGGAATAAAGCAAGATTAGTAGCTCAAGGGTATCAGCAAGAGGGGATTTCGCTGGTGAGGAGCTCCCCGAACCTGGAGCCGCCCTCGAGCCTCCGTCCCTGAGAGTCGCAGATGACCACATATTGAGCGACGAGCTCTGCCTGTTATGCCATCCCTAGCTTCCTGGAACCATCTCTGCCATCCCCGAGGCCTGCTTGATGTGGAAAGGCTCGATCGCGACGCATCAGATCGGCTCGTCACGCAACTCATCTTCTTGAACTGACGAGCGTGGCACAAGAATGACGATGCAACGTGGCCGTTGGGGATGACAACCATGTGTGGGTTCTAGTTCGCCTTCTCCTTGATCCTCGAGTTATAAAGATCTTAAACTATTCGACCCCTGGGCTCGGTTGTCAACCACCGATGGGGATTTGCTCGAAAACAGATTGGGGTCTCTACCCTGAGCTTGGTTTCTCTCCCTCGACCACTGGGCAGACCTCCTCTACCACCGACAAGGGACTACAACCTCACCACCGAGCCCATCGAGCTACCCCGATTGGCCATAAATGTCGATCCTGAAAGGCAGCCAATCCAGCTGATCGGAGCACCGCCTTCGTAGGGATGGAAACCCAACTGATTCGAGCAATGCTCACCTCGAAAAGGAGCTCATCGACTACTGGGCCAAGCTTCCACTGATCCGACGGTGGATGCTCTATCGACCCACTAATCTCGGATGCCCCGAACCAGCCGTTCCAAAGCAACGACTTACGGAGTGTGCACACCGACTAAGATGTCAACGAAGCAGATCTATCCCTGTTGCCCTGCCTAGGACTGGCTGATGTCCTCCACGTCTGCTGTAAGGCCAAGCATCGCGTCACCGGATAGACGATGCCTGCAAGTCGTTTGACAAAATGCCTGATGAAAATCTGGGCATATAATCTGGTCCAACACTCATCCAAGAGTAGAGCGCTAGCCAAGTCTCACCATCTCTGAGGTAGGAGTCATCTTGCTTGTCGACCTGCCTCCCCTGCTGGACCGACTAAGGTCTTCCACCAAGCTTGCCGAAATGAGCTGTCGTTTGATTCTTGGAGTAGCCATATCCGAGCTTGCGGAGCACATGTCCTCAAGCTTAGGCTCTTCTCGAAATTGAGATCACGTCGTCCTCAAAGCTTAACTGCTTGATGTGTTGAATCGGATGTGTTGAGAAGCAGTACGATTCAAGGGTTGGAGATGGTCCTGCTGTGCTACAATTGCAAGGATGGGGTCATTCACACCTTCAATTGGGACTTTCCAGAATTTTGTCTAGCTTCTAGCTCTCCAACAGTGGACATGTTGCTGTCTTATCAGCATTGGCACGTGCAATCCAAATGCTAGTCTAAGCTCCTTCCCTTCTCTCTGCCATTGGATGCTCAATTACCCAAGCTACCATCTGGACACCTTCCTGGTCTGACGGGCGATCAACTTTTCATGTTGGTCATCGGCCAGATTCTTCTCGGAATCGACATTGGGTTTGGAGATCAGGTCGCTGACGTTATCAACTAATTCACCGAGCGGCTCCCTCGGCCCCCGCTACTGTACTGGCCTCCTTGGTGTTTTTAGGGGATCTATTCCTGCCACGTACAAACCTTCACCTGAGGAGTGAAGGGAATCAATCGCACCCCAAGTGCTCAACAAAGCTCAGTTAAGTGATCGTTCTATCCCTCTTCTGGAATTTGATACAACAGCCTCTCTTTTTATTGATGTGCTCCTCTCTCCTTCCATAATAAATTCCTTGGCCATCAAACCTTCACCTGAGGAGTGAAGGGAATCAATCGCACCCCAAGCGTCGTGCTCAACCAAGCTTAGTTAAATGATCGTGCTATTCCTCTTCTTAAATTCGATACAGCAGCCTCTCTTTCTATGGATGTGCTCCTCTCTCCCCTTCCATAATAAATTCCTTGGCTCTCTTCTCATCCACTACCGATTTTGCAAGATGAAGCTTAAATCCAAAGTGGCGACGGCCGTGCCGGTGCCATTTCCCCACTCGAAACTGTGATTGCATCGAATGCAAATCTTGATTCGTGGGGGCCTTATGGACTGAGGCACAAACGACAAGCATCCACAGACTTAATACAGTGGGCTCGACCAAGAGTCCTTTTCTTTATCCCAAGCTCCGACAGAATTAGCTTCGACCAAGGAATCATTTTGCCGTCACCTTCGAGCTTCAACCAAGATTTGAGCTTCGACCAAAAGCTTCGACCAACGTCTTGGACGTCGACGATCGAGCTTCGTCAGCCCTTGGTCCCATCATTCTCGAGCTGCGATCTAGGCTCGTTCTTGCATTTTTTCTCATGCGAGTGATCCCTATCAAACTCCGAGCTTCGATGGATAGCTCAAACCGATCTATACAACCAAAATCGAGCTCCAGAGTGGATCATTCAATCTCTGTAGACTCTTCCTTTATTTAGTGCCATGGACTCCTACTTCGTCCGGTCGAATCCATTGATCAACACAAGCTTCACCCCCCTATTCCGACTCGAAGTCTCAAACCCAAGCCAATAGCAATTCATTTGCTTTGGGTGTTAAATGAAAGTGGCTGTGAGAATAGGGCAAATCTGTTCTTGAATAGTTTTGGGCTATTGGGTCTTAAATGGAAGATTGCATTTAATCTCATCTTCCCCTTTGCCCTCCAGCGACCATGTCACGACCCGCTTCCCTAAAATGGAGGCGAGACGTGAAAAGGTCCGCTCGAGAGTGGAGCTGTGAAGCCCCAAACCCGATAAGCGTCAATCTGATATAAGCAGGTCCCTGTAACCACAACGGAACAACAATAATAATACAAGGAGAGACTGGAATAAAAACTCCACATCTCAAATATTGTCCAACAAGAAAATAAGTTCAACATCCAGAAAAGCCACCAGGCTAAAAGAAAAGAGTCCAAGGCCCAGAACAAGGCCATCAAAATGCAACGACATAAATAAGTATAGGTGCTACGCACCGATAACAAAACAATTGTCTAATAAAAGTAAAACACAACGGAGACACTAGGACTGGTCCCCAGTATCCACGTACTCACCGTCAAACACGGGCTCGGGCTCAGCGTCAGCAAACACCTCGTCCTCAACAAGGTACTCGGGCTCAGGATCTAACATGTGTCACCCAAAAGAGTAAAGGGGCACATGTCAGCAAGTCTAAAAGATTTGGGCAAGGAAACTGAAAGTAAGGCAACTAGCAACCTAGCAGTTTAGTATGCATGACATGGCAGTTATAACATGAGTGCACAATTAAGACATGGCAAGACAATTTGTTCATGAGAGCAATCATCGGGGCAAGACAAGACAAGAGTAGCCAAGCTACTATCAATTCCAATCAATTCACTATTCACGTTGTTTTGTAGATGTTTACGCCTTACAGCCGAATGGGTTCACATTCGCTGATTGGCCGCTTAACAACTACCCCACCCAAAGAGTTTACGCCTTACCACTGCAGTTGCTGATCGGGCAGACTCCCAGTTGATTGGTCGCTTAACTCTTACCCCCAATACCCACGCGTAATGGAGCCAGGGTCCCCGCACATGAGCTCAGCAAGTGAGCCGGGGTTGCCCCGCACATGAGCTCGCATTCTATTTCACAATTCAATATCGAGCGTTGGGGTTTCCAACTACAGGGCTCGCTTCTGGAACACGAGCCAGGAACACAACGTTGTAGCGAAGCTACGCAATCACGGCAACACTTAAAGAATGCAATGACATGACAATTAATCCGCGTACCGTTAATGGAAGTAAACATGACATGGTAATTGTGCAACATGATATATGTCAGAACTAGCTTCGTTGTCAAGCTAGTTCCCCAATTTGCGCCTAGGCGAGTATCATTTCGTCACCTAGCCTCTTTTACGCCTACAACAAGCAAATGGCCTAAAACATGGCCTAAACCCTAAGTGGCAAGTTTCACTTGCCTAGCACCGGGGATGACGACCACTTCGTCACACGGATGCTAATCTACGGGGAAGTCGCTGTTTTGGGGGAACAATCAACAAACAACATGAAATATTATTAGGGTTTCATAAAAATACAAATAAGTTATAAAAACAACGGTAGATCGATTTCTTACCGAGAGGAGGCGGAAGAAACACTCCGGGGAACCCTAGGATTAGATCTGGAAAAGATTGGGGGAGTTTGGGGAAACTAGGGTTTTGGAGGATTTGGGGATTTTGATGGATTTTGATGGAGTTTTGGGGAAGATGAGAGGTAGATAGGGTGAATGTATGGATTGGATGATGGATTTAGGGCTTGGAATGAAGGATTGAAGCTTGGAGGAAGATGGGGGCTTAAGAGGGAAGATTTTAGGGTTTTGGATCGTGTTGGAGGAAGAAGAAACGTTTGGGAGGGGTATAAATAGGTTGGGCTGGCGGCTGCCCAGAAATTAGGGTTTTAACACTGGTTAGTCGGTCAAAGAACAACCACTGACCGACTAGTTTGACAACTAGTTGGTCGGTCGACCAACGCAGACCGACTAAGTGCAAACAGTAACTCCTGAACGAAAATAGGATTTAGAGTTAGTCGGTCCATGAACAAATACTGACCGACTAGTTTAGGATCTAGTTGGTCGATGAACGTTCTTAGACCGACTAAGAGCAAACAGTAACTCGACTGTACAGTAGAACCAAGAATTAGTCGGTCTAAGTACAAAACTTAACCGACTAGTTTAACAACTAGTCGGTCGAAAGATGAACTTAGACCGACTAAGAATAAACAGTACTGATACTAAAATTTAGATGATGTGTTAGTCGGTTAAAGAAGCATTGCTGACCGACTAGTTTGCAACCTAGTCGGTCAACCAACGTTCTTAGACCGACTAACGATAAACAGTAACTCCTGAGAAATTTAGAAAGCTAACTAGTCGGTCCAAGAAGGATTGCCGACCGACTGGATCGTCATCTAGTCGGTCAGTGCCCCTTCTTACACCGGCTAATGAGCACCAAAAGTTTCGATACGGAGCGCGGAGCCCCGGGATCGATTCCTAAGACTCCTAGGCTTGATCTAACAGTTAGATATGACCGTTAAGAAGCCCGTCACAAACGACGTACTTCGAAAACGACGATCCTAAGGAAGAAACGAGAAAATACGACAAATCGATCGAAAATGAAAACTACGGAGACGAAAACCACGCATGAGGAGAAAATCCACCAAAACATATATTATATTATAATAAATCCAGATACATGAAAAGCAGTCGTTACATCCTCCCCAACTTAAGAAAAATTCCGTCCTCGGAATTTCCAATTACTCACGAGTCCGGAAACAAAAGTGGAAAACGCTTTCGCATCTCATCCTCATTCTCCCAAGTGGACTCTCCCAGCGAACCGTGTCGCCACATCACCCTCACAAGATTGACAATCTTGTTCCGAAGCGATTTCTGACGCCTGTCCAGAATCTACACTGGATGCTGGTCATACGTCATATCGGGGCGAACGGTAATCTCCGAAAAATCCACCGCATGAGACGGATCGCTAATGTATCGACGAAGCTGCGACACATGGAAAACATTGTGAACTCCTTCCAAAGATGGCGGCAAGGCCAAGTGATAAGCTACCTCGCCAACCCTCTCCAAAACGTCAAACGGTCCAATGTATCGCGGGCTCAACTTCCCACGCTTCCCGAAACGAATCACACCACGATTCGGGGAAATCTTCAAGAACACATGGTCGCCCGGCTGAAACTCCAAAGGACGAAGTTTAGCATCCGCCCAATGCTTAAAACGGTCCTGAGCAATTCTCAACCTCTCCCGAATATTCCTGACGATCTCCACGGCCTCCACGATCATCTCAGGTCCCAACAACTCCTGATCACCAACGTCATCCCAACTCAATGGCGATCGACATTTCCTCCCATAAAGAGCGGCGAAAGGCGCCATGCCAATACTCGCCTGGAAGCTGTTGTTGTAGGAAAACTCTACCAGGTGTAGATGGTCCTCCCACGAACCCTTGAAATCCAACATGCACGCCCTCAGCATGTCTTCCAAAATCTGGATCGTCCTCTCGGACTGGCCATCCGTCTGCGGATGGTACGCCGTGCTGAAACTCAGACGCGTACCCAAGCTCTTCTGCAAACTCTGCCAGAACTGCGATGTGAACCTCGTGTCTCTGTCAGACACGATACTCACGGGGACTCCATGAAGTCGCACAACTTCCTGCACGATTCACGTTACATCACTATCCAAACTAGGAAAAAGGAAATAAAACGGAGAGTAAAAGAATTTTACCTCCATATATCTCCTTGCTAGCGCCTCAGTGGACTGTCCCACTCGGAACGGAATAAAGTGCGTAGATTTGGTCAATCGATCTACGATCACCCAAATCGCGTCATTCTGCTTCGGACTCTGAGGTAGTCCAGTCACGAAGTCCATAGTGATGTGCTGCCACTTCCACTCCGGAATCGGAAGCGGTTGTAGCAACCCGGCTGTACGCTGATGTTCCGCCTTCACTTGTTGGCAAACCAAGCACTTGGCTACACTTCGAGCCACGCTCCTCTTCATACCATGCCACCAATAATTCAGACGAAGATCCTGGTACATCTTGGTGCCACCAGGATGCACAGAATACGGTGAACTGTGTGCCTCCACCATCAGCTCCTCTCTGATATCCCCAGCTGGCACACACAACCTGGCTCCAAACCTCAGCGAGCCATCCTCATGAATCAAAAAGTCAGTCCGCAGACCGGCTTCCACCTGCTCCCGAATCTTCACCAGCTTCGGATCCTCAGCCTGGCCAGCCTTAATCCGATCCACGATCGTCGACTGTACCTGCATGTACATCAACGAAGAAGCCTCTCCAGAAAGAACAATCTCCACGCCAGACTCACAAAAATCCTGCTGCAATCTCCACTGCGAGGTCAAAATCATCACCGCTGGAAGCCTACTCAGCGCATCAGGAACCACATTCACCTTGCCAGGGTGAAACTGCAAATCAATCTCATAATCTGCCATAAGCTCCAACCATCGACGCTGTCGCATGTTGAGCTCCTTCTGAGTGAAAATATACTTCAAGCTTTTGTGATCAGTGAAAATCTTCACTTTCTCACTCAGCAGGAAGTGCCTCCAAATCTTAAGAGCGAACACAACGGCAGCCAACTCCAAATCATGCGTCGGATAATTCTTCTCATGAACCTTAAGCTGACGAGACGCATACGCCACAACATGCCCGTGCTGATGCAACACACAACCAAGACCCTTGCCAGAAGCATCGCAAAAGATCTCAAATCCACCGCTGCGATCAGGCACGACAAGAATAGGGGCAGTCGTCAACCTCTCCTTCAGAACACCAAAAGCACGCTCGTAATCACCCGACCAAACAAAAGCAACATCCTTCCGCGTCAACCTGGTCATCGGCTCAGCAATACGAGAAAAGTCCTTAATGAAACGCCGATAGTAACCAGCAAGTCCAAGGAAACTCCGAATCTCAGACGCAGACGACGGAACAGGCCACTCCCTGATGGCCCAAATCTTCTCGGGATCCACAGAAATACCATCTCCAGTCACCACATGCCCGAGAAAAGCAACTCGATCCAGCCAAAACTCGCACTTCGAAAACTTAGCATACAACCGATGCTTCCTCAAGATCTCCAACACCGTCCTTAAGTGCGAGGCATGCTCTTCCTCCGACTTCGAATAGATCAGAATGCCGTCAATAAAGATAACGACAAACTTATCCAAAAAGTCGTAGAAAATCAGGTTCATCAGATTCATGAAAACTGCGGGCGCGTTAGTTACGCCGAAAGGCATAACTACGAACTCATAGTGTCCATACTTCGTCCTGAACGCTGTCTTCGGAACATCATCCCTCTTCACCTTCAACTGATGGTAACCACTCCTCAAATCCAATTTAGAAAACACCCTCGAACCTCCAAGCTGATCAAAAATATCATCGATGCGAGGCAACGGGTATTTATTCTTAATGGTTACCGCATTCAATCCCCGATAGTCCACGCACATGCGACGCGAACCATCCTTCTTCTTAACCAACAGCACCGGCGCTCCCCACGGAGACACACTAGGATTAATATAACCCTTCTGCAAAAGCTCATCCAACTGCTTCCGCAACTCTTCCAATTCAGCAGGTGCCATACGATACGGCGCCTTCGAAATCGGCTGCGCACCTGGAACGAGGTCGATAGAAAATTCCAGAGCTCGATCAGGCGGCAAACCAGACATCTCCTCGGGGAAGACGTCGCCAAAATCTCGCACCACAGTTGGCCACTCCAGCTCCATCTGCATAGCCACAGCCTCCACCGGCCTGGCCCGAAATCTGACAGGACCAAGCGAACTGCTACCACGACTGAACTCAAATACTGGATGTCCGGGAATCTTGAACACCACCTTCTTCCTCCGACAGTCGATCGTAGCATAGAAGCTCGCAAGCCAATCCATCCCAAGAACTGCATCATAGTTGATGATGTCGTGGACAATGAAATCAGCGAAAAGCTCATGTCCACAGACCACCAACAAGCAAGAATTGCAACCACGATGCACCGAGACCACGCCATTCCCTGTAACGATATTCCAACTCTGGGGAAGAGGGGACGTCGACAAGGAATGCCTCTCCACGAAGCTCCGAGAAATAATGCACATCGATGCACCAGAGTCAAAGAGGACTCGTGCAGGAAATGTGCACACCAAAACCACACCTAACAATCAATTAACAATCAAACCCTAGTCTAGCAAACAACCATGTTCAAGCAAACAATACAATCTACCAATCAACCAACTAGGAAAGTAACAGCTAGATTGAGGATTACCTGCGATAACCTCATCCACAGCCTCGCTCTCCGCAGCGGTCATCAGAAAAGCCTGCCTCCTGGGCGGAACAGCCTGCCGAAAAGCCTGCCCCTGCGGAACAAGAGCCGATCCACGTCCAACAGGAACAGACGCTCGCTGCTGCAACGGCTGAGCTGCAACAGGAGCCCTCCGCAGCTGATTTGCATGCCGACAATCTCTCGCGACATGGGAGGCATCACCGCAAACCAGACACTGGCCCAAAAACTTCCGACACTGATCCTTGACATGGCCAGGCTTGCCGCAGAAATGGCAAGACTTCAGAATAGGCCCTCCCGGCCTCTTAAACTGAGCGGACTGATTAGGCCTGAATCCAAGTCTAACCACAGCTCTCGCCTGTTCCACAGGCCTCTTCCCAGCACCAACCAAAGATCCTCTCCTCTGGTTCACGAGCAGCTCCTGCCTCTTTGCTGCGACCAGAACCTTCTGATAAGATTCCCGGTCAGAAGAGGTCACAAAACTCTGGAGCTCCGAAGCAAGCCCCTGCAGGAACCTCTGAGCTCTCTCCTCAGCGTCCTACACCATCTTTGGTGCAAACCGAGTCAGCCTCATGAACTCCTGGTGGTACATGTCCACCGACGAGTTCCCCTGATTCAGATCGATAAAACGCTGCAGCATCTCTTCCCTAGCAGCCTTCGGGAAGAACTCACCGTCAAATCTGGCCTTGAAGGTAGCCCAAACTACCGGCCCCACCAACAACTTCTCCTCCACATCCCACCAATTCCAGGCGTTATCCTTCAGCTGCCTCTTAGCCAAATCAACCCATCCAGCCGGGGCGATCTTGGCCATCTTCAGATTGTCCTCGATGTTCCGAATCCACTCATCGGCAGCCAGAGGACCCTCAGAACCATCAAAATACGCGGGTCCCAGCTCCCGAAATTGCTTCGCTCCTGGCTCAGAGCGAGGGACATCCGGAAGAGCCCGGGCAGCATGAGCAAGTGGGGCATTCTGGACTTGCAGAGGCACGCCCTGCTGCACTTGCATCATCTGCAGCATCATCCGCATCATCTCACCGCTGGTGGGTTCCCGCTCAGGCTCCTCATCATGAGGGAGCACACCACTGCCCCGACCACGGGTGAAACGCCGTCCTGCCATCTAGTGACATAGAGAACGAATCAGATTAGACTCAGCTTATGACATCAGACGTCGAACTTAGTTTATTGGACATTCCAATATTATTATTGCTATTCCAAAAATCGCAGTTACAGAGGACCTGCATGGGCCACCACTAAAACCTGTCACGACCCGCTTCCCTAAAATGGAGGCGAGACGTGAAAAGGTCCGTACGAGAGTGGAGCTGTGAAGCCCCAACCCCGATAAGCGTCAATCTGATAGAAGCAGGTCCCTGTAACCACAACGGAACAACAATAATAATACAAGGAGAGACTGGAATAAAAACTCCACATCTCAAATATTGTCCAACAAGAAAATAAGTTCAACATCCAGAAAAGCCACCAGGCTAAAAGAAAAGAGTCCAAGGCCCAGAACAAGGCCATCAAAATGCAACGACATAAATAAGTATAGGTGCTACGCACCGATAACAAAACAATTGTCTAATAAAATTAAAACACAACGGAGACACTAGGACTGGTCCCCAGTGTCCACGTACTCCCCGTCAAACACGGGCTCAGGCTCGGCGTCAGCAAACACCTCGTCCTCAACAAGGTACTCGGGCTCAGGATCTAACATGTGTCACCCAAAAGAGTAAAGGGGCACATGTCAGCAAGTCTAAAAGACTTGGGCAAGGAAACTGAAAGTAAGGCAACTAGCAACCTAGCAGTTTAGTATGCATGACATGACAGTTATAACATGAGTGCACAATTAAGACATGGCAAGACAATTTGTTCATGAGAGCAATCATCGGGGCAAGACAAGACAAGAGTAGCCAAGCTACTATCAATTCCAATCAATTCACTATTCACGTTGTTTTGTAGATGTTTACGCCTTACAGCCGAATGGGTTCACATTCGCTGATTGGCCGCTTAACAACTACCCCACCCAAAGAGTTTACGCCTTACCACTGCAGTTGCTGATCGGGCAGACTCCCAGTTGATTGGTCGCTTAACTCTTACCCCCAATACCCACGCGTAATGGAGCCAGGGTCCCCGCACATGAGCTCAGCAAGTGAGCCGGGGTTGCCCCGCACATGAGCTCGCATTCTATTTCACAATTCAATATCGAGCGTTGGGGTTTCCAACTACAGGGCTCGCTTCTGGAACACGAGCCAGGAACACAACGTTGTAGCGAAGCTACGCAATCACGGCAACACTTAAAGAATGCAATGACATGACAATTAATCCGCGTACCGTTAATGGAAGTAAACATGACATGGTAATTGTGCAACATGATATATGTCGGAACTAGCTTCGTTGTCAAGCTAGTTCCCCAATTTGCGCCTAGGCGAGTATCATTTCGTCGCCTAGCCTCTTTTACGCCTACAACAAGCAAATGGCCTAAAACATGGCCTAAACCCTAAGTGGCAAGTTTCACTTGCCTAGCACCGGGGATGACGACCACTTCGTCACACGGATGCTAATCTACGGGGAAGTCGCTGTTTTGGGGGAACAATCAACAAACAACATGAAATATTATTAGGGTTTCATAAAAATACAAATAAGTTATAAAAACAACGGTAGATCGATTTCTTACCGAGAGGAGGCGGAAGAAACACTCCGGGGAACCCTAGGATTAGATCTGGAAAAGATTGGGGGAGTTTGGGGAAACTAGGGTTTTGGAGGATTTGGGGATTTTGATGGATTTTGATGGAGTTTTGGGGAAGATGAGAGGTAGATAGGGTGAATGGATGGATTGGATGATGGATTTAGGGCTTGGAATGAAGGATTGAAGCTTGGAGGAAGATGGGGGCTTAAGAGGGAAGATTTTAGGGTTTTGGATCGTGTTGGAGGAAGAAGAAACGTTTGGGAGGGGTATAAATAGGTTGGGCTGGCGCTGCCCAGAAATTAGGGTTTTAACACTGGTTAGTCGGTCAAAGAACAACCACTGACCGACTAGTTTGACAACTAGTCGGTCGGTCGACCAACGCAGACCGACTAAGTGCAAACAGTAACTCCTGAACGAAAATAGGATTTAGAGTTAGTCGGTCCATGAACAAATACTGACCGACTAGTTTAGCATCTAGTCGATCGATGAACGTTCTTAGACCGACTAAGAGCAAACAATAACTCGACTGTACAGTAGAACCAAGAATTAGTCGGTCTGAGTACAAAACTTAACCGACTAGTTTAACAACTAGTCGGTCGAAAGATGAACTTAGACCGACTAAGAATAAACAGTACTGATACTAAAATTTAGATGATGTGTTAGTCGGTTAAAGAAGCATTGCTGACCGACTAGTTTGCAACCTAGTCGGTCAACCAACGTTCTTAGACCGACTAACGATAAACAGTAACTCCTGAGAAATTTAGAAAGCTAACTAGTCGGTCCAAGAAGGATTGCCGACCGACTGGATCGTCATCTAGTCGGTCGGTGCCCCTTCTTACACCGGCTAATGAGCACCAAAAGTTCCGATACGGAGCGCGGAGCCCCGGGATCGATTCCTAAGACTCCTAGGCTTGATCTAACAGTTAGATATGACCGTTAAGAAGCCCGTCACGAACGACGTACTTCGAAAACGACGATCCTAAGGAAGAAACGAGAAAATACGACAAATCGATCGAAAATGAAAACTACGGAGACGAAAACCACGCATGAGGAGAAAATCCACCAAAACATATATTATATTATAATAAATCCAGATACATGAAAAGCAGTCGTTACAGACCAGACCGTGTCGAGCATCCCAGTAGTCTTGCAGAGCCTCCACGCTGAGCATTTGAGGCTCCTTGCCGAGCATCCGTGTCGAGCATCCAGGAGGAGAACAACCAGACGAGGCCGACCCAGGAAGAAGCCAGGCAGACGATGCCGACCCATAAGGAGGCCAAACAGTCCAGGCTGACCGACCCAGGAGGAGGTCGACTAGACGAGGCCGACCTGGGAAGAGGCTGACCGGCCAAGGCTCACCCCAATCCATCCCTTTGGACGATCTTACGAACAGACAAGGTTGATCGATGAAAGGAAGCCAATCCATGCACTGACCTATGCAGACATGATCTCCAACTACTCGAGTTCGCCATCTCCCTAGGTGAACCCGAGACGTGGAGGGGGCAAGGATAATGTACACAGGAGGACCCTACTACCTTCTCCTTTCAAACTCTCCCGAAGTTACAGAAAACTCGAACGATGGCATAGAACCTCTGCTAACCAGAATGGAGCTTGAGCTAAAACTGGGATCCAGACAAGAGCTGGGAACGGTTGGCCGACCCACTCTTTCCTCGGCCGTAAGTTGACTGGCCACACCCCTTACCACCGAACGAACGAGTCGATTGTAAGGCTGGATGCAACTCCCCTAGCAGGCCGACCGACTCCTTCGTCGGTCGTAAGTCGAGGGGAAACTCCCCTCGCAACCGAATAAATAGATCGGTCGTAAGGCTGGGACCATTCCCCCAACTGGCCGACCCACTCCTTCGTTGGTCGTAAGTCAAGGTGCAACTCCCCTTGCAACTGAACGAACAGATCAGTCGTAAGGCTAGGGGCCACTCCCCCAGCTGGCCGACTCACTCCTTCGTCGTCCGTAAGTCAAGCGCAACTTCCCTCGCAACCAAATGAACAGATCGGTCGTAAGGATGGAGGCCACTCCCCCAGCTTGTCAACACACTCCTTCGTCGGTCGTAAGTCGAGGGGCCACTTTCTTTGCCACCGAACGAACAGATCGGTCGTAAGGCTGTGGGCCACTCCCCTAGCTAGCCGACCCACTCCTTCGTCGGTCGTAAGTCGAGGGGCAACTCCCCTTGCCACCGAACAAACAGAACGGTCGTTCCTTTTCAATTAAGATGGGATGACCCCTTAAATAAAAGAATGATCAATAATATTAAGGTATATTGCCTTCTACTTAGACTGATAGATCCAAGGAAAATTGCTCTATCTTAAATTCAAAGAGGAGAGATACATCTGGATGCAATGTTGATTCAGAAAGACCTAACTCTTACGGAATTGGTAAAAAAGGAATATTTATTATCAAACCAATTCGTCTATCTATGAAGAGGGATGGAAAATATATTATATATCAAACCATAAATATTTCATTGGTTGACAAGAAAAAGCACCAAATTAATGGAAAATGCATAATAAAAAATACCTATGTCGATAAAAAGAATTTTGATAGATCCGTTACACAACACAGCAATACACTTGTGAACAGAAACAAAAATCATTATGATTTCTATGTTCCTGAAAATATTCTATCTCCCAGACGTTGTCGAGAATTGAATCTAATTTGTTTCAATTCCAGAATATGCATGAAAAGTGATTTGATTGATGGGATTTGGTATGATACTGATGAGATTGATATTCAAATATTTCTTCTTAGAACATATTGATTTGACCCCATAAGCGGGACCACCGCCCAATAGTATGTTGACACCAAAAGTAGAACCCCGTATTTCTTCCAGAGAATCTCCTAATTGTTCCAGAGCAACTAAAAAGAGATTCTTTAACAAGAAAGAATTTAGTTCAGATGTAGGATACCTATCCAGAAGTTTTCGCAAGGAGTGGGTCGGTCGTAAGTCAAGGGGCAACTCCCCTCGCAACCAAACGAACGGATCTGTCGTAAGGCTGGGGCAACTCCCCCATCTGGCCGACCCACTCCTTCGTCGGCTGTAAGTCGAGGGGCCACTCTCCTCGCCATCGATTGAACGGATCGGTCGTAAGGCTGGGGGCAACACCCCCAGCTGGCCGACCCACTGCTTTGTCGGTCGTAAGTCGAGGGGCCACTCCCCTCGCCACCGAACGAACGGATCGATCATAAGGCTGGATGCCACTCCCCCAACTAGCCAGCCCACTCCTTCATCAGCTGTAAGTTAAGGAGCAACTACCCTCGCCACCGAATGAACAGGTCGGACGTAAGGTTGAGGGCCACTCTCCAAGCTGGCCGACCCACTCCTTCGTCGGCCGTAAGTCGAGGGCAACACCCCTTGCCATCGAACGAACTGATCGGTCATAGGACTGGCTACACACAGATCGGTCGTAAGGCTGGGGGCTACTCCCCTAGCTGGCCGACCCACTCCTTCGTCGGTTGTAAGTATAAGGGCCACTCCCCTTGTTGCCAAATGAATAGATCGGTCGTAAGGTTGGGGGCAACTCCCCAAGCTGGCTGACCAACTCCTTCATCGGCCGTAAGTCGAGGGGCAACTCCACTTGCAATCGAACGAACAAATCGACCATAAGTCTGGGGGCCACTTCCCCAGCTGGCTGACCCACTCCTTCGTCGGCTGTAAGACGAGGGGCAACTCCCCTTGACACTGAACGAACAAATCGGTCGTAAGGCTGTGGCGGCTGTAAGTCGAGGGGCCACTCCCCTTGCCACCGAATGAACATATCAGTTCTAAGGTTGGGGAAACTTTCCCAGCTGGCCGACCCACTCCTTCGTCGGCCGTAAGTCGAGGGGCAGCTCCCCTCGCAACCAAACGAACGGATCGGTCATAAGGTTGGGGGCAACTCCCCAGCTGGCCGACCCAGTCATTTGTCGACCGTAAGTCGATGGGTCACTCCCATCCCATCGAATGAACAGATCGGTCGTAAGGCTGAGGGCCACTCCCCTAGCTGGCCGACCCACTCATTCATCGGCCGTAAGTCGAGAGGCACTCCCCTCGCCATCGAACGAATAGATTGGTCGTAAGGCTGAGGGCCGCTCCCCCAGATGGCCGACCCACTCCTTCATCGACCGTAAGTTGAGAGACACTCCCCTTGCCACCGAACAAACAGATCGGTCGTAAGGCTGAGGGCCACTCTCCAGCTGGCCGACCCACTCCTTCATCGACCGTAAGTTAAGGGGCCGCTCCACTTGCCATCGAACGAATATCGGACTAACTAACTGTTGTCCCTAGCCGACTTAACAAGTCGGACCAACTTTATAAAAGGAGCCACTTCTCCCCCTTATTATACATCTCCCGACCTCAACCTCAATAACGGTAGAGCTCGAAATATGGAGGTAATTGATACAACCATGTTGACCAGGCCCAGAGAAGTCAAATCAACCATGACCAGTCAACCAACCCACTACGGCCTTGGGCTCCGGCCCAAGGACCTCACGGGCGGGTCGCGCTTCTCCACCCAAGACGAAGGCCCAAAAGACCGTCCTCTATCCGTAGTGGAGGAAATCACTGCCTAAACCAGGGAGCACTCGCCAATTATGGCAACCACTCAATTCCATCACTCCACCTTCATGGCATTCATTAGGCAATTATTGGGGTCAACATTCCCCACTTAGCATGTCCCCATCAATGATGGCCATCATGGCCCATTACATCGGGGAGATGACTTGTCGATATGAAGAGGGGATAGGCATCATCTCAAAGAGCAGATCTCTGAGATCTAAAATAGAGGTATCACTATACCACTTCCTCACACCTTCTTCCACCTTACACATTTCTCCTCCATAGCTCGACTCGAGGATTTGCACTTGGTCTCTCCGTGAACCAAGCTCGGTTCCACCGAGCTTTCTTCACACTGGATCTAACTTAAGCATCGAAGAAGAATTGGTTGAAACCATGGTTTGACCCCCCTGACGAGTTCTTCATTTTGCAGATCGAAGGAGACGTCACCACCGCCGAAGCTTCCCTTCAGTGTCCCATCGCTAGGATCAGAATGCCCTCGTGCCAGAGCCTGTTTGTCCGACCGATCCCGGAGGTTGTCGTCTGATTGAGGCTACCCTCGACGCACCGAAGCATGGATCTGTGCCTTACTGATTAAGTGAACATTCTTTCGACCGACTTCAAACCGTCTCACGTGACAACGAAGACATCCGAGCCTCCAGACTATCAAACTGTGGGGAGAAAACACCCCGAAACAACATTCGTCTATATATAGGTATGATCGGTAGCTTACTTTACTTAACCGCTAATATACACGATATTATGTTCTTCATATGTCTTTGTGCTAGATATTAAGCTAGACCTAAGAAGTCACACTTGATTGCGGTTAAACAAAAATTTTGTTACCTCAATCATTCACTAGATTATAGGTTACTTTACCCTAAGTCTAGCACATATGAGCTAATCTCATATAGTGATGCCGACTTTGCCGGATGCAAATCCGATAGGAAGATTACTAGTGGCACTAGCCATTTTCAAGGAAATTCTTTAGTTTCTTGGTTTTCCAAAAAAACAGAACTCGGTATCTTTGTCCAAGACTAAAGCGGAATATATTACAGCAGGTTTTGCATGTGCACAGGTTCTTTGGATGAGACACACGCTCAAAGACTATGGTGTCAATTGTGATACTTGTCTTATCATGGTTGATAACCAAAGTGCAATTTGTCTTTCCAAGAATCCGGTACATCACTCTCGTATCAAACACATAGATATGAGACACCACTTCATTAATGATCATATAGCTAAGAAAGACAACATCTTAGAGAGTACATTGAAACCCAAAAAAAATCGCCGACATCTTCACTAAACCTCTTAAAGAAGATTCATCTGTGAGGTTGAGTGAGGAATTAGGGATTATGGGTGAATCTGAATTATAGGAATTCATACTTTTATGTTAAATCATGCTTTGAACTCATGTCATCATTTCACTTCTTTTGTTTTAATATGCTATACATTTCCACATATTTTTTCAAGAGATGTATATGAGATTTTGATGATTTCGATTGTTTGGATTAATATACGTGATTTGTATATTAATCTATAATTTTTGATAATGATTTCAAGATTAGAGTATTGTTAGAGTATAGGTCTTAGGGTGAGCTGTCTCAATCCTTTGGATTTCAGCCTCTCTATACATTTTTGGACCAGGACAGACGACTGTCGATCCTTCGTAGTCTTCTGTCCAATACTAATTTTTATTATCTGATTCTGATTTTTTCGCACAGGCAACTGTTGTACATTTTTTAGGCACCTGTCTCTCCGACAGGCGACTGCAAGTTGTTAGTCAGGCGCATGTCCTGATCTTGAAATGTCTCTGTTTATTCATCATATTTTTTGACCCTCTGTCAGACGTCTGTTGCGTAATTTACATTCGACTGTCATTTTGCCAGGCGACTGTGGATTACTCAACATGCACATGTCTATCTATCCAAGTTTGTTCTCTATCTTTTCGGCCAGTCGACTGTCCACATCAGTGGCGGTTTGTTAACTCAATCTGAGCCGTCGATCTGACAATCCAACGACACAAATTAATTTTCCCCATCTTATATAGGTGAGGTCGTCAGATTTTCTCTCGCATCCGATCGATTTCCCTCGTCTTCCTCCTTCGAACGTCGACCGTCTCTTCGTCTTCCTCGTCGATTCGAAGATTGTACCCATCGATCTCTCTCCCCGATCACTCGATCGAGAGTTTGGGTCTCTCCTCCTCTGTCGTTTGTCACGGATTTGGTAGATCTCTCTCATTTTTTTGATCGTGCTCTATTTCCTTGTCTTATTGCTGATCTGTGATCATTGCCCCCAAAACTGCTACTTCATGGTTCAAACCTTTGAGGAAACAATCACGTTCCTCCTACATATGCCGTTTCAGAGTTTCTTCTCCTAATGGTTCTCCATCATCACCCCGCTCTCAGGGTCCTCAGTTCTCACCGTCTTCTGGTAAGTTTTTGGGGATATCTATCACTGATACTCTTCCTTAGGTTGAACCATCTCCTTCCTATCCAGCCAAGCCATCCTCTCCTTCTCCTTCAGCTCCGTCGACTGATCCTCCCCTCGTTTAGTTGAATGAGCAAGTTTCTCTGCTTGAAATGAAAGTTTCGAACGTGGATCAGAAGCATTTTGTTCTTCTTGAGCTGAACTATAAGGCATTTCAGTATCACGGTTTTCTGGTTCCAGCCTCTCTCCAGGCTCTGTTCCCTCCTTCCGAGGATGTCCACCGGACTGTTGTCCCTCATCCTCCAGTTTATACTCAGGCACCTCTTGCTGAGTCACCCAGCCTCCATCTACTGATGTTCTGCTCTCAATGCCTGTTACTGCTCACGTTGGTCAGTCTTCCATGCCTGATCATAAGGAGATCCCTGATCCTGCTGGTGTTTTTTCATCAAAGCGAAAGGCTCATGTGTGTCCTTCTCGCCGCTCTTCGGATCCACTGTCATTTAGATTGACTGATGCAGCTCTGCCTCTACTCACCCTAGGACTTCTTCATGTTAGGGTTTGAGTGTCTGCCTATATTTCTTTTTGGGTTGTGTGAACCTCTGGATGTTGTTATACTATTAGGAGTTAGTCTATTTTTGTACTCCTGGTATACCTTTGGCTGCATGGTAGAGTAAATTACTGATGGATGATAATGTATATGGAGTGGTTTGATACACTTTTGCACTCCTTGTGTGTGTGTGTGTGTGTGTGTGTGTGTGTGTGAAATCACTTTCTGTTTCTTATGCATTGTGATCCATGTTCATATGTTGTGAAATTGTGTCTCTCTTTATGCTGTATTTTATACATGATGTGATGTGAGACGTTTTCTTGTTTTTGAAATGTTGATATTGGATTCTTGTTCCTTTAGTCAACTAAAATCTCTTGTGTTGATGAGTTTTTTGGTATATATCATTGTGATGCACCTTCATGTTTTCTCGATTTTATTTTGGTATCACATTAAATATATATCTCATCTTTAGACTCTCATGATTGTTTTAGTACTTATTTATCACTATTGTTGATGTTTTTCTACTCCCTTTTTTTGGATAATGCCATGGGGGAGGGAAATAAACATATCATAATTTTGTGCTAAGTAAATTCTAAACTTGAATCTAAGATTGAAGTCGCCTTAGATTCATGGGAGTAAGATATAATGAACTGGGATTATAAATCCCAAATTTCTAGCATTAAAATCATTTCATTCGTGCATATTTTACATGCTTGCTTCAATTGATCTATAGATGCCCTTATGAATATTGACTAACTTGATTGGCATTTATGTAGGGGGAGTAAGTTTTCGTTAAGCACAATTATTTATCTTTTTGTTTATGTTTGTTTATCATCATCAAAAGGGGGGAGAATATTGAGTATTGGACTTCTCCCTAGTTGGTGTTAAAGCTGAGCAAAAATAAATACTTGTGACTTCCCCTATTTGCAGTTAATTCATTGCCTAAGCATATCATGAAGATCAATTAGCAATGGATGTCACTCAAGGATCAGTCAAAGCATGAAAAGTCGATTGGATGATCAAAGATGGTGAATGAAGCTCCTAGAAGACTTCAAGCTCATTCTTTGGATAGAAGAGAGGCTATTACAAGATGTAATCTTTTTATTCTCTTCTAGTATGTAATCTTAGAAGTAGAACTATGTTGGAGCACACACACATCTTTATTTCTGTCCTAGGAAATCATTTGATCATATTTACTAAGCCTCCAATTCACATTTCTCAAGCATGTGTATTGTGGGATTTCAACAGGCGACTGGTGAACGTTTTACAGGCTCCTGTCTCTAAACAGTCTCATGTGATTTGTTCTACAGTCGTCTGTTTTACACATACTTTATCAGTTGGTTTTTGGGCTTTCAGATTTAACTCTATCTAGGTGACTGCTATACAAAAGATAGGCGCATGTCCATGTTACAGGAGCCTGTGACTTGTTAGTCTACCACCTGTCTCTCTCCTATCCAAAGCTTATTTTCTTCTTCATATGGCCAGATGACTGATGTTGAATTGACAGTCGCATGCCCAAGGTACAGGTGACTATGAATGCTTCAAAATTCGCCTGTCGATTCTTTCTCTACAACTCTGCTCTCTGGAAAGTTTCACTTATTAAGGATAGACGACTGATGTTGGTTTCATAGTTGCGCCCATGGCACATGCACCTGTGAGTTCCACATCAGTCACATGTCCTGTCTTTCCAAAACTTTCTGAGCTTTCTCAACTTACTCATGTCTTGGCCAGTCGCCTGTAGAAGGGTTTTCAGTCGCCTGTTAGGTTTACAGGCGCATGTCAGTCCTTCATCAATCGACTGTCCTATGTGGTAAATTACCGTTTGAATTCTCACCTACTCCCTAAAACGGTGCAGCAGTCGACTGTGGTTTCTTCACCAGTCGACTGTCGAGTGTGTAAAATCTATCTGTTGGCTTTTTCTCCACGGATTTCAAAGGGATTTTGGGGGATTCTGTTTGAGGGTTTTAGAGAACCTATAAAGAGAGCTTCTACTGTTCCATTGAGGGGTTACTTATCTTCTTGATCATCTCTTGAAAACCCGTAGCTTTCATCTTCAAGTTTTTCAAATCTCTCAAATTCAAAAGCCCTAGATTTCCAATCTCATTCTCTCTTGCTCTCCAACCTAGAATCAAAGTGATATCCTTTAGGCAATTGGTGGTGACAATAGAAAGGGCTTTTCTGTCTTCTTGGAAGAGACTTCAACACACAACACACTTGATCCTTCAAGTTCTACTTCAAGGTATAGGTGATTGTAAGTGTTGTTATTTCATTATTTCAAATCTTTCGATATTAGTTTTACTCTCGATTTGTAAGAGTGGGTTGATTGATCCCAAGTTGTGGGAGTCAAGGACATCGGTTGTGTTTCAATTTCACTTGTAGGGTTGCTACAAGTGGGTTTAAAGGAAACCTCAAGTTAGGGTTCTAACTTGAGTATCCGGAGGTTTCCGGGTGGAAGGGACGTATGCTTACAGGTAGCAAGTCGGGAATTAACTTGGGTAATCCGAACCCTTGAAACATAATTTGTGTGTTAGCATTGTTTCATTTTGGGTTTATTTATAATTCTGCATTTATTATTGATTAGGAATTTAAATTGGTATAACTATCGTTTAAATTTTATAAACACTATTCAACCCCCCTGTAATGTTTTCTTCATAGCCAGTGTCATAACATTAATGACCTTTCATATTGTAACAGCAATATGGGTCTTATCCGAACTTCTGGGTTTGATCTTGGTTTGCCATTGCTTATTCCATATCGAGGTATATCATATCTTCCATTTCTCCTTTTTATATCAGGACATAGTTGGTCCTGGACTTTCCCTGTTTTCAGTCTTCCAAATTGTTATTAGGAGACATATACTAGGGAATGAGCTTGTTTTATATCTCCACCTTTTGAGTTTATATAGGACTTTTGACAGTCCATTTGAATGCTCATATATGGTCTTCATGCCATTATTTTCTTGAGTCATTCAATTTTTATGTGAATAGAGAAAGATACATAATAGGAATAAATATGTGGGTGCCAATGTCATAAATTATTTATCACTTATTTATTAAGCCACGACTTCATGAGTGACCCTATACTTAAGGCTAGATTTAAGAATCTTACCTTATAAAGTGAGATTACCTTAAAATAGTTAAGCGGTATTATGGCATACTCCTTGTGTCCATATCTGTCTATATAGACCATATATCTGTGAGATCTATTTACCGCATAGTGCGCATCTTTAAAAAGATGACATAAATAGTTTTCGCATAATCCCTCGTATTTTATTTGGTCAGAAGGGTATTGTTATTTGATTTTGAACTTTAGGTTTAATTATCATATATATATATATATGATTTTTAAAGCTTTTGAAAATTATAATTAATCATGTGCCATAATACATAGTTTATATATGTGAGTATAAATGCATGAATTATTAAATATATCATGCAGATATATAGAGCATTTAAGTAGGCAATTCATTTGAAGTATACAAAACAATTATATACATGAAAATAACATAAGTAATGACATGCAAACAAAGTATTAAATCAATTGTGCATTAATGTTTTGTTATTAAGATGCCTTGATTTATATAACCCGTCCCCAAGAATTTCATGGGACTTTAACCCCCCAAAAAAGAAATTTTGGTGGGTTTTGCGGTGGAAGCGGAGGCTTCGACCGGGCCAATCGGGTCCTGTTCGGAAAAAATTTAAAACCTAACAAGCCCGAAAAAATATATTATCGATATCCCCAAGCAACATGTACCCCCAAAAAAATTATGATATCAATTCCCTCCCATTTTATTCCCTGATTTTTTTGTAATTTTCCAGAATTTTTCTAGGAATTTTGGGAATATATGGGTGTTTTCTAAATTTATTATATTTATAAATACATTTAAAACATAAATATATATAAATAAATTTTATTTTGCAGAAAAATGTAAAAGTTAAGTCCTGCGGGGCAGAGGCCTGCGGGCTGGCCGTGGGCTTCAGGCTCGTTAAGATTTTTACACATTTTTTTCTTTTCTTAAAATAAAAGCATGTGGCTGTGGTTGCTGGCCAACGGTTGGTGACTCGGCTGCTGGATGCGGTCGATGTCGTGGCTGTGGTCGACGGAGCCCCCGGTGGGCAGGGGTAACGGTGCAGGGGGCACAGCATTCAGGGCTGTGGAGCCCCCTATGGGCAGGGGTAAGGTCCCGGGGGGCGTCTCCTTCGGGGCAACAGAGCCCCCTACCAGCAGGGGTAATTGTGTGGGGGCGCCACCTTTAGGGCAGTGGAACCCCCCTGGATTCACAAATCTCTTCCTTTTTCAAAGAAAAATTGTTTCGTATCAGTTGTGCTTGTGAAGAAACCACAACTCTTGCGTATATGCAACGAGTACTTTTATCCACTTACCATCGCAATCGAATATTAGCCACCAAAAAGAAAACTGAGTGGTGATAAACAGCATTATGAATGAATATTAAACATATTCATAAACAATCGATGCCTTTTTTAAAACAGCATTAGTAAATGAATGAATATTAAACATCATTATGAATAAATAATTTGATGTGTTAGTGGATTGCCCGTTCAATGAGCACGACCCTTTGTTGCTTCTATTTGATTGTAATTGAAAAGTACTTTTTTGAACCAAATTAATTAATTAATTAAAGAGGTAAACTTAAGGGCAGTTACACTTTGCAAAGGTATTTTTCATGTAACCATTGTACAAGCCCAAACCTGCAACCAACATGATGAGAGGAGTTACTTCCTCTCAAAAGATGACCACCCGTTTCGTCCAACGAAGAGCACAAGAGTGCCACCTTTAACAATTGTGATGCTCAAAATTCGTTAATAGCAAAGCTATCTTTGTAACTTTTGTGTGTTAATTCCCTTGCACATGAATTTCCTCTTCCAAAGAAAAAATCGATTTTTATTGTAACAATTTTTATTTTTGTAATCAATGTCTTTTGTCATAAAATTTGATTTTTATCGTAAAAACATCGATTTTTGATCCATAAAATTACAGATCTAAACATATTCTTGATGAAAAATAGGTTTAGATCAAGTTTTGATTTATTACCTCTAGATCTATCCTCCAGATCTAGCGACGGTTGAGATGCCTATGGTAGATTTGACGAATTGTTCTTCGTCTGCCAAACTCATCGCAAAATCTCTTGATTGGAGCATGGAGCACAAATCTAGAAATACCAGTAGATCCGTCGTCCTACGAAGCTTTTCGCCACGATCCACGCATCCGCTCTTCTCTCAAGCCGTTGTGAAAAAATTCGTCAAAGCTTTGTCGCACCATTTTTTCTCTACGAGCATAACTCGAGCTTATAACGTGTTAAAAGTTGAGAAAATCATAGTCTATGGTGAAGGTCGTAGCTCTTATATTAAAATAATTTAAACGATGGTGGATACCAAGAGCATCTCACACCAAAGGTCTCATTCATAACAATTTGATTTTTTGGCCTAATTTTGCCTTTTCTTATTTTCAGATGAAGATGGTGATCTCCCGGTTCCAACAGATATTTTTGCAGATTTTTCCGAGCTACATGCTATTTTCCACTGTGTCTATAAGATATGTATCGTTATATTAAATGATATGATTTTTGTAGCCTAATTTTGTCTTCTTTTATTTTTCAGTTGAAGATGGCGATCTGTCGATTCCAACAGACATTTTTGCATAATATTCTGACTCGGGGCTATTTTCTAAATTTTCTGGAAGATATGCATCTTTTTTTTAAATGGTATGTTTTGGCCTAATTTTGTCTTCACTTATTTTTCATTTGAAGATGTCGATCTCTGGTTCCAACGGACATTTTTGCATATTTTTCGCAGCTCGTTGCTATTTTCTACATTTTATGTAAAATATGGATCATACTATTTTTATATCCTAAGTTTGTCTTCTCATATTTTTTCAGTTCAATATGGCGATATACCGGGTCCAACGGACATTTTTACTGATTTTTCCTAGCATGGGGCTAGTTTCTTCATTTTATGGAAGATATGGATCATATTAATAAATGATATGATTTTTTGGCTTAGTTTTATCTTCTCTTATTTTTTAAGTTGAAGATGGCATTCTCCCAGTTCCAACGGATATTTTTGTAGAAATTTTTGCAGATATTTTTATCATAAAGGCTATTTTCTACATTTATGCAATTTTTATGAGCTCCAAGATATTTTATAAGTTTTCTATAAGATATGTATCTTTAAATTAAAATATATGATTTTTATAGCCTAATTTTGTCTCCACTTATTTTTAAGTTGAAGATGATGATCTCCCTGTTCAAACAGATATTTTTGCGGATTTTACTTGGATATCTTTGCAAATTTTTTTGACATAGAGGATATTTTCTACATTTATTCATTTTTATGAGCTCCTAGTTATTTTCTAAAATTTCTGTAAGATATGTATCTTTAAATTAAAAGATTTGATTTTTGTGGCCTAGTTTTGTATTCTCTTATTTTTCAGTTGAAGATGGTGATCTCCCTGTTCAAACAGATATTTTTTTGGATTTTACTTTGCTCAAAGCTATTTTTTGTATTTTCTGGAAGATATGGATCTTTTTATTAAATGATATAATTTTTTGCCTAATTTTGCCTTCTCTTTTTTAGTTGAAGATAGCGATCTCTCTGTTCCAACGGACATTTTTGCGGATTATTCTGACTCGGGGCTTTTTCCTACATTTTCGGGAAGATATGTATCATTTTATTAAATAATATCATTTTGGCCTAATTTTCTCTTCCTTTTTCTAGTTAAAGATGGCGATCTCCCTGTTGCATCGCACATTTTTGGGAATTTCTGTGCACGAGGCTATTTTCTTTTCTTTAGTGAAGATATAGATCTTTTTATTAAATGATATGATTTTAAGCCTAATTTTGTCTTCTCTTATTTTTCAGTTGAACTTGTCGATCTCTAGGTTCCAACGAACATTTTTGCCGATTTCTCTAAGCTCCGAACTATTTTTCTATATTTTCGGGAAGTTATGGATCATTTTATTAAATGATATGATTTTTGGCCCAAATTTGTCTTATCCTATTTTCAGTTGAAGATGGCGATCTCTCGGTTCATACGAACATTTTTAGAGATTATTCTGACCTCAGGACTATTTTCTAAATTTTCTTGAAGATATGGATATTTTATGATATGATTTTTTTGGCCTAATGTTGTCTTCTCTTGTTTTTAAGTTGAAAATGGTGATCTCACGGTTCCAATAGAAATTTTTGCGGATTTTTCGAAGCTCGATGCTATTTTCTACATTTTAGGGAAGATATGGATTTTTTAAATGATATGATTTTTATATCCTATGTTTTTCTTCTCTTATTTTTAAGTTGAATATTACGATCTACCGGTTCTAGCGGACATTTTTGCTGATTTTTGTTAGCTTGGGGCTATTTTTTTATTTTATGGATATATGGATCATTTTATTAAATGATATGATTTTTTAGCCCAATGTTGCTTCTCTTATTTTTCAGTTGAAGATGGCGTTCTCCCGGTTTCCAACAGAGATTTTTGCAGAGTTTTTTTCCTGGAGGCTGTTTTCAACATTTTCTTGAAGATATTGATCTTTTATTAAATAATATAATTTTTTGACCTAATTTTGTCTTCTCATATTTTTCAGATGAATATGGCGATCTCACGGGTCCAACAAACATTTTTGCGAATTGTTCTGAGCTTCGGGCTGTTTTCTACTTTTTTGTAATATATGAATCTTTCGATTAAATGATATACATTTTTAAATGATATACGTTTTATTTTTATTTAAAGATGGTGATCTCCCGGTTCAACGGACATTTTTGCGGATTTTTCTGAGGCCGAGGCTATTTTCTACATTCAATTGAAGATATGGCTCTTTTTATTAAATGATGATTTATGTAGCCTAATTTTGTCTTCTCTTATTTTTTCAATTGAAGATAGCGATTTCCCGCTTCCAACAGACATTTTTGCGGATTTTTCTGAGCTCGAAAATATTTTTCTACATTTTCGGGAAGTTATTGATCTTTTTATTGAATGATATGTCTTTTGACCTGATTTTTTCTTCTCTTATTTTTCAGTTGAAGATACTGATCTCCTGGTTCGAACAAAAATTTTTTGCAGATTATTTTGACCTCAGGTCTATTTTATAAATCTTCTAGAAGATATGGATCTATTTGTTAAATGATATGATTTTTGGCCTAATTTTGTCTTCTCTTATTTTTGAGTTGAAGATGCTGATCTCTTGGTTCCAATGGACATTTTTGAAGATTTTTATGAGCTCGGTGATTTTTTTCTACATTTTATGGAAGATATGAATTTTTTAAATGATATGATTTTTATATCTCATGTTTGTCTTCTCTTATTTTTTCTGTTGAAGATGGCGATGTACCGGTTTCAACGGACATTTTTGTTGATTTTACTTAACTTGTGGCAATTTTTCTATATTTTCTCGAAGAAATGAATCTTTTCATTAAATGATATGCTTTTTTGGTATAATTTTGTCTTTTCTTATATTTCAGTTGAAGATGGCGTTCTCTCGGTTCCAACGGAGATTTTTGCAGAATGTTTTACCTAGAGGCTATTTTCTACATTTTCTAAAACTTATGGATCTTTTTATTAAATAATATAATTTTTAGCCTAATTTTGTCTTCTCATATTTTTCAGATGAAGATGGCGATCTCACGGGTCCAATAGACATTTTTGCATATTGTTCTAAGATCCAGGTTGTTTTTTACATTTTCTGAAAGATATGAATCTTTAGATTAAATGATATAATTGTTAGCCTAATTTGTCTCCTCTTATTTTTTTAGTTGAAGATGGAGATCTCCCGGTTCCAACGGACATTTTTGCGGATTTTTCTGAGCTCGGGGCTATTTTCTACATTTAGTTGGAGATACGGCTCTTTTTATTAAATGATATGATTTATGTAGCCTAATTTTTTCTTCTCTTATTTTTTTCCAATTGGACCGCTTCCAACGGATATTTTTGTGGATTTTTCTAAGCTCGGGACTATTTTTCTATATTTTCGGGAAGTTATGGATCTTTTTATTAAATGATATGATTTTGACATAATTTTGTCTTCTCTTATTTTTTCTGTTCAAAGTACTGATCTCCTGGTTCCTATAAACATTTTTACGGATTATTCTGACCTCGAGTCTATTTTCTTACTTTTCTAGAAGATATGGAACTATTTGTTAAATGATATGAATTTGGCCTAATTTTGTCTTCTCTTATTTTTTTAGTTGAAGATTGCGATCTCTCTGTTCCAACGGACATTTTGGCAGATTTGTATGAGCTCGGTGATATTCTCTATATTTTATGCTTTGTATGAATTTTTTTAAATGATATGATTTTATAAATTATGTTTGTCTTCTTTTATTTTTTCAGCTGAAGATTTCGATCTACCAATTTCAACGGATATTTTTGCTGATTTTTCTAAACTTTTGACTATTTTTTACATTTTCTGGAAGATACGAATATTTTCATTAAATGATATGATTTTTGGCCTAATTTTGTTTTCATTTTTTCAGTTGAAGATGGCGGTCTACCATTTCCAACGGACATTTATGCAGATTTTTAAGAGCTACGTGCTATTTTCTAAATTATTTTGTAAGATATTGATTTTTTTATATTAAATGATATGATTTTTATAGCCTAATTTTGTCCTCTCTTATTTTTTAGTTGAAGATGGCGATTTCCCGATTCCAACAGATATTTTTACGGATTTGTTTGAGCTCGGGCTATTTTTCGGTAATTATGGATCTTTTTATTAAATGAAATAATTTTAGGCCTAGTTTTGTCTTCTATTATTTTTTCGATAAAGATGGTGATCGTCCTGTTCCAATGGATTTTTTGTGGAATTTTCTGAGCTCTGGGCTATTTTCTAAATTTTCTGTAAGATATAATTTTTTATATTAAACGATCTGATTTTTATAGCCTAATTTGTCTTCTCTCATTTTTCAGTTAAAGATGGCGATCTCCCGTTTCCAACGGCCAATGTTGCTGATTTTTCTAAGCTCGGAACTAATTTCTACAGTTTATTGAAGATATGTATCTTTTTATTAAATGATATGATTTTTGTATCCTAAGTTTGTCTTCTCTTATTTTTCTGTTGAATCTGACAATCTCTCGGTTCCAACAGACATTTTTGCGGATTTTTCTGAGCTCGACACTATTTTCCCATATTTTCTTTAAGATATGAATCTTTATATTAAATGATATGATTTCTTGGCCTAATTTTACCATCGCTTATTTTTAAGTTGATGATGGCGATCTCCCGGTTCCAACGGACATTTTTACAGATTTCTCCGACTTCGGGGATATTTTCTAATTTTTCTGGAAGATATTGATCTTCTTATTAAATGATATGATTTTTGGCCTAATTTTGTCTTCGCTAATTTTTTCAGTTAAAGATGTCAATCTTCCGATTCGAACAAATATTTTTGTAGATTTTTCTGAGCTCGGTGCTATTTTCTATATTTAATGGAAGACGTGTATCTTTTTATTAAATAATATAATTTTTATATCCTACATTTGTCTTCTCTTATTTTTTTCAGTCAGAGATTGTGATCTACCGGTTCCAACGGACATTTTTGCAGATTTTTCTTAGAGTGTGGTTTTCAACATTTTCTGGAAGATATGGATCTTTTTATTAAATGATATGATTTTTCGCATAATTTTGTCTTCTCTTATTTTTAAGTTAAAGATGACGATCTCTCTGCTCCAATAGACATTTTTGCGGATTTTACTCAGCTCGGAGCTATTTCCTGCATTTTCTAGAATATACGAATCATTTTATTATATTATACGATTTTTGGCATTAGTTTATCTTCTCTTATTTTTTCAGTTGAAAATGGAGATCTCCATGTTCCAACGGAAATTTTTGCTGATTTTTCTGATCTCTGGCCTATTTTCTGACTTTTCAGGAAGATATGGATCTTTTTATTAAATGACATCATTTTTGGCAAAGTTTGTATTCTATTATTTTTAGCTGAAGATGACGATTTCCCTGTTCAAACTGACATTTTTGCAGATTTTTCTGTGCTCGGGGTTATTTTCTACATTTTATTGAAGATCTGTATCTTTTTAGTAAATGATATGATTTTTCGCCTAATTTTGTCTTCTCTAATTTTTCAATTGAAAATGGCGATCTCTTGATTCCAACGGACATTTGTGAGGATTTTTTTAGCTCGGTATTATTTTTACATTTTCTGGAAGTTATGAATCTTTTTATTAAATGATTTGATTTTTAGCCTAATTTTGCCTTCTCTTTTTTGTTAAAAATGGCGATCTTCCGGTTCCAACGGACATTTGCACGGGTTTTTCTTAGCTCCGGGCTATTTTTACATTTTCTATAAGAAATGAATTTTTATATTACTTGATATGATTTTATAGCCTAATTTTTGTCTTCTCTTATTTTTCAGTTGAACATGGCGATCTCCCGGGTCCAACGGACATTTTTGCGAATTTTTCTGAGCTCGACGCTATTTTTATATATTTTCGGGAAGTTATGGATATTTTTATTAAATGACATGACTTATTGGTCTAATTTTGTCGTCTCTTATTTTTCGTTGAAGATGGCTATCTCCTAATTCCCACAGGACATTTTTCATTGAAGATAGCGATCTAATTTTGTCGTCTTTAGGGATTTTTCTATGCTCCAGGCGATTTTCTAAATTTTCTGTAAAATCTGAATTTTAATATTAAATGATACAATTTTTAACTTAATTTTGTCTTCTCTATTTTTCAGTTGAACATGTCAATCTCCCGGTTCCAACGGACATTTATGCGGATTTTTCTTAGCTCGGAAATATTTTCAAAAGTTCATTGAAATTATGCATCTTTTTATCAAATGGTATGATTTTATAGACTAAGTTTGGATTCTCTTATTTTTCAATTGAAGATGGCGATCTCCCGGTTCCAACAGATATTTTTAGAGATATTTCGGACCACGAGACTATTTTCTAAATTTTCTGTAAGATATGGATCATTTTATTAAACGATAAGATTTTTGGCCTAATTTGTCTTCTTTTATTTTTCAATTGAAGATGCCGATCTCCTAGTTCCAACGGACATTTTTGCATATTTTTCTGTGCTCCGAGTTATTTTTCTACATTTTCTGTATGATATGAATCTTTATATATGATATGATTTTTATAACTTAATTTTGTTTTCTCTTATTTTTTAAGTTGAAAATGGCGATCTTCCGATTCCAACGGACATTTTTGCGGATTTTTCTGAAATCGGTGCTATTTTTCTACATTTTCGGGAAGTTAAGAATCTTTTTATAAAATAATATGTTTTTTGGCATAATTTTGTCATCTTTTATTTTTTTCGTTGAAGGTGGTGATCTTCCGGTTCCAACAGACATTTTTACTGATTTTTCTGAGCTCTAAGCTATTTTCTAAATTTTTTGTAAGTTATGAATCTTTATGTTAAACGATGTGATTTTTTTAGCCTAATTGTCTTCTTTTATTTTTCAGATGAACATTGCGATCTCCCGATTCCAACGAACATTTTTGTGGATTTTTCTCAGCTTGGAACTATTTTTAAAGTTCATTGAAGATTTGGATCTTTTATGAAATGATATGATTTTTATAGAGTAAGTTTGTCTTCTCTTATTTTTAGCTGAAGATGGCGATCTCCCTGTTCCAACGGACATTTTGTGGATTTTTTAGACCTCGAGGCTATTTTCTAAATTTTCTGGAATGTATGGATCTTTTTATTAAATGATATGATTTTTGGCCTAAATTTGTCTTCTCTTATTTTTCACTTGAAGATGGCGATCTCCCGGTTCAAACGGACATTTTAGGGATTTTCTGAGCTCTAGGCTATTTTCTACATTTTCTGTACGATATAAATCTTTATATTAAATGATATGATTTTTATTACCTAATTATATAAAGAGTATCGAACATACCAACTAGCTGACTATCTTTCTGATAGAAAATCCATTAATACATCACATTAAAATATTCTAAGTATCACTGAAAATCAACAAACCCAGGCCCAGCATAAGCCAGGAACTTATTCCACCCTGGCCCTTGTTTGGAGGAATGAATCTGCATGCAAAATTGCGCAGAAAATGAGAATCGCCCAAAATTTATAGATGTCATGGCTATTGAAAGAACATTAAAAACCCAAAAAGCTCTAAACTTAACAACATATGCCATGTATAGATTAATGATCTTTCATATTAGTGATTTTTGACAATATCGTTCTACCTCTTCTTCTTGTGAAAGAAAACATATATTACCTATGCATGCTGTATATTCTTCAATTACACATGTATGAAGGCATATTACAAAAGGTTGGGGCTATGCAACTGAATCAGATAAACTGGGCATGCTTGCTTATAGGAAAATCCTAAAAATCCTGAAACATATATCACATAATATGACTACCATTCCACATAATAGATCAATACCGCATAATTAAATCCACATGTTAATTTAAAAAAATAAAAATAAAAAAATACAAGTTGCATGCAAATTGTAATCATAAAATGTCATGCAAACTCAATCATAAAATGAGAGTCAATAACAATTGATTCCATATTTCACCACAAATCAAGTTGCATGCAATCTTATTGTTGTAATATTCTCAGATTACTTAAAAACATAGATCATCTGACATTTGCAATTGACGATCAAATCCCTATTCGTTTGAATGACAATTCTTTTACATGACTACGGGTATTAATGTGTTTCCTTGTTCTATCAAGATTTACGGTGTAATATTCTGTCTGTTTGCATACTGAGATGCGCTAATACAAAGATGAATGAGTGGAATAACTTACAAGTGCCCAAACTTCCTCCACAAATACAGAGCCCAGATGACCACTTATGTGAAAGGGCCGCAACCATAAGTGTATAGATTCTGACTATTTTAGTAAATGTATTGATAAAGTTGTAAAAATCATGGTTCTACAACCGAAACAAAGCAACAAGCTCATGGTATAGATTCTAACTTGCATGTAAATTATACAGAAGAGTCGCAACTTGGGCACAAAATAAGCAGGCTTGAAGAATACAACAACATGATGGGAAGACCGGAAATTTCCAAACCTCCAAATTTTTCCAGGAAAAGACACGAAGGGGTTAAAAATTAGTTAAACCTTGACGATAGCTAGGAACTTGCAAAAAGAAAAAGAATAGTACATCATCTGCTAAATGAGCATCATTGGTACACAAATTTCAGTAGAATGAATGGTCAAAAGCGGCAAAGAATGAATGGTCAAAAGCGGCGAAGCATGAATGTAAAAGAGTAAGAAAATAATCTAGAAACAGTTACTAAATGGGGGTGAACATGAAAATGGTATCTTTGTCCATTCCTTTCTACTTCAGAAAAATCATATATATTATTCATACATATATAAACATAGAATACCAAACACTACATTGATTTATACATGTAATTGATGTTAACTATAACTTAAATATGTGTCCTGACATGCAACCACTTAGAGGCATCTATATTCCTAGCTACATTTCATGAATATCGTTATTCCACATGCCACAGTTTCTAAATAAATAAGACATGTATGTATGACACGCGTATCAGACACGTTTCTGACACAACATTGTTGCATGATTTGATAATTATAGCTAAGAAAATTCTTAGCTATAATACTTCTTGGGAACAAAATCCATATCAAGTGAAAAATGCACATGTGGATGCACACATGCCTGAACATACAAGCAGTATTATAGATAAGAAAATGCAGTAATGCCATGCATGAATAAACATGAAAATTACAGGGAGACAAAGGATGAATTGATTTGTAATATGTGCATACCCTTCAATTATCTTCAATAACGATTATTTCTCTTATAGCCATATCTTTGCTGACTATATCCCTGAATTTCTTCACACTTTTTCCATAAGCTTCATCCCATCCATTTGCCCGGGGTGATGGTTTTGTTCCCAACATGACACAACTGGTTGTATAGGGCTTCCATCCATAAGATATACCTCAACAAAGTGATTATCAGTAACATACCTTATAATGATATGGCGACGGAGAGGTAATGTCACGGGCTCCCGATCTAAGCGAAAAAACATGTAAGACATGTTTTGTTGGATAGATAATGCAACACGCAGTTATAGCAACATAGCCAATATCTGGCTTGGTCATCCAACAACTGTACGGGAGGTAATCATCCATATATGAAAATGCCGCATCATGATGTGCTACCTCTTCAACACTAAGAATTCTGATGTATTCGTCTTTATATTTATCCAACTCTATCTTCAAATCCATTCGTACCTTCCTTCAGTTGTCCTGTCCCCCTGTGCAAAGTAGACCTGCAACTTCCCTGTACTCACAGTTTCTATCGGCCTTGACATTCTTGACAAGTTGTACATATGGTCTGATACATTCTGGAAAGTTATCAATGAATGGTGATGATGATGAAGCTGAATGGGACCGGTACACCTTTTCCTTCTCTGGACGTGGTGGTTTTACCAAGGAAACTTTGGATGAAGAGCCTTTACAAGGAGTAGGGCAAGTACCTTTAACAGATAATACATGCTCAAAGTGAGAAGGCTCCCGCATGGTGGATGTATTCATATTCTCCTTCTTTTTCTTTTTTGGCCTCCCCCTCACATTTACCTTTACATCTGGCTCGATAAGAGAAGTCGTCGTTGGGGTGGATATCTCCTTCAGCTTTATTAGCATATGCCTCTTAGTAGAACCGTCCTGGGCTTTGTATTTCTTGTATACCGGATCCAACTCCTCCTTTATCAGCACATCCTCTTTGATCAATTCGTTCATGGGTACAATGTCTAGCTTCTTCCAATGCCAATTATCTCAAACTGAGCTTCTTGATCATCAATTATTTTCATTTCATTCATATCATAAACTTATTCAACTCCTTGTATAAGTGGCCCTTCATGTCATGCAGCATGCAGCTCTTTGATTTCTCAAAAGATGCCTTGATCTCTGTATGCTGCAGCTCTAGCAAAGAATGCATAATAGACCAAGATGTTGCAAAACTGCATGCCGATGATTCCAAGTGCTTTTTATGCTTTGGATGCAAACTCTCTGCTATATTGTTGTTACATTCCCAAAATATCGGTCCAAGCCGAAACAAACATCTCCTTGTGCTTGTCCAACCATGAATTCTTCACATAGCTTATATGGACTATGGATAAGAAATAAATTTTTTCTCAAATTCACTGAGTTTTTTTCCCATATTCCTCCTCCGTACGTGCTAGTACCAACAAACTCCAGCTTGATAGGAATCCATCCCAATTTTCTTTGACTTCAAAAAATTTCTTGCAATTCGCCACTACACTCCTTGAAATATGCCATTTACATAATTGATTCTTCGCGGAGGGAAATACTTTGGCGATGGCATTAATAAGAGCTTGCTCTCTATCTGTCAAAATTATTCTAGGCATCGTGAATCCAAAAGCAAATATCTCAACAGCTCCAAGTAAAAAATGTGATACTGAATGTCATTTCAGTCGATGTCACGCCGACAATCTCAACCAATGGAAGCTTGTATCTGTTTGTCTTATATGTGCAATCTATTATCAGCGTATCAGGAAATGCATGAAATATATCAACTGAAGTCAGATGTGCCCAAAATAAATTCCTAACACATGATGTCTCTGCATCAGAAGTATGAAATTCAATGTACTGCTTCTCCATCAAGCCCTTCATGAGTTGTTGCATTTGAGATCTCCCTGCCATCTCCACAACCTTTAGCTTCTGTCTTGCATTGTAAATTGTTTTAATCGTTGTAACATTATACTTATCTCGTTTCTTCAATATTCTTAAAATTTCTCTTGGCTTCATAAGACTTTGCGACAGTTCTACCAATGTTTCCATCTCCGAGCATTGTAATCTCCCCGCATATGAATGTCCCTCGAGGTAAGTCGTGGACGGGTTGTTGTGCACCCCATATAAGACTGTTACATTCCATTCATCCTATTTCCAATCATCTTCGCCTTCAAAGAAAACGGACAGCCACATTTCTTGCTTCTGGTCTTCTTCTTCGTCTTTTTCTCACAACTAAAATTGTTGCCACGATATATTCCACTCCTTTCGCATGCAAAATACATATGTGGGAGCCTACCACCCATAGTCGTCATATTCGTTGCCCTTTTCACAATCACCAGCCCATTTTCACTACTGCTGTCATTTATCCGTTGTAATTGTTCATCTCTACTTCGAAATATGGCTGTGATAGTAAATTGCACAATAATATCTACATTGCACTCTGCCCAACGCTACATACGCTGCTCCAGATAGTATCCTACAATTTATATTTACCATCAACACTTAGCATAAATTTATGAATTTCATTTACAAAGTATTAAATATCATTTATTTCATACCTTTCCATTTTCATCTCCTTCTATAAATGGAGATAGAACACCCTCCATATGAAAAATTGCATTCTCCATGTATGCAATTTCCTTCTTCTAGCTTTGGCAACAAATTCGAACTAAATTCTCAACACCTACCTGTCATGCATAAGGAAAATGTACATCATTTAATCAAGAAAAAACATTTATTAAGGGCTTTGTTCTCATCCACATGGAGCCAAATGCAATAGTGCAATAAAATTTTCTTTACACAAACAAATCATAATAGGTATATGTTAATCAATTCATTGAAATTCTTACTGATATTGAACATGCGGATGAATTTTTTTACGCAGTTCGGTATCAGAATACTGCTGTAGTCTGATGCCGACCTGTACCTAGAATACAGAATCTGAATCATGTATTCTGAGACATGTTCTGTTACGTACTCCTGAAAGAAATCTGTTTCAGAAGTTAGCAGCATATTCAGCAAGTTCCGAATAAGCAGCATTCAGAATCTGTAGCAGTTTCAGTAAGAATTCTGAAACATAATTCAGATTCTGCTGCAAAATTATGTTTCAGATATCTGCAGCCGATTTCTGAAACTGGTTCTGAATTCGGTATCAGATTTCCCACTAAGAAATCCTAATAATCATTAAGGAAGACATGTTAGGTTTGACTAAGCCCTGAAATTACTGAAGTACAAAAATCAGGAAGCTATTCGGCCTATGAAGCTAATAAGGACCCAATTACCCAGCAACAAAATTGATCTCCTTGAAGGAAAATGGTGATTCAAATAAGGCTAAGTTTGGGTGATAAATCCAATGATTATATTGGAAATAAAAATTGGTCATAGTGGATTTGTAAAAGGTTCTGGAAATAATGAAACATGCCATATTCCATCTTTGAGTTTTAACAGAACGACCAGTTACCATCTTTCAAATGACTAGTGCGATTGATTATAAATGTAAATGTAGACAAAATTGGTCATATTGAATCTGCAGCATGTTCAATATTATAAATGTAAATGTAGACAAAAGATCACATCAAAATTATCCAGCAAAATTTTACAATAGTAAAAATTACAGATTTATCAAAATGTTCCAAACAATCCAGCAATTCCCAACAAACAATCCAGCAAACAATAGAACTTGAATACTTAAGAATTCATATGTATGTAGTATGAAAGGTAAACAAGGAGCAAAAAAACTACATATCATAATGTCAAAAATTGAAACTTTATATCACAGATCACAGATTTATCAAAGAACAAAACCTTATTATGAAAGATCGAAACTTTATAACCAAGGACCACATCTTTATCAAAGATCGAAACTTTACCAACCATTAACCAGTAGATGGGGTGAAGGAGGAGCCGTCGCTTGAAGGAACTTGGGAGTCAGTTCTCAAGCACTTGGGATATCGCGAGATGATATCAGAGAGGAAGGAGTTGCCCGAGAGATCACGAGAGGAAGAAGAAGGAGATCGTGAGATGATATCAGATCCACCCAATTCTTTAATGCGTCAGATCCGGCAGGCACAAAAGAAGTGATCGACCGAGATGGAGAGATCGCAGGCGAACCCTAGAGAACTTTACGAGAGGAAGGAGCGCGAGCGTTAATGCAAAGGAGAAGTTTGAAGGTGATTTCGTCCGGTCTGTGAACTGAGCACAAATGCGTTTTCAGACTGTGCACATCAGCAAAAAATTAAGAGGTATGTGAACTCAGCAGATAGTTCTGTCCGAATAACAATTCCCTTTTCTGATCTCCAGACTATTTTCAACATTTTTTGTAAGATATGAATCTTTATATTAAATGATATGATTTTTATAGCCTAATTTTTTTCTTCTCTTATTTTTCAGTTGAAGATATGGAACTCTCGGTTCAAACAAATATTTTTGCAAATTTTACTTAGCTCGAAGCTATTTTCTGTATTTTCTAGAAGATGTGGATCTTTTTATAAAATGATATGATTTTTGCCATAATTTTGTCTTCTCTTATTTTTTAGTTGAAGATGGCAATCTCTATGTTTCAATGGACATTTTTGCTGATTTTACTTGGCTCGGATCTATTTTCTGCATTTTCTGGAAGATGTGGATCTTTTTATTAAATGATATGATTTTTGGCATAATTTTGTCTTCTCTTATTTTTCAGTTGAAGATGGTGATACCCCTACTACAACAGACAATTTTGCAGATTTTTCTTAGCTCGGGTCTATATTCTGTATTTTTTTGGAAGATATGGATCTTTTTATTAAATGATATCATTTTGGCCTAATTTTGTCTTCTCTTATTTTTTAGTTGATGATGGCGATCTCCCTGTTCCAACAGACCTTTTGTTGATTTTTTATGAGCTCGGTGCTATTTTCTACATTCTATGGATGGTATGGACTTTTTATTAAATGATATAATTTTTATAGCCTACGTTTCTTTGCTCTTATTTTTTTAGTTGAAGATGGCCATCTTCTGGTTCAAACGGAAATTTTTGCGTATTTTCTGAGCTCGAGGCTATGTTTCTACATTTTATGGAAGATATGGATCATTTTATTAAATGATATTATTTTTTGGCCTAAGTTTGTCTTCACTTAATTTTTAACTGAAGATGGTGATCTCCCATTTCCAACATACATTTTTTCAGATTTTTTTGACCTCGAGGCTATTTTCTACATTTTCTGGATGAAATGGATCTTTTTATTAAATCATTTGATTTTTTGGCCTATTTTTGTCCTCTCCTATTTTTCACATGAAGATGGCGATCTTCCGGTTCCAACTGACATATTTGCAGATTTTTCTGAGCTACAGGCTAATTTCTACATTTTTTGTAAGATATGAATTTTTATATTAAATGATATGATTTTCATAGCCTAATTTTGGTTTCTCTTATTTTTCAGGTGAAGATGGTGATCTCACGGTTCAAACGGATATTTTTACGGATTTTACTTAGCTCTGTATTTTTTTGGAAGATGTAGATCATTTTATTAAATGATATGATTTTTGGCATAATTTTGTCTTCTCTAATTTTTCAGTTGAAGATGGCGATCTCTCTGTTCCAACGGACATTATTGCAGATTTTACTTAGCTTGGAGCTATTTTCTGCATTTTCTGGAAGATACGAATCTTTTTATTAAATGATATGATTTTTGGCATAATTTTGTCTTCTCTTATTTTTTAGTAAAAGATTGCGATTTACCTGTTCCAACGGACATTGTTATGTATTTTTCTGGGTTATGTTCTATTTTCTGCATTTCTGGAAGATATGGATCTTTTTATTAAATGATATCATTTTTGGCCTAATTGTCTTTTCTTATTTTTCAGTTGAAGATGTGATCTTCCTCTTCCAACGGACTTTTTTGCGGATTGTTCTGTGCACAAAGCTATTTTCTACATTTTATGAAAGATATGGATCTTTTTATTATATGATATAATTTTTTGCCGAATTTTGTCTTCTCATATTTTTTTCAGTTGAAAATGGTGTTCTCCCGGTTCCATCGGACATTTGTGGGGATTTTTCTGAGCTCAGTATTATTTTTCTACAATTTCTGGAGGTTATTGATATTTTTATTAAATGATATGATTTTTTTGGCCTAATTTTGTATTCTCTGATTTATCAGTTGAATATGGCGATCTCCCCGTTCCAATGGACATTTTTTCGGATTTTTTGAACTCCCAAATATTTTCTACATTTTCTGTAATATATGAACCTTTATATTAATTGAAATGATTTTTTAGCTTAGTTTTGTCTTTTCTTATTTTTCAATTTAAAATGGCGATCTACAGGGCCCAACAAAGATTTTTGCAGATTTTTCAGACCTTGGGGCAATTTCTATAAATTTTTGGAAAGTTGTGGATCTTTTTATTAAATGATATGATTTTTCGCCTAATTTTGTCGTCTCTTATTTTTCGTTGAAGATGGCGATCTCCCGATTTCAACAAACATTTTTACGGATTTTTCAGAGCTATGGGCTATTTTCTAAATTTTTTGTAAGATATAAATCTTTATAGTAAATGATATGTTTTAGCCTAATTTTGTTCTATTATTTTTTAGTTGAAGATGTCGATCTCCCGGTTCCAACGGACATTTTTGCGGATTTTTCTCAACTCAAAACTATTTTCAAAAGTTCATTGAAGATATAAATCTCTTTATAAAATAATATGTTTTTAAAGACTAAGTTTCTATTCTCTTATTTTTCAGTTGAAGATGGTGATCTCCCAGTTCCAACGGACATTTTACGAATTTTTCTTACCTCGGGGATCTTTTCTAAATTTTCTGTAAATATAAATCTTTTTATTAAATGGATTTATTTTTGGCCTAATTTTGACTTCTCTTATTTTACAGTTGAAGATGGAGATCTCCTGGTTACAACAAACTTTTTTGTGGATTTTTCTGAGCTCCGAGCTATTTTCTACATTTTCTGTATGAGGTGAATCTTCATATTAAATGATATGATTTTTATAACCAAATTTTATCCACTTTTATTTTTAAGTTGAAAATGGCGATCTCCCGATTCCAACGAAAATTTTTGTGGATTTTTCTGAGATTGGTGCTATTTTCTACATATTCGGGATGTTGTGGATCTCTTTATTAAATGATATGATTTTTTTGCCTAATTTTGTCTTCTTTTATGTTTAAGTTGAATATGTTGATCTCTCATTCTAATGGACATTTTTGCGGATTATTCTGACCTCGGGTCTATTTTTTAAATTTTCTGGAAGATATGGATCTATTTAATAAATTATTTGATTTTTGGTCTAGGTTTGTCTTCATGGCGATATCCTGGTTCCAACGGACATTTTTGCAGATTTTTAAGATCTCGGTGCTATTTTCTACATTTTTGGAAGATATGGATCTTTTTATTAAATGATATGTTTTTATAGCCTACGTTTCTCTTCACTTATTTCAGTTGATGATGGCGATCTACCTGTTCCAATGCACATTTTTGTGGATTTTTCTTAGCATGGGGCTATTTTTCTACATTTTCTGGAAACTATGCATCTTTTTATTAAATTTTATGATTTTTGGCCTTATACTTGTCTTCTCTTTTTCAGTTGAAGATGACGATCTCTCAGTTCCAACGGACATTTGGGCTAAATTTTTTGTGCTCTTGGCTATTTTCTACATTTTCTGTAAGATATGGTTCTTTATATAAAATGATATGATTTTTATAGCCTAATTTTGTCTTTTCTTATTTTTAAAGTTGAAAATAGCGATAACCCGGTTTCAACGAATATTTTTACGGATTTTTCTTAGTTACGAGCTATTTTATACTTTATCTGTATGATATATATATTTATATTAAACTTTTTCTGTATGATATTTATATTTATATTTATATTAAATGATATGATTCATATCACCTAATTTTATCTTCTCTTATTTTTGAGTTGAAGATGGCGATTTCTTGATTCCAACGGATATTTTTGCAGATTTTTATGAGATCGACGTTATTTTTCTACATTTTCGGGAAGTTATGGATCTTTTTATTAAATGATATGATCCGTAGGCCTAATTTTCTCCTCTCTTATTTTTTTCGTCGAAGATGGCAATCTCCCGATTCTAACGGATATTTTTGCTGATTATTTTGACCTCGGAGCTATTTTCTGGAAGATATGAATATTTTTATTAAATTATATGCTTTTGGCCTAAGTTTGTCTTCTCTTATTTTCAATTAAAGATGATGACCTCTCGTTTCTAACGGACATTTTTACGGATTTTTATTATCTCGGTGATATTTTCTACATTATGGAAGATATGGATCTTTTTATTAAGGATATGATTTTTATAGCCTACGTTTCTCTTCTCTTATTTCTTTCAGTTGAAGATGGTGATCTACCGGTTCCAATGCACATTTTTGCAGATATTTCTCAGCTTGAAGCTATTGTTCTACATTTCTGGAAAATATGGATCTTTTTATTATTAAATGTTATGATTATTTGTCCAAATTTTGTCTTTTCTTTTTACAGTTGAAGTTGACGATCTCTCAGTTCCAAAGGACATTTGTGCGGATTTTTCGATCTCCGGGCTATTTTGTGCATTTTATGATGACATGGATCTTTATATTAAATGATATGATTTTTATATCTTAATTTTGTCTTCTCTTATTTTTAAGTTGAAAATGGCGATCTTCCGATTCCAACAGACATTTTTGCAGATTTTTCTAAGCTCGGGGCTTTTTTTTACATTTTTGGAAAGTTATGTATCTTTTTATTAAATGATATGATTTTGGCCTAATTTTAACTTCTCTTATTTTTTTAGTATAAGATTGTGACCTACCAGTTCCAACGGACATTTTTGCGAATTTATCTGACAACTGGGATATTTTCTAAATTTTCTGGATGATATTGATCTTCTTATTAAATTACATGAGCTTTGGCCTAATTTTGTCTTCTCTTATTTTTCAGGTTAAATTGGTGATCTACTGGTTCCAACAGACATTTTTGTTGATTTTTCTGAGCTCGGTGCTATTTTCTATATTTTATGGAAGATATATATCTTTTTATTAAATGATATGATTTTTATAGCTTACGGTTTTCTTCTTTTATGTTTTCAGTTTAAAATGGTGATATATTGGTTCCAACGGATATTTTTGCTAATTTTTCTACATTTACTGGAAGATATGTACCTTTTTATTAAATGATATGATTATTTGACCTAATTTTGTTTTTGCTTTTTTCAGTTGAAGATGGCGATCTTCCGGTTTCAACGGACATTTGAGCGGATTTTTCTGAGCTCCGTGCTATTTTCTATATTTTATGTAAGATACAGACCTTTTTATTAAATGATATGATTTTATATGCTAACTTTGTCTTTTTTTTTCTCTGTTGAAGATGGTCATCTCCATGTTCGAACAGAGATTTTTGCGAAATTTTCTGATCTTGGTGCCATTTTCTACATTTTATAGAAGCTATTGATCATTTTAATAAATGATATGATTGTTTGACCTAATATTGCATTCTCTTATTTTTAACTGAAGATGGCGATCTGCCAGTTCCAGTGGATATTTTTGCATATTTTTTGTTCCTAAGATATTTTCTAAATTTTCTTGTATATATGTATCTTTTTATTAAATCATTTGATTTTTGGCCTAAATTTGTTTCTCTTATACTTAAGATAAAGATGGTGATATCCTGGTTCCAACGAACAGTTTTGCAGATTTTTCTGAGCTCCAAGCTATTTTTTACATATTCAGTATGATATGAATCTTTATAGTAAATGATATGATTTTTATAACCTAATTTTGATTCTCTTATTTTTCAGTTGAAGATGGTGATCTCCCGGTTTAAATGGATATTTTGCATATTTTATTTAGCTCGGATCTATTTTCTGTATTTTTTAGAAGATGCGGATATTTTTATTAAATGATATGATTTTTGGCATAATTTTGTCTTCTCTTATTTTTCAGTTGAAGATGGCGATCTCTCTGTTCCAACGGACAGTTTGGTTGATTTTACTTAGCTCGGAGTAATTTTCTGCATTTTCTGGAAGATATGGATCTTTTTATTAAATAATATCATTTTTCACCTAATTTTGTCTTCTCTTATTTTTCAGGTGAAGATGGCGATCTCCCTGCTCCAACAGACATTTTTACGGAAATTTTCGAGCTCGGAGCTATTTTCTACATTTTATTGAAGATCTGTATCTTTTAATTAAATGAAATGATTTTTTTCGCCTAATTTGTCTTCTCTTATTTTCAGTTGAAGCTAGTGATCTCCAAGTTCCAACAAACATTTGTGCGGATTTTTCTGAGTTCGATACTATTTTCTACATTTTCTCGAAGTTATGGATTTTTATTAAATGATTTGATTTTTTGGCCTAATTTTATCTTTTCTTATTTTTCAGCTGAAAATAGCGATCTCCTGTTCCAACGGACATTTGTGCGGATTTTTCTGAGCTCCAGGCTATTTTCTACATTTTCTGTAAGTTATGAATCTTTATATTAATTGATATGATTTTATAACATAATTTTTGTCTTCACTTATTTTTCAGTTTATAATGGCGATCTCCCGGGTCCAACGGACATTGTTGCCGATTTTTTAGAGCTCATGAATATTTTTATACATTTTGGGGAAGGATCTTTTTATTAAATGATATGATTTTTTGCCTAATTTTGTCATCTCTTATTTTTTTCGTTCAAGATGGCGATCTCCCGGTTCCAACCGACATTTTTAGGGACTTTTCTGAGCTTCGGGCTATTTTCTAAATTTTCTTTAACATATGAATCTTAATATTAAATGATATGATTTTAAGCCTAATTTTGTCTTCTCTTATTTTTTTAGTTGAAGATGCCGATCTCCTGGTTCCAACGTCCATTTTTGAGGATTTTTCCAAGCTCGAAACTAATTTATACAGTTTATTGAAGATATGGATCTTTTTATTAAATGATATGATTTTTATAGAATAAGTTTGTCTTCTCTTTTTTGCAGTTGAATATGGCTATCTCCCGATTCCAACGTACATTTGTGCGGATTTTTCTGAGCTCCAGGCTATTTTCTACATTTTCTGTAAGTTATGAATCTTTATATTAATTGATATGATTTTATAACATAATTTCTGTCTTCACTTATTTTTCAGTTTATAATGGCGATCTCCCGGGTCCAACGGACATTGTTGCCGACTTTTTAGAGCTCGGGAATATTTTAATACATTTTGGGGAAGGATCTTTTTATTAAATGATATGATTTTTGGCCTAATTTTGTCCTCTCTTATTTTTTTCATTCAAGATGGCGATGTCCGGTTCCAACGGACATTTTAAGGGATTTTTCTGAGCTTCGGGCTATTTTCCAAATTTTCAGTAACATATGAATCTTAATATTAAATGATATGAATTTAAGCCTAATTTTGTCCTTTCTTATTTTTTTTTAGTTGAAGATGCCGATCTCCTGGTTCCAACATCCATTTTTGAGGATTTTTCCAAGCTCGAAACTAATTTCTACAGTTTATTGAAGATATGGATCTTTTTATTAAATGATATGATTTTTATAGAATAAGTTTGTCTTCTCTTTTTTGCAGTTGAATATGGCTATCTCCCGATTCCAACGGATATCTGTGCGGATTTTTCTGAGCTCCATGCTATTTTCTACATTTTCTGTAAGTTATGAATCTTTATATTAATTGATATGATTTTATAACATAATTTTTGTCTTCACTTATTTTTCAGTTTATAATGGCGATCTCCCGGGTCCAACGGACATTGTTGTCGATTTTTTAGAGCTCATGAATATTTTTATACATTTTGGGGAAGGATCTTTTTATTAAATGATATGATTTTTTGCCTAATTTTGTCATCTCTTATTTTTTTTCGTTCAAGATGGCGATCTCCCGGTTCCAACCGACATTTTTAGGGACTTTTCTGAGCTTCGGGCTATTTTCTAAATTTTCTGTAACATATGAATCTTAATATTAAATGATATGATTTTAAGCCTAATTTTGTCTTCTCTTATTTTTTTAGTTGAAGATGCCGATCTCCTGGTTCCAACGTCCATTTTTGAGGATTTTTCCAAGCTCGAAACTAATTTATACAGTTTATTGAAGATATGGATCTTTTTATTAAATGATATGATTTTTATAGAATAAGTTTGTCTTCTCTTTTTTGCAGTTGAATATGGCTATCTCCCGATTCCAACGGACATTTGTGCGGATTTTTCTGAGCTCCAGGCTATTTTCTACATTTTCTGTAAGTTATGAATCTTTATATTAATTGATATGATTTTATAACATAATTTTTGTCTTCACTTATTTTTCAGTTTATAATGGCGATCTCCCGGGTCCAACGGACATTGTTGCCGACTTTTTAGAGCTCGGGAATATTTTAATACATTTTGGGGAAGGATCTTTTTATTAAATGATATGATTTTTGGCCTAATTTTGTCCTCTCTTATTTTTTTTCATTCAAGATGGCGATGTCCGGTTCCAACGGACATTTTAAGGGATTTTTCTGAGCTTCAGGCTATTTTCCAAATTTTCAGTAACATATGAATCTTAATATTAAATGATATGAATTTAAGCCTAATTTTGTCCTTTCTTATTTTTTTAGTTGAAGATGCCGATCTCCTGGTTCCAACATCCATTTTTGAGGATTTTTCCATGCTCGAAACTAATTTCTACAGTTTATTGAAGATATGGATCTTTTTATTAAATGATATGATTTTTATAGAATAAGTTTGTCTTCTCTTTTTTGCAGTTGAATATGGCTATCTCCCGATTCCAAGGACATTTTTTGTAGATTTTTCTCAACTCCGAACAATTTTCAAAAGTTCATTGAAGATATGCATTTTTTATTAAATGATATGAATTTTATAGACTAAGATTATCTTCTCTTACTTTTCAGTTGAAGATAGCGATCTCCCAGTTCCAATGGATATATTTGTGGATTTTTCTGACCTTTCTAGAAGATATAGATCTCTTTATTAAATGATATAATTTTTGGCCTAATTTTGAGTTCTCTTATTTTTCAGTTGAAGATGGCGATCTTCCATTACCAGCAGACATTTTTTTGGATTTTTCTAAGTTACAAGCTATTTTCTACATTTGCTGTATTATATGAATCTTTATATTAAATGATATGAATTTTATAACATAATTTTTCCTTCTCTTATTTTTTTCAGTTGAAGATGGTGATCTCCCAATTGCAACAGACATTTTTGTGGATTTTTCTGAGATCGCTGCTATTTTTCTACATTATTGATAGTTATTGATATTTTTATTAAATGATATGATTTTTTGCCTAATTTTGTCTTCTCTTATTTTTAAGTTGAAGATGACTATCTCACTGTTCTAACAGATATTTTTGCGGATTATTCTGACCACGGGGTTATTTTCTAATTTTCTGTAAGATATGTATCTTTTTATTAAATTATATGATTTTTGGCCTAAGTTAGTCTTCTCTTATTTTACAATTGAAGATGTCCATCTTCTGTTTCCAACAGACAGTTTTGCGGATTTTCACAAGCTCGGTGCTATTTTCTACATTTTATGGAAGATACGGATCTTTTTATTAAATGATTTGAATTTTATAGCCTACGTTTCTCCTCTTTTTAAAGTTGAAAATGGCGATATACCGGTTCCAATGAAAATTTTTGCGGATTTTTCTTAGCTTGGAGCTATTTTTCTACAGTTTTGGAAAATTTAGATCTTTTTTAAATGTTATGATTTTTGGGCCCAATTTTGTCTTCCCTTTTTAAGTTGACGATGGCGATCTCTCAGTTCCAACGGACATTTGAGCGGATTTTTTTGTTCTTCGGGCTATTTTCTACACTTTCTATAAGATATGTACCAATATATTAAATGATATGATTTTTATTGCCTAATTTTTTTCTTCTCTTATTTTTTAGTTGAAAATTGCGGTCTTCCGGTTCCTACGGAAATTTTTGCGGATTTTTCTGAGCTCGGGAGTATTTTCTAAATTTTTGGAAATTTATGTATCTTTTTATTAAATGATATGATTTTTTGAATTACTTTTATGTTCTCTAATTTTTCAGTCGAAGATGGCGATCGACCGGTTCAAACGTACATTTTTCAGATTTATTTGACTCGGGGATATTTTCTAAATTTTCTGAAAGATATTGATCTTCTTATTAAACGATATGATTTTTGACTTAATTTTGTCTTCTCTTATTTTTCAGTTGAAAATGGCGTTCTCTAGATTCCAACGGATAGTTTTGCTGATTTTTCTGAGCTCGGTGCTATTTTCTATATTTTATGTAAGATATGTAGTTTTGATTAAAAGATACGTTTGTCTTCTTTTAATTTTTTCAGTTGAAGATGGCGATCTACCGGTTCCAAGAGACATTTTTGCTGATTTTTCTTAGGTTGGGGCAATTTTTCTACATTTTCTGGAAGATATGGACCTTTTTATTATATGATATGATTATTTGGCCGAATTTTGTCTTCTCTTTTTTAGTTGAAGATGGCAATCTCCCGGTTCCAACGGACATTTGAGCGGATTTTTTTGAGATCCGGGCTATTTTCTCCATTTTCTGTAAGACATGGACCTATTTATTAAATGATATGATTTTTATAGACTAATTGTGTCTTTACTTTTTTCCGTTGATCATGGCCATCTTCCGGTTCAAACATACATTTTTGTGGATTTTTCTTAGCTCGGGGCTATTTTTCTTCATTTTATGGAAGATACGGATATTTTTTAAATGATATGTTTTTTGGCCTAATTTTGTTTTCTCTTATTTTTCAGTTGAAGATGGCGATCTCACAGTTCCAACTGACTTTTTAGCGGAATTTTTTGACGCCGAGGCTATTTTCTACATTTTCTGGAAGATATGGTTCTCTTTATTGAATCATTTATGTTGAGAGTTGAGAAAATCATAGTCTATATAGTAAAGGCCATAGCTCTTATATCAATATAATTTAAAGGTATCATTCATAACACTTTTTCTTATCCATCCATCTTTGTAAACTTGGTATAAGAGTACTACATGATTCATAATGCTTATGAGTATCACAAGAGGCGAATACTTTTGGATCCTGAGTTGATGTGGTTGCCTCATTAAAACCTTTGGCTATAAAAAACCCAGTGGGAAAAACCATAGCTAAGGAAAAATAGTACAACTCTATATTTAACTCCCCATGATCTGTACAAGCTTTAGGCTTGCAGATCTCCTAGACAGCTACATATACATCAATCTCATCTACAACGTTCCAAGAAGAAAAAAATAAAAATACAAGCATCGCTCATCTATGGCAGCTATTGAATCCAAGGGAGCTCCTCTCAAGAGGTGTGCTCTGTCTCATAGCCTTTGATGGAGCCTTCCCAAGTATGAGCTAGGAAAGTGGAATGGCCTACAGACTCGGTAGATAGCTCCACGTCTCTAGTCTCTGACCTAGTCGTCACTGTGTTTGCGAGCTACTTCAGGGTGTAGCCATGCATACTCTTGATTTGCTTCTTGGATGATGGGCTTCTCGAAATGGTAGGATGATGTTGCCTTAGTTGCATGCTTTGCAGATTTCCACGATGTGGCATGTCCTTCGAGGTGGTCATCGCGATGATTTATTATCTGCATCTGCAAATACATTTAACATGGAGTATGATCATTTACGGTAGTGACCCTTGGAGGTAGCGTAGAAGATGCGTAGCTCCAGTCTAGTGACATGCTACTTGCGCTGCACTATATCTGGTTAAAAAGATTTACTGCCGATGCTACATAAAGAAGCGTGTAGTTGGCCCGATAAAGGAGTGTATTAAAGACATTCAAGTAAGGCATTCAGAACCGAGGATATCCTTCCCCTCTTCCAGCGAACGGAAGGGGTCTATATGTACATACATACAACCAATAGTTGTATTTAGTGGATTACAATTGTCCATGTTTCTTCATCAACTTCGGGTGTATAAAGTTAAAAGTCAAATGATTTTCATCTTCTGGCTGTTATTTTCATCTTTTGGATGATGTGTTCATCTTCTGGATGAGTGTTTCATCATCTAGATGAGTGTTTCATCTTTTGGATGAGTGTTTTATCTTTTGGATGATGTCGTCATTTGGTAATATAATCCCAAATCATTTTCTTTGCCCTTTTAAAGATGCAAAGACAACCTTTAGTAGGAGCCCTTATATTGATACGAAACTTTATTGGTTGAATTTTATATATTTCATAGAATAGACGTCTCAGAGTCTATTCAGGCAAGTAGAGAAATTAGGAATAAATCCATAAGGATATGCTGTCATAACATCCATAACAGTGAAAACCCAAAATTTTCCTTTGCCAATCGCAGGATTTTCGCAAACTGAACCAGTGCACTTGATGCATCAGTTTTATTTGTAAGTAAGTTAAGCTCATCTTCCTTGATTACTTCCTTGTTTCAGCGAAATGAACCTCTAAGCTATATCATATAGCATACGATTTTATTTATTTATAATTTTATTTATTCAATACTCATTATACCCACAGGTTTGATATATCTTTTGATATCAGGACTTCTGGTCCAAACACTTCACGTTTCATAGTCGAGTCCAACTCAGCTTATTATTGCCTTATTCCACATTTTTGGACAATCTCTATGTTTGCTTCAGGTAACGGAGTGTGGAACGATATTTATAATTATCACATTTAGTTGGAAAATGAAACGTTGATAAGTTGTCGACAAGTGTATTTTTATCCAAACACCTCCCCATGTACGTACATTATACAATAATACTTCAATTTATTCCATATTCATCTCTTCTAGAGGGCTGGAAAAGGAGAGGATATGAAAAAGAGCTCACTTTCTTGTGGTGGTATTGTTTAAAGGTCTCTAGGAGTTTTCCTCTCTTCTCATGGTATGTCATCTAATTCATTGAGGACATCCACTTCTGCTACTGGTGGATTGCATCCATTATCTTTGGTATGTCAGTCCTAGCTAGATTTTTAGCAGCAGGGATGTGTGATTATGTGTGATTTTGACAATAATCGGATTGTCAATAAATATATCTGAAAACTATTTACTAGTTTCATTAGTGTAGATCTTCAGGATCACATCACTATTCATGATATTTGAAATGGTCAACTGATCTTAAAGCTCAGGGATGATTGTAATATCCAAGTTGAACCTAATACTGGGGATTGAAAGAGGTCTGAATGTGAAGGATCTTCAGGATCTAATCTTCACTATCGATTCTCTATATAAGACCCATCAAGGCACAATCTTAGAGATGTGCTCCAAATGCTTCCCCCGTTTTCAGTGCTCAGAATCTATTTATCCGGTTTAATTACGCCCGATAAATAGTTCTAAGACGACATTTTGATGGTTGATACTGGTGCTATGGGGATGTGAACACATCATGGCACAATATAAAAGATGTGCTCTAAACGCTTCCTCCGTTAGGATTTCTCGAAAACTGTTTATATGGGGTGATCAGGCCCATATAAATAGGTTCTAAGGAGGCATTCTGATGGTATGCAGTGTAATTGCATGTTTCCATATAGTCACCAGCAACTAGATCTTTAACGGATGAGTAATCTGTTTTAATCATTTTAACGATTAATTCAAATAATCCATTTTGGGTGTGAACACAAACTCCAGTGTGTTCAACTTTATTCCAGTTACAAAATATGGTTGATTTCCCAGTATTATCCAATGTTCCCGCCATTTAGTAATGTGTCCTATATGCTTTGAGATATTTATTATATTCAAGGCAATTATATTCTTGAGATATTTATTAGGATTTCATTTTGACGAATATCCATCGAAACTTTGTAAGTTTCTTTTTCAGAGAGTACTGGGCATACTCATATATAGTATTCAGGCTAGCAAAGCTCGAATCTCAAGTTAGACATCCCAAAATAGTTTTCTACTAGACTATTTTTAGGGTGAAATGCTATTAATAGCATACGTCTTGAGGTGTCAATCTATACTTGCTTAACATATGCTAAAAATAAAACATTAATTTTTGCAGTAGAATGAAATGCATATAAACAAAAAGTGTTTATAAAAAGCATACACATATTAATAAGTTTAGAAACATAATCTTATTAATTATGTTATGGCAACTAATTATAGTTTTTCAAAGTCTTTGTGTTCTCGGGAAAATAGCTTAGTATACAATAACTACATCAAATTTCGTCATTAGATTAGCTTTGTATATATTATCTATGGCATAAATTAATTGTTGAGTGGACTTCTCCCTTCTTGGTGTTGATAATGAGCAAATATAAATACTTGTGACTAATCTCTTATTTGCAGTTAATCCATTGCCTAAGCATATCATGAACATCAATTAGCAATGGAGGTCACTTAATGATCAATCAAATCATGAAAAGTGGATTGGATGATCAAATATGGTGAATGAAACTCCTAGAAGACTTCAAGCTCATTCTTTGGATAGAAGAGATGCTATTAGAAGATGTAATCTTTTTATTCTCTTCTAGTATGTAGCTTAGAAGTAGAACTATGTTGGAGCGCGCACACATCTTTATTACTATCCTAGGAAATCATTGGATCACATTTCCTAAGCCTCCAATTCACATTTCTCAAGCATGTGCATTTTGGGATTTCAACAGGCGACTGTTGAACATTTTACAGATGCCTGTCTCCAAACAATCACCTGTGATTTGTTCTACAGTCATATGGTTTGCACATACTTTATCTATTGGTTTTTGGGCTTTTAGCTTTGACTCTATCGATTCGACTACTGTACAAAAGACATATGCATGTCCAAGTTATAAACGCATGTGACTTGTTAGTCAATCGCATGTCTCTCTCCTACCCAAAGAGAGCTTTTTCACCAGTCTGATACAGTGCATCAGTCGACTGTGGACCTTCACCAGTCGATTGACGAGTGTGTAAATTCTATCTGTTGGCTTTTTCTCCACGATTCAAAGCGGTTTTTGGAGATTCTGTTTGAGGGTTTTAGAGAACCAGTAAAGAGAGCTTCTATTGCTCCATTGAGGGATTACTCATCTTTTTGATCATCTTTTGAAAACCCATAGCTTTCATCTTTAAGTTTTTCAAAGCTATCAAATTCAAAAGCCCTAGATTTCCAATCTCATTCTCTCTTGCTCTCCAACCTAGAATCAAAGTGATATCCCCTAGGCAATTAGTGGTGACAAAGAGAAAGGGCTTTTCTCTCTTCTTGGAAGAGACTTCAACACACAACACACTTGCTCTTTCAAGTTCTACTTCAAGGCATATGTGATTGTTAGTGTTGCTATTTCATTATTTCAAATCTTTCGATATTAGTTTTACTCTTGGTATGTGAGAGTGGTTTGCTTGATCCCAAGTTGTGGAAGTCAATGACATCGATTGTGTTTTGATTTCATTTGTAGGGTTGCTACAAGCTGGTTTAAAGGAAACCTCAAGTTAGGGTTCTAACTTGAGTATCCGAGTTATCCGGGTGGAAGGAACGTAAGACTACCGGGAATAAGTTGGGAGTTGACTTGGGTAATCCGAACCCTTGAAACATACTTTGTGTTAGCATTGTTTCATTTTGGGTTTATTTATAATTCCGCATTTATTGTTGGTTAGGACTTTAAATTGGTATAACTATCGTTTACATTTTATAAATACTATTCAACCCCTCATCTAGTGTTCTCCTCATAGCCAGGGTCCTTACAATTGGTATCAAAGCAAAGGTTTTTAGATATGGCATCCAACATTAACAACAATGTTCCTCCACCTCTTTCGTACAACAATCACGATGGTGATGGTGCGTCTACCATCTTCGAAGGACAATCAACGGTTTGTCCTCCACATTTCAACGGCTCGAATTTCCACTATTGGAAGTGCCAAATGGAGACGTTCCTTAGGAGTGCTTCTCTTTGGAGAACCCTCCATAAGGAAGACATTGAACGCTCCGAAGAGAATTTTGACAAATAGACTCCTTCCGAGAAGTCCGTCGAAGTGAACAATGCCAAGGCAATGAACAATCTTCATTATGCATGGGATCCAATTGAGTTCAATAAGATATGCACATGTAAGAGTGCATAACAAATATGGAACCATCTAGTCGTTACCCATGAGAGAATGAACAAGGTAAATTTGTCTAAATTATATGTTGCAATACAAAATTTCGATATGTTTCATATGCAGAATAATGAGCGCATTGCAACGATGTACAGACGCTTCGCCGACATCACCAATGAGTTTGAAGCTCTTGGACAAGTTTACACCCAACAAGAAAAGGGGAGAAAGATAATCATGAGAATGACCTCAAAATGGGAAGGAATAGCAATCGCCATTGAGGAGGTCAAATACATGAAGATTTACACCGTGGTGAATCTCATCGGTACTGTCATGTCTTATGAAGTAAGAAGGGAGAACCAAATGAAGACTAGAGCAATGAAGAACCCAACAGAGGCCAAGAAGAAAGCGTTAGCATTTAAGGCTACTTCTACATCCTCCGATAGTGAAGAATCCAAGAACAAAATGGACTTGGAAGAAATGGCACAAATGGCAAAGAAGTTCCAACGCTTCTTTCGCAAAGGTAAATTTCCTTCCAAAAATAAATTTGATTTCACTAACAATACATTGTCTCTTTGTTTTAAGTGTAACAAGCCAATGTACAACAAGAAGGATTGCCCAATGCTTAGAAACAAAAAAAAGTGGAAAGCTCCAAAATACCACAAGTCCGACAAATACTAGAAGGACAAGAAGAAAGGACTGTTGGGACGTTCAATGATTCAAGCGGATATTCCTTTGGTGAATCCGATGATGAAAAGGGTGAGAGTGCACATATATGCTTCATGGCCCGAGAAGATCCACTCTCCGATGAGAGTGATAGTGACAACGATGAACCCGAGGTAACCATGGATGAACTTCATATTGCAAACGAAGAATTATTTTCTAAGTATCATCTCTTATGCTTAGATAAACTATTTTAAAGAAATCTAATGTTAGCAAATCATCCATGTCATGCATCATCAACAATGACACGTTGATAGACTTACACTTGAAAAGCCGCTTTGGTTTCTCAAAATGTCATCTTGAGAAATGAGGTGAATTCCCTCAAATCTCAACTAGATCAAAATTATTCTAAAGATAGTATTGATCTAGCCTCACATAACACACAATTGGGTATTAAGAACGATTCTCTTAAAATCCAAGTGCACGAGCTCAAAACACGTGTGTCCACTTTGGACACCAATATTTCTTCTCTTAAGGAGAAATATGAGCTCATGTCCTCCCAAGTTAAGAGATTTAACAAAGGGAAATAGCAATTGGATGAATTGCTTGCAACCCAATTTTCGGCCACACAGTGTTGGACTCGGATATGTGGAAGCAAATGCATCCAAATCTCGCACCTCCTATAATGGTGTAACTATAGATTTTGTGAGGCCATCCTCCGGTGCATCCACTAGTGGTGTCCAAAATACTATTGGTAGCAAACCTACCAAGAAGGCCACCACTTCACAATCTCCTTCTTTTGGCAAGAAACCCACTAAGGGTGGAAATCAAAAGAAAGGTCTTGCATATATGTACACCAACTCTCATACACGTAGGAGATCTCCTACTTCATATATGGACACGAATGACACATTTTATGCTCCACACCTATGGACACGTGTAAACCCACACATGAGAAATACTCATGCACGTGCTCCTACACATTCATATGTTCATATACATCATCCTTCCATGTATGCATGTTCTATATGTTGCATATAAAATGCATGCTCCTAATTTTGCATACAACCCATATATGTTGCATGCTTACATGAAGAATTACACCGTGGTGAATTTCATCGGTACTGTCATGTCTTAGGAAGTACGAAGGGAGAACCGAATGAAGATTAGAGCAATGAAGAATCCAACGGAGGCCAAGAAGAAAGCGTTAGCATTCAAAGCTACTTCTTCATCCTTCAATAGTGAAGAATTCGAGAACAAAATGGACTTGGAAGAAATGGCACAAATGGCAAAGAAGTTCCAACGCTTCTTTCGCAAAGGTGAATTTCATTCCAAAAATAAATTTGATTCCACTAACAAAACCTCATCTCTTTGTTTAAAGTGTAACAAGCCAAGGCACATCAAGAAGGAAAAGTGGAAAGCTCCAAAATACCATAAGTCCGATAAATACAAGAAGGACAAGAAGAAAAGACTTGTTGGGACATTCAATGATTCAAGCGGAGATTCCTCTAGTGAATCCGATGATGAAAGGGTGAGAGTGCACAGATATGCTTCATGGCCCAAGAAGATCCCCTCTTCGATGAGAGTGATAGTGACAACGATGAACCTGAGGTAAACATGGATGAACAACGAAGAATTATTTTCTAAGTATCAACCTCTTATGCTTAGATATACTATTTTAAAGAAATCTAATGTTAGAAAATCATCCATGTCATGCATCATCAACAATGACACGTTGATACACTTACACTTGAGAAAGTCGCTTTGGTTTCTCAAAATGATATCTTGAGAGATGAGGTGAATCCTCTCAAATCTCAACTAGATCAAAATTATTCTAAAGATAGTATTGAGCTCAAAGCATGCGTGTTCACTTTGGACACCAATATTTCTTCTCTTAAGAAGAAATATGAGCTCCTGTCCTCCCAAGTTATGAGATTTAACAAAGGGAAATAGCAATTGGTTGAATTGCTTGCAAACCAATTTCCGGCCACACATCGTGTTGCACTCAGATATGTTGAAGCAAATGCATCCAAATCTCACACATCGTGTCACTTTGGTTTCTCAAAATGATATCTTGAGAGATGAGGTGAATCCTCTCAAATCTCAACTAGATCAAAATTATTCTAAAGATAGTATTGAGCTCAAAGCACGTGTGTCCACTTTGGACACCAATATTTCTTCTCTTAAGAAGAAATATGAGCTCATGTCCTCCCAAGTTATGAGATTTAACAAAGGGAAATAGCAATTGGTTGAATTGCTTGCAAACCAATTTCTGGCCACACATCGTGTTACACTCAGATATGTTGAAGCAAATGCATCCAAATCTCGCACCTCCTATATTGGTGTAACCATAGATTTTGTGAGGCCATCCTCCGGTGCATCCACTAGTGGTATCAAAAACACTATTGGTAGCAAACCTACCAAGAAGGCCACTACTTCACAATCTACTTCTTTTGGCAAGAAACCCACTAAGGATGGAAAACAAAAGAAAGGTCTTGCATATTTGTACACCAACTCTCATACACGTATGAAATCTCCTACTTCATATATGGACACGAATGACACGTTTTATGCTCCACACCCACAGACACATGTAAACCCACACATGAGAAGTACTCATGTGCGTCCTATAGTCATGTAACTATAGATTTTGTGAGGACATCCTTCGGAGCATCCACTAGTGGTGTCAAAAACACTATTGATAGCAAACCTACCAAGAAAGCCACCACTTCAAAATCTCCTTCTTGGCAAGAAAACCATTAAGGGTGGAATAAAAAGAAATGTCAAGCATATATGTACACCAACTCTCATACACGTAGGAAATCTCCTACTTCATATATGGACACGAATGGCACATTTTATGCTCCACACCCACGGACACGAGTAAACCCATACATGAGAAATACTCAAGCACGTGCTCCTACACATTCATATGTTCATACACATCATCATTCCATGTATGCTCACCTACCTCATCGTATGCATGCTCCATATGTTGCATATAAAATACATGCTCCTAATTTTGCATACAACCTATATATGTCTTATGCTTATCCACCTCCATCTTCATATGCTAGATCTCATGCTCCTAGGAAGCACGCACCAAATAGAACTCGACCAAAAGTGCATGAAATTAGGAAAAGGACACCCGAAACATACACAATTTGGGGTCCTAAGAACACTAGCATAAATGATAAGAATGCTTATGTTAACTCCTATTTTAGCGATGTGATAAATAGTGGCAATTATGTTGGGAAGCGAAAGTCCACTTGGACTTGGCTTTCAAAGGACTAATCCCCTTTGACCCAATAAAGTTGGATACCATGAGCTTATGGTATATTATGTAGGTACCCAAGAACAAGAAAGAGAGTAATAAAAGTTATATTTCCTCCAAAAAGAAAGGATGGATACTCGATAGCGGATTCTTCAAACACATGATGGGAGAACACACATTGCTTTCCAAAGTGATTAGCATCAAGAATGGTTCAACAGTCACTTTTGGAGGTAATCAAAAGGGAACCATCATTGGAGTAGGCAAAGTCGGTAATCCTTCCAAACCACTTATTACAAATGTTTATTTAGTTAGTGGTTTATTTCATAACCTTATCTCCATTAGTCAACTTTGTGATAAAGGTTACAAGGTTAACTTTGGAGAGTGTATGTGTAAAATTTTTGATATTGATTCACATGTTTTATTTACCGGTATTAGGCATAAAAACATTTATTATTTGATCTTGCCTAAAACCATAGAACATTGCTTATTTGCTAATACAAATGAACAACTATTATGGCGTCGTCGTTTTGGTCTTTTTCATTTTAAGCACTTATATAAGTTAGCTAAGCATGATCTTATTAAAGGTTTTCCGAAAATTGTTTTTAGTAAGAAAAAATTTTGTGATTCATGCCAAAGAGGTAAACTAAGTAAATCGTCTTTCAAACTTAAAGAAGGCATAACTTCTAAGAGGCCCCTAGAATTGCTTCATCTAGATTTATTTGGGCCAACTAGAACCGCTTCTTTAGGTAATATTCATTATGGATTAGTTGTCGTTGACGACTTCTCTAGACTTACTTGTGTTTTATTTTTAACCAATAAAAATAAAGCTTTTGAAGAATTTACTATATTTGCAAAGAAAATTCAAAATTTCTTAAGATTTACCATTACCACTATTCGTAGTGATCATGGAGAAGAATTTAAGAATGAATGTATCGCTAAGTTTTGTGATGAAAATGAGATTACTCACAACTTTTCTTTTCCTCGCGCACCACCACAAAATGATGTTGTTGAGAGAAAGAATATAAACCTAATAGAGTGTGCCCGCACCATGCTCCATGATAGTCATCTTGTACTACAATTTTCGGCGAGACGGAGCACACGACATGTTATGTGCTTAATAGGATCCTAGTAAGGCCCCGAACGAACACAACTTGTTTTGAATTATTTTATGATAAGAAGCCGCAAGTTAAATATTTTCGAGATTTTGGTTCAAAATGTTTTATAAAAAACAACTTTGGTAACTTAGATAAATTTGAGCCAATATCCGCTGAAGGAATCTTTGTTGGATACTCCACACGTAGCAAAGCCTACCGGATATAGAACAAAACCTCTTCAACGATCGAGGAATCACTACACGTATGATAGTGTAGATATTTTATGTGATTCCATTAGTAATGTTAAAACTAATGATTCTATTATTGAGACTAACAATACTAATGAAATTGTTGATGATGTTCCAAGTGATCTAGGTATTTCCAAAGCTTATCCGACCGTTCGTAATCACCCACATGACCAAATAATTGGAGATATTGGTGTGGGTATACGTACAAGGTCAAGAATTGATGAATTCTCTCATTGTGCATTTGTCTCTACCATTGAGCCAAAAAACATCCAAGAAGCATGTGAAGATAGCTCTTGGATAGTTGCAATGGAAGAAGAACTCATGCAATTTGAGAGAAATAAAGTTTGGGAGTTCGTTCCTCTTCCAAGTGGTCACTAAGTGATTGGGACCAAGTGGATTTTAAGAACAACACCGATAAAAACGAGGTCATCACAAGGAATAAAGCACGGTTAGTAATTCAAGGGTATCGGCGAGAGGGGATTTCGAAGAATCCTTTGCCCCCGTAGCTAGATTAGAAACTATTAAATTGCTTTTATCTTTTGCATCCCATAAAAATTTTAAATTATTTCAAATGGATGTTAAATTGCATTTTTTAATGGTACTGTTAATGAAGAAGTTTATGTTTCTCAACCACCCGGTTTCATTCATGAAAAATTTCCATACCATATCTTCAAACTTAAAAAAGCGTTATATGGGTTGAGACAAGCTCCTAGAGCTTGATATGATCGACTCAAACCCTTTCTTTAGGATTTAGGTTTTAAAATGGGTGAAATTGGTTCAACTCTTTTTATTAAAGAGTATGAAAATGACATCTTGTTAATTCAAGTTTATGTAGACGATATAATATTTGGTTCTACTAACTTTAATCTTTGTCATGAATTTTCTAAGTGCATGAAAGATGAATTTGAAATGAGCCATATGCGTAAGCTCAACTACTTCCTTGGACTACAAATTCGACAAATGAAGGAAGGATGTAACGACTGCTTTTCATGTATCTGGATTTATTATATTATAATATATGTTTGGTGGATTTTCTCCTCGTGTGTGGTTATCGTCTCCATAACTTTCGTTTTCGATCGTTTCGTCGTGTTTTCTCGTTTCTTCCTTAGGATCGTCGATTTCGAAGTGTGTCGTTTGTGACAGGCTTCATAACGGTCGTATCTTACCATTAGATCAAGCCTAGGAGTCTTAGGAATTGATCCCGGAGCTCCGCGCTCCGTATCGGAACTTTTGGTGCTTATTAGCCGGTGTAAGAAGGGGCACCGACCGACTAGATGACGATCCAGTCGGTCGGCAATCCTTCTTGGACCGACTAGTTGGCTTTCTAAATTTCCTAGAGGTTATTGTTTATCGTTAGTCGGTCTAAGAACGTTGATTGACCGACTAGGTTGCAAACTAGTCTGTCAGCAATGCTTCTTTAACCGACTAACTCTTCAACTAAATTTTAGTATCAATACTGTTCACTCTTAGTCGGTCTAAGAACGTTCATCGACCGACTAGATGCTAAACTAGTCGGTCAGTATTTGTTCTTCGACCGACTAATTCTAAATCCTATTTTCGTTCAGGAGTTACTGTTTACACTTAGTCGGTCTGCGTTGGTCGACCAACCGACTAGTTGCCAAACTAGTCGGTCAGTGGTTGTTCTTTGACCGACTAATCTGTGTTAAAACCTTAATTTCTGGGCAGCCGCCAGCCTAACCTATTTAACCCCCTCCCAATCGATTTCATCTTCCTCCACTCGACCATAAACCCTAGTTTCTTCCCCTTTGAGCCCCCATCTTCCTCCAAGCTTCATTCCTTCATTCCAAGCCCTAAATCCATCATCCAAACACTCCCTCAACTCATTCTACCCCTCATCTTCCCCAAAATCTCATCAAACCCCCAAAATCCCCCAAAACCCCTAACTCTCCAAACTTCTCCATTGGTTCCCAGATCTGATCCTAGGGTTCCCCGGAGTGTTTCTTCCGTCTCCTCTCGGTAAGAAATCGATCTACCGTTGTTTTCACAACCTATTTATATTTTTATGAAACCCTAATGAAATTTCATGTTGTTTGATGATTGTTTCCCCATAACAGCGATTTTCCCCCGTAGATTAGCATCCGCGAGACGAACCTTCGTGATCGGCATCCCCCGTGCTAGGCAAGTGAAACTTGCCACTTAGGGTTTAGGCCATGTTTTAGGCCATTTGCTTGTTGTAGGCGTAAAAGAGGCTAGGCGACGAAATGATACTCACCTAGGCGTAATTTGGGGAACTAGCTTGACAACGAAGCTAGTTCCGACATTTAGCATGTTGCACAATTACCATGTCATGTTTACTTTCCATTAACGATACGCAAATTAATTGTCATGTCATTGCATTCTTCATGTGATCCCGTGATTGTGTAGCATCGCTACAATACTTGTGATTCCTGGGTCGTGACCAGAAGCGAGCATAATGAGTTGCTAACCCCAACGCTCGATATTGAATTGTGAACTAAGAAACAAGCTCACGTGCGGGGCAACCCTGGCTCACTAGCTGGGATCATGTACAGGGACCCTGGCTTGTTTACGTGTGGGATGGGGTAAGGGTTAAGCGGTCATTCAACTGGGGGTCTGCCTGATCAGCAACTGCAGTTGTAAGACGTAAACTCTGGGGTGGGGTAGTGTTTAGTGCCGATCGGTGTGAATGATGTACCATTCAGCTGAAGGGCGTAAACATCTACAAAACAACGTGAAACGTGAATAGTGAATTGATTGAGATTGTTAGTAGCTTGGCTACTCTTGTCTTGTCCCGATAATTGTTCTCTTGTACTTATTGTTCACCATGTCTTAATTGTGCACTCATGTTATATCTGCCATGTCATGCATACTATAACTGCTAGGTTGCTAGTTGCCTTACTTTAAGTTTCCTTGCCCAAGTCTTTTAGACTTGCTGACATGTGCCCCTTTACTCTTTTGGGTGACACATGTTAGATCCTGAGCCTGAGTACCTTATTGAGGACGAGGTGTTTGCTGACGCCGAGCCCGAGCTTGTGCTTGACGGGGAGTACGTGGACACTGGGGACCAGTCCTAGTGTCTTCGTTGTGTTTTACTTTTGTTTAGACAGTTGTTTTGTTGTCGGTGCGTAGCACCTATACTCTGTTATGTCGTTGTGCTTTTGTTGGCCTTGTTCTGGGCCTTTAGACTCTTTCTTTTAGCCTGGTGGCTTTTCTGGATGTTGAACTTATTTTCATGTTGGACAATTTATAAGATGTGAGATTTTATTTCAGTCTCTCCTTGTGTTATTATTGTTGTTCCGTTGTGGTTACAGGGACCTGCTTATGTTTTATTGACGCTTATCGGGTTTGGTGCCTCACAGCTCCACTCCCGTGCGGACCTTTTCACGTCTCGCCTCCATTTTAGGGAAGCGGGTCGTGACAAAGGAACTTTTATACATCAAACAAATACACCAGGGAGCTTATCAAGCGATTCGGGATGGAATAGTCTTCAAGCAAACAGACTCCCATAAGTACGACAATCCTTCTACATAAGGATGAAAACGGAAAAGATGTATCATTTGATACAACCATGTTGACCGGGCCCAAAGAAGTCAAGTCAACCATGACCAGTCAACCAACCCACTATGGCCTTGGGCTCTGGGCCCAAGGACTTCACGGGCGGGTCGTGCTTCGTCACCCAAGACGAAGGCCTAAAAGACCCCCACTATCCGTAGTGGAGGAAATCGCTCCCCAAACCAAGGGAGCACTCGCCAAATATGGCAACCACTCAACACCATCACTCCACCTTCATGGCCATCACTCCACCTTCATGGCATTCATCCCTTAATAAAACATGGCAATTATTGGGGTCAACATTCCCTACTTAGCATGTCCCCATCAATGATGGCCATCATGGCCCATTACATCGGGGGATGACTCGTCGATATGAAGAGGGGAGAGGCATCATCTCAAAGGGCCAATCTCCGAGATCTAAAACAGAGGTATCACTATAGCACTTCCTCACACCTTCTCCACCTTTCACATTTCTCCTCCATAGCTCGTCTCGAGGATTCACACTTGGTCTCTCTGTGAACCAAGCTCAGTCCCACCGAGCTTCCTTTAGACTGCATCTGACTTAGGCATCAGAGGGGAATTGGTCGGAACCAAGGTCCGACCCCCTTGACGAGTTCATCACTTTACAGATCGAAGGAAACGTCACCACCGTCGAAGCTTTCCTTCGGCGTCCAATCGCTACGATCCGAACACCCTCGTGCAGAGCCCGTTCATCCGACCAATCCCGGAGGTTGTCGTCCCGTCGAGGCCACCCCTCGATGCACCGAAGCACGGATCTGTGCCATCCTGATCAAGTGAACTTTCGTCCGACCGACTTCAAAGGCCATCTCCATCTCACATGACAACGACGATCTCCGGGCCTCCAGACTATCAACCAGTGGTAAGGAAACACCCCGAAACATCTGGTGCCATCTATGGGAAACTAGTCAACACTCACGTTATCAACCACGTCGATAACGATTCGTTTCGCTAATCAAAGAGGATAACGACCAAATCCCAATGGAGCGACAGTTGTCACCCCCGCTCCCAAGCACTGCTTCCCCATTCAGAATCTGGTCAGAACCCTTCTCCCATTTTCAAAACTCTTTGCTTATTTGGTGGCTTCCCAAAATAAAGAAATTTCTTGGGACCGCTCCGATTGAGGAGAGCATCAAGAGTTTTCTCGGTGAATGAGAATGGCGTCGTCGTCGGCAAACGGTTCGCTGGTGAGGAGCTCCCCGAACCTGGAGCCGCCCTCGAGCCTCCGTCCCTGAGAGTCACAGATGACCACATATTGAGCGACGAGCTCTGCCTGTTATGCCATCCCTAGCTGACTGGAACCATCTTTGCCATCCCCGAGGCCTGATTGATGTGGAAAGGCTCGATTGCGACCCATCAGATCAGCTCGTCACGCAACTCATCTTCTTAAACTGACGAGCGTGGCACAAGAACGAGGATGCAACGTGGCCGTTGGGGATGACGACTATATGTGGGTTCTATTTCTCCTTCTCCTCGATCCTCGAGTTATAAAGATCTTAAACTATTCGACCCCCGGGCTCGGTTGTCACCCACTGATGGGGATTTGCTCGAAAATAGATTGGGGTCTCTACCCTGAGCTCGGTTTCTCTCCCTCGACCGTTGGGCAGACCTCCTCTGCCATCGACAAGGGACTACAACCTCACCGCCAGAGCCCATCGAGCTGCCCCCGAGTGCCATACATGTCGAACCTAAAAGGACGACGATCCAGCTGATCGGAGCACCACCTTCGTAGGGATGGAAACACAACTGATCTGAGCAATGCTCACCTCGAAAAGGAGCTCATCGACTACTGGGCCAAGCTTCCGCTGATCCGACGGTGGATGCTCTATCGACCTGCTGATCTCGGATGCCCCCGAACCAGCCGTTCCAAAGCAATGACTTACGAAGCGTGCACACCGATTGAGATGTCGACGAAGCAGATCTGTCCCTGTCGCCCTGCCTAGGACTGGCTGATGTCCACGACTGCTGCAAGGCCGAGCGCTGCGTCACCGGATAGACGATGCCCGTAAGCCGTTTGATAAAATACCTGATGAAAATCTGGGCATATAATTTGGTCCAGCACTCATCCAAGAGCAGAGCGCTAGCCAAGTCTGTCCATCTCTGAGGTAGGAGTCATCTTGATCGTCGACCTGCCTCCCCTGCTGGACCGGCTGAGGTCTTCCACCAAGCTTGTCGAAATGAGCTGTCGTTTGATTCTTGGAGTAGCCATATCCGAGCTTGCGGAGCACATGTCCTCAAGCTTAGGCTCTTCTCGGAATTGAGATCATGTCTTCCTCAAAGCTCAACTGCTTGATGTGTTGAATCGGATGTGTTAAAAAGCAGTATGATTCAAGGGTTGGAGATGGTCCTGCTATGCTACAATTGCAAGGATGGGGTCATTCGCACCTTCAATTTGGACTTTCGAGAATTTTGTCTAGTTTCTATCTCTCCAACAGGGGACATGTTGATGTCTTATCATCATTGGCACGTGCAATCCAAATGCTAGTCTAAGCTCCTTCCCTTCTCTCTGCCATTGGATGCTCAATTACCCAAGCTACCGTCTGGACACCTTCCTGGTTTGACGGGCGATCAACATTTTCATGTTGGTCATCGGCCAGATTCTTCTCGGAATCGGCATTGGGTTTGGAGATCAGGTCGCTGACGTTATCAACTAATTCACCGAGCGGCTTCCTCGGCCCCCGCTACTATACTGGCCTCCTTGGTGTTTTTAGGGGATATATTCCTGCCACATACAAACCTTCACCTGAGGAGGGAAGGGAATCAATCGCACCCCAAGCACTGTGCTCAACCAAGCTCAGTTAAGTGATCGTTCTATCCCCCTCCTGGAATTCGATACAGCAGCCTCTCTTTTTATGAATGTGCTCCTCTCTCCTTCCATAATAAATTCCTTGGCCATCAAACCTTCACCTGAGGAGTGAAGGGAATTAATCGTACCCCACGCGTCGTGCACAACCAAGCTTAGTTAAGTGATCGTGCTATTCCTCTTCTGAAATTCGATACAGCAGCCTCTCTTTCTATGGATGTTCTCCTCTCTCCTTCCATAATAAATTCCTTGGCTCTCTTCTGATCCACTACCGATTTTGCAAGATGAAGCTTAAATCCAAAGCGGCGGCGACCGTGCCGGTACCATTTCCCCGCTCGAAACTGTGATTGCATCGAATGCAAGCCTTGATTTGTGGGGGCCTTATGGACTGAGGCACAAACGGCAAGCATCCACAGACTCAATACAGTGGGCTCGACCAAGAGTCCTTTTTCTTTGTCCCAAGCTCCGATAGAATGAGCTTCGACCAAGGAATCATTTTGCTGTCACCTTCGAGCTTCAACCAAGATTTGAGCTTCGACCAAAAGCTTCAACCAAGACACGTCTTGGACGTCGACGATTGAGCTTTGTCAGCCCTTGGTCCCATCATTCTCGAGCTGCGACCCAGGCTTGTTCTTGCCTTTTTTTTCTCATGCGAGCAATCCCTGTCAAACTCCGAGCTTCGATGGATAGCTCAAACCGATCTATTCAATCAAAATCGAGCTCCGGAGTGGATCATTCAAGCTCTGTAGACTCCTCCTTTGTTTAGTGCCATGGACTCCTCCTTCGTCCGGTCGAATCCGTTGATCAACACAAGCTTCGCCCCCTATTCCGACTCGAAGTCTCAAACCCAAGCCAATAGCAATTCATTTGCTTTGGGTGCTAAATGAAAGTGGTTGCGAGAATAGGGCAAATCTGTTCTTGAATAGGTTTGGGCTATTGGGTCTTAAATGGAAGATAGCATTTAATCTCATCTTCCCCTTTGCCCTCCAGCGACCAGACCGTGTCGAGCATCCAATTCTTCTTGTCGAGCCTCCACGCTGAGCATTTGAGGCTCCTTACCGAGCATCCGTGTCGAGCATCCAGGAGGAGAACAACCAAATGAGGTCGACCCAGGAAGAAGCCAGGCAGACGATGCCGACCCAGAAGGAGGCCAACAGTCCAGGCTGACCGACCCAGGAGGATGTCGACCAGACGAGGCCGACCCGGGAAGAGGCCGACCGGCCATGGCTCACCCCAATCCATCCCATTAGACAATCTTCCGAACAGACAAGGTTGATCAATGAAAGGAAGCCAATCCATGCAACTGACCTGTGTCGACATGATCTCCAACTACTCGAGTTCGCCATCTCCCTAGGTGAACCTGAGACGTGGAGGGGGCAAGGATAATGTACACATGAGGACCCTACTACCTCCGCCTTTCAAACTCTCACGATGTTACAGAAAACTCGAACGATGGCACAGAACCTCTGCTAACCAGAATGGAGCTTGATCTAAACCTGGGATCCAGACAAGAGCTGGGAACAGTTGGCCGACCCACTCTTTCCTCGGCCGTAAGTTGTGAGGCCACTACCCTTGCCATCGAACGAACGGATCGATTGTAAGGCTGGATGCAACTCCCCCCGTAGGCCGACCCACTCCTTCGTCGACCGTAAGTCGAGGGGAAACTCCCCTCATAACCGAACAAAAAGATCGGTCGTAAGGCTGGGGCCACTCCCCCAGCTGGCTGACCCACTCCTTCGTCGGTCGTAAGTCAAGGGGCAACTCCCCTTGCAACCGAACGAACAGATCAGTCGTAAGGCTAGGGGCCACTCCCCCAGCTGGCCGACCCACTCCTTCGTCGTCCGTAAGTCGAGTGCAACTGTCGTCGCAACCGAATGAACAGATCGGTTGTATGGCTGGGGGCCACTTCCCCAGCTTGCCGACCCACTCCTTCATCGGCTGTAAGTCGAGGGGCCACTTTCTTTGCCACCAAACGAACAGATCGGTCGTAAGGGTGTGGGCCACTCTCCTAGCTAGCCGACCCACTCCTTCATCGGTCGTAAGTCAAGGGGCCACTCTCCTTGCCACCGAACGAACCGATCGATCGTTCCTTTTTCAATTAAGATGGGATGACCCCTTGAGTAAAAGAATGATCAATAATATTAAGGTATATTACCTTCTACTTAGCCTGATAGATCCAAGGAAAATTGCTATATCTTCAATTCAAAGAGGAGAGATACATCTGGATGCAATGTTGATTCAGAAAGACCTAACTCTTGCGGAATTGGTAAACAAAAGGAATATTTATTATCGAACCAATTCGTCTATCTATGAAGAGGGATGGAAAATATATTATATATCAAACCATAGATATGTCAATGGTTAACAAGAAAAAGCACCAAATTAATGGAAAATGCATAATAAAAAATACCTATGTCAATAAAAATAATTTTGATAGATCTGTTACACAACACAGCAATACACTTGTGAATAGAAACAAAAATCATTATGATTTCTATGTTCCTGAAAATATTCTATCTCCCAGACGTCATCGAGAATTGAATCTAATTTGTTTCAATTCCAGAATAGGCATGAAAAAGTGATTTGATTGATGGGATTTGGTATGATATGTATGAGATTGATATTCAAATATTTCTTCTTAGAACATATTGATTTGACTCCATAAGCGGGACCACCACCCAATAGTATGTTGCCACCAAAAGTAGAACCCCGTATTTCTTCCAGAGAATCTCCTATTGTGTTTCAGAGCAACTAAAAAGAGATTCTTTAACAAGAAAGAATTCAGTTCAGATGTAGGATACCTATCCAGAAGTTTTCGCAAGGAGTGGGTCGGCTGTAAGTCGAGGGGCAACTCCCCTCGCGACCGAACGAACGGATCTGTAGTAAGGCTGGGGCAACTCCCCCAGCTGGCCGACCCACTCCTTCGTCGGCCGTAAGTCGAGGGGCCACTCCCCTCGCCACCGAATGAATGGATCGATCGTAAGGCTGGGGGCAACACCCCCAGCTGGCCGACCCATTGCTTTGTCGGTCGTAAGTCAAGGGGGCCACTCCCCTCGCCACCGAACGAATGGATCGATCATAAGGCTGGATGCCACTCCCCCAGCTGGCCAACCCACTCCTTCATCGGCCGTAAGTCAAGGAGAAACTACCCTCGCCACCGAACAAACCGGTCGGACGTAAGGCTGGGGGCCACTCTCCCAGTTGGCCGACCCATTCCTTTGTCGGCCATAAGTCGATGGACAACTCTCCTTGCCACCGAACGAACAGATCGGTCGTAGGACTGGTTGCGAACAGATCAGTCGTAAGGCTGGGGACAACTCCCCTAGCTAGCCGACCCACTCCTTCGTTGGCTGTAAGTCTAAGGGCCACTCCCCTTGCTGCCAAATGAACAGATCGGTCGTAAGGTTTGGGCAACTCCCCGTGCTGGCCGACCAACTCCTTCATCGGTCGTAAGTCGAGGGGCGACTCCCCTCGCAACCGAACGAACAGATCGATCATAAGTCTGGGGTCTACTCCCCCAGCTTGCCGACCCACTCTTTTGTCGGTCGTAAGTCAAGGGGCAACTCCCCTTGACACTGAACGAACAGATCGGTCGTAAGGCTAGGGCAACTCCCCCAGCTGGCCGACCCACTCTTTCGTCGGCCGTAAGTCGAGGGGCCACTCCCCTTGCCACCGAACGAACATATCAGTTGTAAGGTTGGGGTCAACTTCCCCAGCTGGCCAACCCACTCCTTCGTAGGCCGTAAGTCGAGGGGCAGCTCCCCCGCAACCAAATGAATGGATCAGTCATTAGGTTGGGGGCAACTCCTCCAACTGACCGACCCAGTCATTTGTCGACCGTAAGTCAAGGGGTCACTCCCCTCCCACCGAATGAACAGATCGGTCGTAAGGCTGAGGGCTACTCTCCCAGCTGGCCGACCCATTCATTCGTCGGCCGTAAGTCGAGAGGCACTCCACTCGTCATTAAACGAACAGAATGGTCGTAAGGCTGAGGGCCACTCCCCCAGCTAGCTGACCCGCTCCTTTATCACCCGTAAGTCGATAGGCACTCCCCTTGCCACCGAACAAACAGATCGGTCGTAAGGCTGAGGGCCACTCTCCAGCTGGCTGACCCACTCCTTCGTCGACCGTAAGTTGAGGGGCCGCTCCACTTGCCACCGAACGAATATCGGACTAACTAACTGTTGTCCCTAGCCGACTTCACAAGTCGGACCAACTTTATAAAAGGAGTCACTTCTCCCCTTATTATACATCTCCCGACCTTAACCTCAATAACGGTAGAGCTCGAAAGATGGGGGTAATTGATACAACCATGTTGACCAGGCCCAGAGAAGTCAAGTCAACCACGACCAGTCAACCAACCCACTACGGCCTTGGGCTCTGGCCCAAGGACCTCACGGGCGGGTCGCGCTTCTCCACCCAAGACGAAGGCCCAAAAGACCGTCCACTATCTGTAGTGGAGGAAATCGATGCTTAAACCAGGGAGCACTCGCCAATTATGGCAACCACTTAATGCCATCACTCCACCTTCATGGCATTCATCACTTCATAAAGCGTGGAAATTATTGGGGTCAACATTCCCCACTTAGCATGTCCCCATCAATGATGGCCATCATGGCCTATTACATCGGGGAGATGACTCACGATATGAAGAGGGGAGAGGCATCATCTCAAAGGGCAGATCTCTGAGATCTAAAACAGAGGTATCACTATACCACTTCCTCACATCTTCTTCCACCTTACACTTTTCTCCTCCACAGCTTGGCTCGAGGATTTGCACTTGGTCTCTCCGTGAACCAAGCTCGGTTCCACCAAGCTTTCTTCACACTGGATCTAACTTAGGCATCGAAGGAGAATTGGTCGAAACCATGGTTCGACCCCCCTAACGAGTTCTTCAATTTGCAGATCGAAGGATACGTCACCACCGTCGAAGCTTCCCTTCGGTGTCGCATCGCTAGGATCAGAATGCCCTCTTGCCAGAGCCTGTTTGTCCGGCCGATCTCAGAGGTTGTCGTCCGATCGAGGCTACCCTCGACGCACCGAAGCACGGATCCGTGCCTTACCGATTAAGTGAACGTTCTTCCGATCGAATTCAAAGGCCGTCTCCGTCTCACATGACAACGAAGACCTCCAGGCCTCCAAACTATCAACCTGTGGGGAGAAAACACCCCGAAACAACATTCGTCTATATCTAGGTATGATCGGTAGCTTACTTTACTTAACCGCTAATATACATGATATCATGTTCTTCATATGTCTTTGTGCTAGATATTAAGCTAGACCTAAGGAGTCACACTTGAGTGCGGTTAAACAAATTTTTTGTTCCCTCAATCATTCACTAGATTATAGGTTACTTTACCCTAAGTCTAGCACATATGAGCTAATTATAGGATCCTGTCAAAACAAGGACGTTAGGATCAAATAATAAAGTAGAGACTTACGCTTGTGCACGCCGCACCGTAATCTCTGAACTTTGCCCTCGGATTCGCCACAACGGTTAGTACTTCGTCACAGAGGATCGAAGCAGCGTTTCACCGCCTAAATCTCTATTTAGAAGAGGATTTTAATGGAAGGGAGAAGAAGAACACAAGTTGCCTTATGCAAACTTATGGCATGGTTAGATTAGTGTAAATGCCTTACCCTTGGGTCCTATTTATAGGCTTTAGGGGTAGTTATTGTAGGAAATAACTAAATATAAGCTTACTAGCCTATATTAGCACATTTACGTATCCTCTTCTTCATTCACTTATCAAGTGTCTTTATGCACTTATAAAGTGACTTTTTCCACTTATCGAGTGGTCCTTTTCACACGAGAAAAGGTTTCCTTCGTGCACGCTTTCGTGCACGTGATATCTGAGGTCCGTATACCCTCATACATCCCCTCATGGGTGTATTCATGTCGTCCATATCCAACATCTCCCACTCACACTTGAGGGGATTGTAAGGAAACATCTTTTCATTTAACTCTTCTGTTTGTCATACCGAGAAATAGACCGTGTGACCGTCATGCGCATAGAGTCTGCTGTTTGTGCAATTGTTAGAGATACACAACACTCCTCGAGGTACAAAGTTGAGTAGATTAACGCATGCTTTACCGTAGATTATTTCTTCACATTTCTTATACTTTATATTCAACAATTGAATCCCATCTGGATTACAATTGGCTGGCCAGCTTTGAATCTTTAAAGTCCAAATGTGAATATAAAATTAATCTTCCTCTTCTTGCGATCCTTTCGATCTTGACTTGACTCGCTTTTCTAACATGCCCCGTCGGATCGAATTGACCATAGTCCATAAGCAACATGCTAAGATAGCAATCACCCAGTCAAATCTAAAGGAACCAATTAGAGTCCATAAGGGTAACGAGTTAAGACCCATGTGGTCTTTGGGTCTCACATAATAGTAAACAAAATTACTATTCTAACCCAATGGTCAAATGCATACGTAGTATGAATACGTATTACAACATCACTCCTTTCCCAGGGAGCGTATGTCTTAATGATGTTGTAAGTATAATGATCAGACACCACAATGTCTGATTTTGAGTCCCTTTTACTACTCAAATAATCTTCTGGACCCACATCCCGTATAAGACAGATAGGATTTAAGAATCCTCTTAGATCTTTTGTAAGCATCCATATGATGCATATCTTTCATACGACCATTTTGTTTAAGTCATGACTCTAAATCATCCGTCTGACGATTTTAACTTTAAACAGGTCTCATCTATATTTTATCCGTCTGATATAATAAAGGCGGTTGCTCATGTGAGAGAGCCAACCTCAATCTGTCCGACATACTAGAAAATAAAGCTGAGATTTTAAAATGTACACAAACATTTTCTAGAAACTCATATGCAATGTTAAAAAAGAACTTATTCTTTTATTAAATTTGATCTTTTACAGACATGGGAATTTACAGTGGTACAACTCAGCTCTTACGCAATCCTTGAGATGATAAGTGTTTGTAAAACACATCTCTGGAGATCGCCTTCGTAAGCGGATCCGCTATCATCTCATGCGCAGATATGTACCTTATGTCTACCTTCTTGGTCTTATCATAGTCTTTTGCAAATTTGTAGCGGATATCTATGTGTTTGGTCTTACAATGGAATTTTGGATCTTTGACATAGGCTATAGATGCTTGACTGTCACTGTGTATTGGTACAGCACCTGAGTCATTTGCATCAATTAGCCTGTCTAAGAATTTCCTAAGGCAAACAGCCTCTTGGACTGCAATGCTAAATGCTACAAACTCGGCTTCCATAGTTGAAAGTGCGATGCAGGATTGTTTCTTGCTACTCCAAGATATTGCACCAGATCTGAGTAGAAAAACATATCTTGAGGTCGATCGTCGCTCATCGAGATCACCCGCCCAATCAGCATCAGTGTAGCCTTCGAGCCTCAAGGCATCTCCTTGATAGCATAAAGCATAGTCCGCAGTTCCTTTAAGATACCGCATTATCCTCTTAACCACTTTCCAGTGTACTTGCCCTGGATTGGATTGGTAACGACTTACCATTCCAACGGCAAAACAGATGTCCGGTCTTGTACACATCATAGCGTACATAAGACTACCAACTGCACTGGAATATGAAACTTTTTCCATAATTTCCTTTTCCTTTTGGTTCTTTGGACACGATTTCAGTCATAAATTATCACATTTGCTTATAGGAGTATCAATGGACTTGCAGTCCTGCATATTAAAACGTTCTAGAACCTTCTTTATATAAGTCTCTTGTGAAAGAGAAAGAAGTTTCTTCAAACGATTCCTTGAAATATTAACTCCAAGGATATATGCGGCTTCTCCCATGTCTTTCATCTCAAAAACTGATGAAAGCCAAGCCTTGATATCCATCACAAAGCCCTTGTCATTTTCGGCTATTAAAATGTCATCTACATATAGAGACATAATAACGTACTTGCTCTTAATCCTCTTGATATATACACAGTTATCTTCATCAAGCATGCAAAAACCATTTGATAAGACAACTTCTTGAAATCGTATATACCATTGCCTCGAGGATTGTTTAAGACCATATATGGACTTACGAAGTTTACAAACCTTATGTTCGTTTCCATCTTTTGAAAACCCTGTTGGTTGTTCCATATAGATCTCCTCGTCCAATTCTCCATTGAGAAAGGCAGTCTTTACATCCATCTGATGTAATTCGAGGTCTAAGCAAGCTACCATAGCCAGGATCAGGCGAATCGAGGTAAAACGAACAACATGTGAGAAGGTCTCTTCGTAGTCTATCCCTTCTTGTTGCGTAAAACCTTTCGCGACAAGGCGAGCTTTATATCTGTCTATAGAGCCATCAGCCTTATGCTTGATCTTAAGAACCCATTTGTTCCCAATAGCTCTACGTCCTCTGGGTAAGTCAACTGAGTCCCAGACTTGGTTAACTTTCATGGATTCCAACTCCTCCTTCATCGCTTCCATCCATTTGTCTTTTGCAGGGCATGATACGGCCTGTTTGAAAGTAGCAGGCTCGTCATCATCTTGTAGTAAAGTCATAAAGGTTTGCGGAAATTCATCCTCAAATCTTAGAGGAGCCAACCTTGTACGACTACTTCGTCGTATTTGAGATTCTTCAAGTCCTTGTTGACTTGAATTTTTATCAATTCTAATATCACTCCCACTTGGAATGTCGTTAGAAATGCTCCCACTTGGATCATTATTCCCGTATGGAATAGGATTCGCGTCATTCATATCATCCATTGGTGAAGTTTGAAACGTATTTTCGTCTTCACCAAGAATTCTCCCACTCGAATGAGGTAATCCTTCTTGATCATTAATCTCAAATAGAGATAAGTCCTGACTTATCTCGCCCTGTCTTGGAAACTCGTTTTCCAAGAAAGTGACATCCCTTGACTCAAATTCAATTAGACCTCCATTGTCTTCCTGACCAATGAAAACATAACCTTTGGAATTTTCTGCGTATCGTATAAAGATACATTTCCTTCCCCGTGGCCCAAGTTTGCCATACTTATGGGAGGAAATATGTGCATAGGATGCACACCCCAAGGTTTCAAAATGTTTAAGTCAGGAGACCTTTGGTTCCACAACTCGTAAGGAGTGGAGCTAACTGATTTCGAGTGTACGCGGTTTAAGATGAAAGCGGCCGTCAATAATGCATCACCCAAAAAGGTGATTGGCAAGTTAGCTTGCGCCATCATTGAACGGACCATTTCCATTAAAGTCCTATTCCTCCTTTCTGCAACACCATTTTGTTGCGGAGTATAAGGCATAGTTACCTGATGAACTATGCCCTTTTCATCACAAAGTTCTTTAAAACTTGTTGATTGATATTCACCGCCCCTATCGGTTCGCAAGACCTTAATCTTGCGATCTAATTGATTTTCCACTAAACTCATATAGTTTTTAAAGCAGGTTAATGCTTCACTTTTGTGGGATATCAAATAGATATGTCCGAATCGGGTGAAGTCATCAATAAAAGTGATGAAATAGGACTTCCCGCGTCTTGTCTTGACATTCATCGGACCACATATGTCCGAATGGATGAGCTGTAATGGAACCTCGGCCCTTGTGCCGGTTCCAAACGGCTTGCGACAAGATTTCCCTACAAGGCAATGTTCGCAAGTCGACATTTCGACCTTTGAAACATTGGATAGAAGGCCACGTTTGGCAAGTCTATCCATTCATGTTGGTCCAATGTGACCAAGCCTTGCATGCCAACAAATTACATCTGAATCATAATTTGATGAATTTGCAACAAGGAAATTTTCATTATTAAATGAGGAATCATACATTATATTTAATACAATAAATCCTTTAAATACATACCCAGAACCAATTAGAGTATTATTACAAGACAAGTCCACTTTACAATTTTGAAAGAACCACCTATATCCAAGACCCATTAACACGACCACAGATATAATATTCCTTCGAATATCTGGAGCGAAGAGAACATCATGAAGTAGGATAGTGCGGCCGTTGTCCAAGACGAGCTTGCAAGTCCCAACGCCTTTCACTTCAACACGTGTGTTGTTTCCTATATAGATCCACTTCGTTCCTTGGGGTATTCGGTGATACTCCACGAAGGACCGTCTGTCCCTTGCTATGTGGTCGGTGGCACCTGAATCAATTATCCAAAATGGATTAGATTCCATAAGAAATATTGAACTAGAAACACATATGTAACTAGTATTACAAGTTACCTTGTCACCTCCATCCGTACAAGAACGGGCATAGTGATCTAACTTGTTGCACTTGAAGCAATTGATCCTCTTCAAGTCTTTCTTCTTTGTGCCATTTCTTGTTCCCACCCTTGTGTTTGGGTTTCTTGGTAGACTCAGGTTGCTTATTACGTTCATTAGTAAACTTCGAATGATTTTTCTGTTTCTTTCCCCCGTGTGAGGAACTAGCAACCATGTGCACTTCTGCACTTGGCTTGGCAGCCGCAAGCCGCTCTTCCTCTAACTCGAGGTGCTTAGAAACATCGCTGAAGTTCTTGATGCTCTCATTATGAGTGAGATGCATCTTCATTTGGTCCCACCCATTTGGTAGGGAACGTATGACTGCTTGGATTTGTTGTTCATCAGTGAGCACATGACCTGCATCCTTTAACTCTGAGATTAGATTCGCCATATGTCGCAGATGTTTCCCCATGGAATGATCTGGGTGTTTCTTGTATGAATCAAATCTTATAGTTAAAGAACGAAGTTTGGACACCGAAGTGCCACCAAACTTCTCCTCAAGCTTGGACCATATGTCCATGGCTAGGTCATGCTCTCGGAAGATGCGCATTATGTCATCGGCCATACTGGACAATAACGTAATGCGAGCTATCTTGTTCTTCTGAGACCAAGCATCAAAAGCTTCCTTGTCTCGTCTGTGTTGGGCCGTAGTGCCCAACTCGGGTTCAATCATTTTGTTCTTCAGAGTTTCGAGCGCGTCTTGCTCCTCTAGAACATATTGTATCTTAATGGACCATAATTTGTAATTATCGCCGTTGAGTTTTTCACCTTTGTTTAACTCAGCGATGATGTTCTTAGCGGCAGAAGACATTTTAGCTTTAAAATGCTGCAAAAGACATGAAAAGAAGGTTCGATCAAAAACATTGCATTAATTTCATATACATAGTCATCATATTGTTACATTTTCATGATTCATTAGTCTCGGCCAGCGGACCGACCAGGGAAATGGCTAGTCCATGGTTCACTACCCCCAGACTGAGCTGAGGTGTCCTACAAACTAGTCCAAAAGACCACTGGTCGAATCATGATCCATTGAGATACTGAATCAATCGAATGTGAAATTTTAGACTAGTTTAATATCACTCCCACTTGAAAAAAATCCCACTTGGAATGATATTATTATATTTGATAAGTTACTTTCGAGCAATATTGAAGATGTTGCTCTAGAATCGGAAAGGTCTCTACGATTCCAATCACCATCTAGAACAACTTTCAATATTTCCCACTCACTTATCAAACGATAGTACTCTTATAGTACTTTGCAGCGGAAAAGAGTTTTTGAAAAAACGTATTTTGAAAACGTATTTTTCAAACGTATTTTGCAAACGTATTTTGCAGTATTTTGAAAACGTATTTTTCAAATGCATTTTGCAAACGTATTTTGCAGTATTTTGAAAACGTATTTTTCAAACGCATTTTGCAAACGTATTTTGCAGGGCCTACACCCCATTACAGGGTGACATAGCCGAAATATTTCAACAATTCCCCGGCCATTGCCGGGGTCTTGTCGTGGCCGTGCCAAGGCCGAATTCTTCTACCATCCAAAGTGAGAGTTGCCATCGCAACTTGGCCAAGGACGAACACCCTTTGACGGGAGTTTTCTGCAAGCCACCGCCGTCGGCTCCCGTATGGATACAAGCGCTTCCCCCCTACAGGAGAAGTTTGCCACAGACAACTGCCATCGGCTCCGTAGAGACCGGCCATGCAAGCCACCCCCTCCCGGTCATGCAAGCCCCCTTCCCCATGAAAAAATAGGGCCAACCGGGGCTTGGCCCTGGCCGAGGCCAAGGGCCGACAATGACCGTGGCCCTGGCCTCTGCCAGGGCCGGTCGAGGCCCTGGCCTCTGCCAGGGCCGGCCTCTGCCAGGGCCGGCCGTGGCCCTGGCAGAGGCCAGGGCCTGCCAAGGCATCGGCCCTGGCCTCGGCCAGGGCCGGCCAGGCCCCTGGCCTGAGGCCAGGGCGTCGGCCCTGGCCTCTGCCAGGGCCGGCAGGGCCCTGGCCTGAGGCCAGGGCACCGGCCCTGCCCCCGGCCAGGGCGTCGGCCCTGGCGCCGGCACTGGCCCCTACCAGGGCCGACCGGGCCAGCCAGGCCGGCCCTGACCTCTGCCAGGGCCGGCCAGGCCCTGGCAGAGGCCAGGGCGCCGGCCCTGGCCCCTGCAAGGGCCGGCCAGAGCCGGCCTGGCCATGGCCTAGCCATGGCCCCTTGGCCATGGCCGGCTTTGGCCCATATGGCTATGGCCGGCCTCCCCCTTGTATGGGGTTGGCCGCACACCCCCTACTGTTGGGGTGGCCGTGGTAGTTATTGGCCGTAACCAACCCCCTCCGCATGGGGAGGGGGGATGCATTGCCTCCGTAGCCCATATGGCCATGGTGATCATGCACCAAAAATGTCATCTTCTCCGTTGAGAATAACCATCATCGTCTTCTCCGATGAAGCACCCGTTCGTCGAGAAAACGGTTTTGCTTCAATGGCCGTGTGCCAAAAAATGAAGAGAACGCGTTTTCAAGGCCGCAAACTTCACGCTCTATATGAAGAGAGTTCACATTCTCAATTGAATGGAGACTCAGCATCCATGAGGAGCGCGAGTTTGGCGAGATGAACGGTAAGTTCTTCCCGTCACGGAGAGTTCCTGTCATATCCGTAATGGCAGAAGACCCTAACGTGAAAAGAACAACTATTGCGTTGTCCCCGTCACGATGCGTTCCTACCATATCCATAATGGTAGGATACGCATTCGTGAAAGAGACAACGTCGCGTTCATCGGTGAGACCGGGGTGACGGTTAGACCGGGGTGAACCCGTATGGCTCCGATACCAATGTAGGATCCTGTCAAAACAAGGACGTTAGGATCGAATAATAAAGTAGAGACTTACGCTTGCAAACGCGGCACGGTAATCTCTGAACTTTGCCCTCGGATTCGCCACAACGGTCAGTACTTCGTCACGGAGGATCGAAGCAGCGTTTCACTGCCTAAATCTCTATTTAGAAGAGGATTTTAATGGAAGGGAGAAGAAGAACACAAGTTGCCTTATGCAAACTTATGGCATGGTTAGATTAGTGTAAATGCCTTACCCTTGGGTCCTATTTATAGGCTTTAGGGGTAGTTATTGTAGGAAATAACTAAATATAAGCTTATTAGCCTATATTAGCACATTTACTTATCCTCTTCTTCATTCACTTATCAAGTGCCTTTATGCACTTATGAAGTGACTTTTTCCACTTATCGAGTGGTCCTTTTCACACGAGAAAAGGTTCCCTTCGTGCACGCGACATCTGAGGTCCGTATACCCTCATACATCCCCTCATGGATGTATTCATGTCGTCCATATCCAACACTAATCTCATATAGTGATGCCGACTTTGCTGGATGCAAATCCGATAGGAAGAGTACTAGTGGCACTAGACATTTTCAAGGAAATTCTCTAGTTTCTTTGTTTTCCAAGAAACAGAATTTGGTATCTTTGTCCAAGACTAAAGCGGAATATATTGCAGTGAGTCTTACATGTGCACAAGTTCTTTGGATGAGACACACGCTCAAAGATGATGGTGTCAATTGTGATACTTGTCTTATCATGGTTGATAACCAAAGTGCAATTTGTCTTTCTAAGAATCTGGTACATCACTCCCGTACCAAACACATAGATGTGAGACACCACTTCATTAATGATCATATAGCTAAGAAAGACATCATCTTAGAGTACATTGAAACCCAAAAAAATTGCCGACATATTCACTAAACCTCTTAAAGAAGATTCATTTGTGAGGTGCGTGGAGAATTAGGGATTATGGGTGAATCTGAATTATAGGAGTTCATACTTTTATGTTAAATCATGCTTTGAACTCATGTTACCATTTCACTTCTCTTGGTTTAATATGCTATATGTTTCCATATTTTTTTTCAAGAGATGTATTTGAGATTTTGATTATTTCGATTGTTTGGATTAATATACGTGATTTGTATGTTAATCTATAATTTTTTATAATGATTTCAAGATTAGATTATTGTTAGAGTATAGGTCTTAGGGTGAGTTATCTCAATCCTCTGGATTTCAGCCTCTCTATACATTTTTGGATCAGGACAGATGATTGTCGATCCTTCGTAGTCTTCTGCCCAACACTAATATTTCTTATCTGATTCTGAATTTTTCGCATAGGTGACTGGTGTACATTTTTCAGGCGCCTGTCTCTCCAACAGGCGACTGCAAGTTATTAATCAGGCGCATGTCCTGATCTTGAAATGTCTATGTTTATTCATCATATTTTTTGACCCTCTGTCAGACGACTGTTGCGTAATTTACATTCGACTGTCATTTTTGCCAGGCGACTGTGGTTACTCAACATGCACCTGTCTATCTACCCAAGTCTGTTCTCTATCTTTTTGGCCAGTCGACTGACGATTACACATCAGTCGACTGTCCACATCGGGTTTGTTAACTCAATCTGAGCCGTCGATCTGACGATCCAATGACACAGATTCATTTTCCCCATCTTATATACTCGAGGTCGTCAGATTTTCTCTCGCATCTGAACGATTTCCCTCGTCTTCCTCCTTCGAACGTCAATCGTCTCTTCGTCTTCCTCGTCGATTCGAAGATTGTACACATCGATCTCTCTCCCCGATCACTCGATTGAGAGTTTGGGTCTCTCCTCCTCCGTCGTTTGTCACGGATTTGGTAGATCTCTCTCATTTTTGTTTGATTGTGCTCTATTTCCTTGTCGTATTGCCGATATGTGATCATGGCCCCCAAAACTGCTACTTCATGGTTCAAACATTTGAGGAAACAATCACATTCCTCCTACATACGCCGTTTCGAAGTTTCTTCGCCTAATGGTTCTCCATCATCACCTCGCTCTCAAGGTCCTCAGTTCTCGCCGTCTTCTGGTAAGTTTTTGGGGATATCTGTCACTAATCCGCTTCCTTAGGTTGAACCCTCTCCTTCGTATCCAGCCAAGCCATCCTCTCCTTCTCCTTCAGCTCCGTCGAATGATCCTCCCCTCGTTTAGTTAAATAAGCAAGTTTCTCTGCTTGAAATGAAAGTTTCGGACATGGATCAGAAGCTTTTGCTTCTTCTTGAGCTGAACTATAAGGCTTTTCAGTATCACGGTTTTCCGGTTCCAACCTCTCTCCAGGCTCTATTCCCTCCTTCCGAGGATGTCTACCGGACTGTTGTTCCTCATCCTCCAATTTATACTCAGGCACCTCTTGCTGAGTTACCCAGCCTCCATCTACTGATGTTCTGCTCTCAATGCATATTACTGCTCCCATTGGTCAGTCTTCCGTGCCTGATCATGTAGAGATCCCTGATGCTACTGGTGTTTTTTCATCAAAGCAAAAGGCTCATGTGTGTCCTTCTGGTCGCTCTGCTAGACTGTTGTTCTGTTGCTATCGCCGCTCTTCGGACTCCACTGTCATTTAGATTGACTGATGCAGCTCTGCCTCTACTCACCCGAGTACTTCTTTTTTTTAGGGTTTGAGTGTCTGCCTATATTTCTTTTTGGGTTGTGTGAACCTCTGGATGTTGGTATACTATTAGGAGTTAGTCTCTTTTTGTACTCCTGGTATACCTTTGGCTGCATGGTAGAGTAAATTACTTATGGATGATAATGTATATGGAGTGGTTTGATACACTTTTGTACTCATTTTATATATATATATATATATATATATAGTGATTTTCGGTTGCGAAAAAGAGGCTTTTCGCACCGTGCAAAAAGATTTTTATCTTTTTTTGAAAACAATTTCAAAAATTCTTTTTTTGATGTTTAATCCATACAATTATATACCCCAGGGAAAATAATGGGTGAACCCGTTGGGGATTAGAGCACCCATCCACTGGTTACAAATTTAACGGTCTCAAAATGTGCGAATTTGATGAAATGCCTTGATCGAAGGCCAAATGACATTATTTCTCAACGATTATTTTTTGAGGGGGGTATAACAACATATAATAAGGGTGGAAAAAAGGATTTTTGAAAAAAATTTCAAAAAAAAAAACTAAAAACTGTTTCGCACGGTGCAAAATGTTCTCATTTGAAAATTTTCCTATATATGTATGTATGTATGTATGTGTATATATATATATATGTATATATATATGTGTATATATATATGTATATGTATATGTGAAATCACTTTCTGTTTCTTATGCATTGTTATCCATGTTTATATGTTGTGAAATTGTGTCTCTCTTTATGCTGTATTATATACATGATGTGATGTGAGACGTTTTCTTGTTTTTGAAATGTTGATATTAGATTCTTGTTCCTTTAGTCAACTAAAATATCTTGTGTTGATGAGTTTTTGGTATATATCATTGTGATGCACCTTCGTGTTTTCTCAATTTTATTTTGGTATCACATTAAATATATATCTCATCTTTAGACTCTCATGATTGTTTTAATACTTATTTATCACTATTGTTGTTGTTTTTCTACTCCCTTTTTTGGATAATGCCACGGGGGAGGGAAATAAACATATCATAATTTTGTGCTAAGTAATTTCTAAACTTGAATCTAAGATTGAAGTTGCCTTAGATTCATGGGAGTAAGATATAATGAACTTGGATTATAAATCCCAAATTTCTAGAATTAAAATCATTTCATTCATGCATATTTTACATGCTTGCTTCAATTGATCTATAGATGCCCTTATGAATATTGACTAACTTGATTGGCATCTATGTAGGGGGAGTAAGTTTTCGTTAAGCACAATTATTTATCTTTTTGTTTATGTTTGTTTGTCATCATCAAAAGGGGGGTGAATATTGAGTATTGGACTTCTGCCTAGTCGATGTTAAAGCTAAGCAAAAATAAATACTTGTGACTTCCCCTATTTGCAGCTAATCCATTGCCTAAGCATATCATGAAGATCAATTAGCAATGGATGTCACTCAAGGATCAGTCAAAGCATGAAAAGTCGATTGGATGATCAAAGATGGTGAATGAAGTTCCTAGAAGACTTCAAGCTCATTCTTTGGATAGAAGAGAGGCTCTTACAAGATGTAATCTTTTTATTCTCTTCTAGTATGTAATCTTAGAAGTAGAACTATGTTGGAGCACACACACATCTTTATTTCTGTCCTAGGAAATCATTAGATCATATTTCCTAAGCCTCCAATTCACATTTCTCAAGCATGTGTATTATAGGATTTCAACAGGCGACTGGTGAACGTTTTACAAGCTCCTGTCTCCAAACAATCTCCTGTGATTTGTTCTACAGTCGTCTGTTTTGCACATACTTTATCAGTTGGTTTTTGGGCTTTCAGATTTAACTCTATCTAGGTGACTGATGTACTAAAGACAGGCGCATGTCCATGTTACAGGAGCCAGTGACTTGTTAGTCAGTCGCTTGTCTCTCTCCTGTCCAAAGCTTATTTTCTTCTTCATATGGCCAGATGACTGATGTTAAATTGACAGTCGCATGCCCAAGGTACAGGTGACTATGAACGCTTCAAAAGTCGCCTGTCGATTCTTTCTCTACAATTCTGCTCTCTGGAAAGTTTCACTTATTAGGGATAGATGACTGATGTTGGTTTCATAGTCGCCCATGGCACATGCACCTGTGAGTTCCACATCAGTCATATGTCATGTCTTCCCAAAACTTTCTGAGCTTTGTCAACTTACTCATGTTTCGGCCAGTCCCCTGTAGAAGGGTTTTCAATCGCCTGTTAGGTTTACAAGCGCCTGTCAGTCCTTCATCAATCGACTATCCTACGTGGTAATTTATCGTTTGAATTCTCACCTACTCCCTAAAACGGTGCAGCAGTCGACTGTGGTTTCTTCACCAGTCGACTGTCGATTGTGTAAACTCTATCTGTTGGCTTTTTCTCCAAGGATTTCAACGGAGTTTTTGGGGATTCTGTTTGAGGGTTTTATAGAACCTATAAAGAGAGCTTCTACTGTTCCATTGAGAGGTTACTTGTCTTCTTGATCATCTCTTGAAAAACCCTAGCTTTCATCTTCAAGTTTTTCAAAGCTCTCAAATTCAAAGGCCCTAGATTTCCAATCTCATTCTCTCTTGCTCTCCAACCTAGAATCAAAGTGATATCCTTTAGGTAATTGGTGGTGACAAGAGAAAGAGCTTTTCTCTCTTCTTGGAAGAGACTTCAACACACAGCACACTTGCTCCTTCAAGTCCTACTTCAAGACATAGGTGATTGTAAGTGTTGATATTTCATTATTTCAAATCTTTCGATATTAGTTTTACTCTCGGTTTGTGAGAGTGTGTTGCTTGATCCCAAGTTGTGGGAGTCAAGAACATCGGTTGTGTTTCAATTTCACTTGTAGGGTTGCTACAAGTGGGTTTAAAGGAAACCTCAAGTTAGGGTTCTAACTTGAGTATCCGGAGGTATCCGGATGGAAGGGACGTATGATTACCGAAAACAAGTCGGGAATTAACTTGGGTAATCCGAACCCTTGAAACATACTTTGTGTGTTAGCATTGTTTCATTTTGGGTTTATTTATAATTCTGTATTTATTATTAATTAGGAATTAAAATTGGTATAACTATCGTTTAAATTTTATAAACACTATTCAACCCCCCTCTACTGTTTTCTTCATAGCCAGTGTCCTTACATTAATGACCTTTCATATTGTAACAGCAATATGGGTCTTATCCGAAATTCTGGGTCTGATCTTGGTTTGCCATTGCTTATTCCATGTCGAGGTATATCATATCTTCCATTTCTCCTTTTTATATCAAGACATAGTTGATCCTAGACTTTCCCTGTTTTCAGTCTTCCATATTGTTATTAGGAGACATATACTAGGGAATGAGCTTGTTTCTATATCTCCACTTTTTGAGTTTATGTAGGACTTTTGACAGTCCATTTGAATGCTCATATATGGTCTTCATGCCATTATTTTCTTGAGTCATTCAATTTTTATGTGAATAGAGAAAGATGCATAATGGGAATAAATACGTGGGTGCCAATGTCATAAATTATTTATCACTTATTTATTCAGCCACGACTTCATGAGTGAGCTTATACTTAAGGCTAGATTCAAGAATCTTACCTTATAAAGTGAGATTACCTTAGAAGAGATAAGCGGTATTATGGCATACTCCTGGTGTCCATATCGGTCTATATAGACCATAGATTTGTGAGATCTATTTACCGCATAGTGCGCATCTTTAAGAAGATGACATAAATAGTTTTCGCATAATCCCTCGTATTTTATTTGGTCAGAAGGGTATTGATATTTGATTTTGAACTTTAGGTTTAATTATCATATGTGTGTGTGTGTGTGTGTGTGTGTGATTTTTAAAGTTTTTGAAAATTATAATTAATCATGTACCAAAATACATAGTTTATATATGTGAGTATAAATGCATGAATTATTAAATATAGATATATAGAGCATTTAAGTAGGCAATTCATTTGAAGTATACAAAACAATTATATACATGAAAATAACATAAGTAATGACATGCAAACAAAGTATTAAATCAATTGTGCATTAATGTTTTGTTATTAAGATGCCTTGATTTATATAATCCGTCCCCAAGAATTTCATGGGACTTAACCCCCAAAAAAGAAATTTTGGTGGGTTATGCGGTGGAAGCAGAGGCTTCGGCCGCCCGCAGTATGCACCGGGTCAATCGGGTCATGTTAGGAAAAAATTTAAAACTTAACGAGCCCGAAAAAATATATTATCGATATCCCCAAGCAACATGTGCCCCCAAAAAAATTATGATATCAATCCCCTCCCATTTTATTCCCTGATTTTTTTGTAATTTTCCAGAATTTTCTAGGAATTTTGGGAATATATTGGTGTTTTCTAAATTTATTATATATATAAATTCATTTAAAACATAAATATAGATAAATAAATTTTATTTTGCAGAAAAATGTAAAGTTAAGTCCTGCGGAGCTGAGGCCCGCGGGCTGGCCGTGGGCTTCAGGCCCATTAAGCTTTTTACACATTTTTTCTTTTCTTAAAATAAAAGCATGTGGCTGTGGTTGCTAGCCAACGGTTGGTGACTCGGCTGCTGGATGCGATCGATGCCGTGGATGTGGCCGACGGAGCCCCCAGTGGGCAGGGGTAACGGTGCAGGGGGCACGGCATTCAGGGCTGTGGAGCCCCCTACGGGCAGGGGTAAGGGCCCAGGGGAGGCGTCGCCTTCGGGGCAATGGAGCCCCCTACCAGCAGGGGTAATTGTGTGGGGGCACCGCCTTCAGGGCAGTGGAACCCCCCTAGATTCACAAATCTCTTCCTTTTTCAAATAAAAATTGTTTCGTATCAGTTGTGCTTGTGAAGAAATCACAACTCTTGAATTAATATGCAACGAGTACTTTTATCCACTTACCATCGCAATCGAATATTAGCCACCCAAAAGAAAACTGAGTGGTGATAAACATCATTATGAATGAATATTAAACATATTCATAAACAATCAATGCCTTTTTAAAAACAGTATTCATAAATGAATGAATATTAAACAGCATTATGAATGAATAATTTGATGCGTTACTGGATTGCACGTTCAATGAGCACAACCCTTTGTTGCTACGATTTGATTGTAATTGAAAAGTATTTTTTTGAACCAAATTAATTAATTAATTAAAGAGGTAAACTTAAGGATAGTTACACTTTGCAAAGATATTTTTCATGTAACCATTGCACAAGCCCAAACCTGCAACCAACATGATGAGAGGAGTTGCTTCCTCTCAAAAGATGACCACCTGTTTCGTCCAACGAAGAGCACAAGAGTGCCAACTTTTAACAATTGTGATGCTTAAAATTCGTTAATAGCAAAGCTATCTTTGTACGTTTTGTGCATTAATTCCTTTGCACCTGAATTTCCTCTTCCAAAGAAAAAATCGATTTTTATTGTACCAATTTTTATTTTTGTAATCAATGTCTTTTGTCATAAAATTTGATTTTTATCGTAAAAACATCGATTTTTGATCCATAAAATTGCAGATATAAACATATTCTTGAGGAAAAATAGGTTTAGATCAAGTTTTGATTTATTACCTCTAGATCTATCCTCCAGATCTAGCGACAGTTGAGATGCCTACGGTAGATTTGACGAATCGTTCTTCGTCTGCTAAAATCGTCACAACATCTCTTGATTGGAGCATGTTGTACAAATCTAGAAATACCACTAGATTCGTCGTCCTACGAAGCTTTTCGCCACGATCCACGCATCCGCTCTTCTCTCAAGCCGTTGCAAAAAAATTCGTCAAAGCTTTGTTGCATCATTTTTTCTCTACGAGCATAACTCGAGCTGATAACATGTTAAAAGTTGAGAAAATCATAGTGTATGGTGAAGGTCGTAGATCTTATATTAAGATAATTTAAACGTTACAAGATGGTGGGTACCAAGAGCATCTCACACCAAAGGTCTCATTCATAACGATTTGATTTTTTGGCCTAATTTTGCCTTTTCTTATTTTTTTCAGATGAAGATGGTGATCTCCCGGTTCCAACAGATATTTTTGCGTATTTTTCTGAGCTACATGCTATTTTTAACTATGTCTATAAGATATGTATCTTTATATTAAATGATTTGGTTTTTGTAGCCTAATTTTGTCTTCTCTTATTTTTAAGTTTAAGATGCTGATCTCCCGGTTCAAACGGAAATTTATGAATGAATATTAAACATATTCATAAACAATCAATTCCTTTTTATAAACGGCATTCATAAATGAATGAATATTAAACAACATTATGAATGAATAATTTGACGCGTTAGTGGATTGCCCGTTCAATGAGCACAACCATTTGTTGCTGCAATTTGATTGTAATTGAAAAGTATTTTTTTGAACCAAATTAATTAATTAATTAAAGAGGTAAACTTAAGGACATCTACACTTTGCAAAGCTATTTTTCATGTAACCATTGCACTAGCCCAAACCTGCAACCAACATGATGAGAGGAGTTGCTTCCTCTCAAAAGATGACCACCCGTTTCGTCCAACGAAGAGCACAAGAGTGCCACCTTTAACAGTTGTGATGCTCAAAATTCGTTAATAGCAAAGCTATCTTTGTACCTTTTGTGCGTTAATTTCCTTGCACCTGAATTTCCTCTTCCAAAGAAAAAATCGATTTTTTATTGTACCAATTTTTAGTTTTGTAATCAATGTCTTTTGTTATAAAATTTGATTTTTATCATAAAAACATCGATTTTTGATCCATAAAATTGCAGATCTAAACATATTCTTGAGGAAAAATAGGTTTAGATCAATTTTTGATTTATTACCTCTAGATCTATCCTCCAGATCTAGCAACGGTTGAGATGCCTACGGTAGATTTGACGAATCCTTCTTCGTCTGCCAAAATCGTCGCAAAATCTCTTGATTGGAGCATGTTGCACAAATCTAGAAATACCACTAGATCCATCGTCCTACGAAGCTTTTCGCCACGATCCACTCATACGCTCTTCTCTCAAGCCATTGCGAAAAAATTCGTCCAAGCTTTGTCGCATCATTTTTTCTCTACGAGCATAACTCGAGCTTATACCGTGTTTAAAGTTGAGAAAATCATAGTCTATGGTGAAGGTCGTAGCTCTTATATTAAAATAATTTAAACGTTACAAGATGGTGGATACCAAGAGCATCTCACACCAAAGGTCTCATTCATAACAATTTGATTTTTGGCCTAATTTTGCCTTTTCTTATTTTTCAGATGAAGATGGTGATCTCCCGGTTCCAACAAATATTTTTGTAGATTTTTCTGAGCTACATGCTATTTTCTACTGTGTCTATAAGATATGTATCTTTATATTAAATATTATGATTTTTGTAGCCTAATTTTGTCTTCTCTTATTTTTAAGTTTAAGATGCTGATCTCCCGGTTCAAACGGATATTTTTACCGATTTTACATAAATCAAAGCTATTTTCTGTATTTTGGAAGATATGTATTTTTTTAGTAAATGATATGATTTTTGGCATAATTTTGTCTTCTCATATTTTTAGTTGAAGAAGGCGATCTCTTTGATACAACGGACATTTTTACCAATTTTTCTGAGGTTGGGGCTATTTTCTGCTTTTTCTGAAAGATATGTATCTTTTATTAAATGATATCATATTGGCTTAATTTTGCCATCTCTTATTTTTCAGTTGAAGATGGCGATTGCAACGAAGATTTTTTACTGAATTTTCTCTGCTCGAAGTTATTTTCTATATTTTATTGAAGATATGGATCTATTATTAAATGACATGATTTTTTGCCAAATTTGTCTTCTCTTATCTTTCAGTTGAATATAGCGATCTCCTTCTACAACGGACATTTTTTGCAGATTTTTTGGCTCGGTACTATTTTTCAACATTTTCTGGAAGTTATGGATCTTTTATTAAATGATATGATTTTTAGGCCTAATTGTTTCTTCTCTTATTTTTCTGTTGAATATGGCGATCTCCTGGTTCCAATGGTCATTTATGCAGATTATTCTGGCATCAAGGCTATTTTCTAATTTTCTGAACGATATGCATCTTTTTATTAAATGATATCATTTTGACCTAATTTTGTCTTCTTTTATTTTTCAGTTGAAGATGGCGATCTGTCGATTCCAACAGACATTTTTGCATATTATTCTGACTCGGGTCTATTTTCTAAATTTTCTGGAAGATATGCATCTTTTTATTAAATGATATGTTTTGGCCTAATTTTGTCTTCACTTATTTTTCAGTTGAAGATGTCGATCTCTGGTTCCAACGGATATTTTTGCAGATTTTTCGCAGCTCGTTGCTATTTTCTACATTTTATGTAAAATATGGATCTTTTTATTAAATGATACTATTTTTATATCCTAAGTTTGTCTTCTCATATATTTTTCAGTTCAATATAGTGATATACCGGGTCCAACGGACATTTTTAGTGCTTTTTCCTAGCCTGGGGCTATTTTCTTCATTTTATGGAAGATATGGATCATTTTAATAAATGATATGATTTTTTGGCCTAGTTTTATCTTCACTTATTTTTTTTAGTTGAAGATGGCATTCTCCTAGTTCCAACGGATATTTTTGCAGATATGTTTATCATAGAGGCTTTTTTCTCCATTTATGCAGTTTTTTATGAGCTCCAGGATATTTTCTAAATTTTCTGTAAGATATGTATCTTTAAATTAAAATATATGATTTTTATAGCCTAATTTTGTCTTCACTTATTTTTCAGTTGAAGATGATGATCTCCCTATTCAAACAGATATTTTTGCGGATTTTAATTCGATATCTGTGCAAATTTTTTGACATAGAGGATATTTTCTACATTTATCCCGTTTTTATGAGCTCCTGTTTATTTTCTAAATTTTCTGTAAGATATGTATCCTTAAATTAAAAGATTTGATTTTTGTGGCCTAGTTTTGTATTCTCTTATTTTTCAGTTGAAGATGGTGATCTCCCTGTTCAAACAGATATTTTTTTGGATTTTACTTTGCTCAAAGCTATTTTTTGTATTTTCTGGAAAATATGGATCTTTTTATTAAATGATATAATTTTTTGCCTAATTTTGCCTTCTCTTTTTTCAGTTGAAGATAGCGATCTCTCTGTTCCAACGGACATTTTTGCGGATTTTTCTGACTCGGGGCTTTTCCTACATTTTCTGGAAGATATGTATCATTTTATTAAATAATATCATTTTGGCCTAATTTTCTCTTCTTTTTTTCTAGTTGAAAATGGCGAAGTCCCTGTTGCATCGCACATTTTTGGGTATTTCTGTGCACGAGGCTATTTTCTTTTCTTTAGTGAAGATATAGATCTTTTTATTAAATGATATGATTTTTAAGCCTAATTTTGTCTTCTCTTATTTTTCAGTTGAACGTGTCGTTCTCTCGGTTCCAACGGACATTTTTGCCGATTTCTCTAAGCTCCGAACTATTCTTCTACATTTTCGGGAAGTTATGGATCATTTTGTTAAATGATATGATTTTTGGCCTAAATTTGTCTTATCCTATTTTCAGTTGAAGATGGCGATCTCTCGGTTCATACGAACATTTTTGCAGATTATTCTGACCTCGGGACTATTTTCTAAATTTTCTTGAAGATATGGATATTTTTATTAAATGATATGATTTTTTGGCCTAATTTTGTCTTCTCTTGTTTTTCAGTTGAAAATGACGATCTCCCGGTTCCAATAGAAATTTTTGCGGATTTTTCGAAGCTCGATGCTATTTTCTACATTTTATGGAAGATATGGATTTTTTAAATGATATGATTTTTATATCCTATTTTTTTCTTCTCTTATTTTTAAGTTGAATATTGCGATCTACCGGTTCTAGCGGACATTTTTGCTGATTTTTGTTATCTTGGGGCTATTTTTCTTTATTTTATGGATATATGGATCATTTTATTAAATGATATGATTTTTTAGCCTAATGTTGTCTTCTCTTATTTTTCAGTTGAAGATGGCATTCTCCCGGTTCCAACAGAGATTTTTGTGGAATTTTTTTACCTAGAGGCTATTTTCAACATTTTCTTAAAGATATTGATCTTTTTATTAAATAATATAATTTTTTGACCTAATTTTGTCTTCTCATATTTTTCAGATGAATATGGCGATCTCACGGGTCCAACAAACATTTTTGCAAATTGTTCTAAGCTCCGGGCTGTTTTCTACATTTTCTATAAGATATTAATCTTTAGATTAAATGATATACATTTTTAAATGATATACGTTTTATTTTTCAGTTGAAGATGGCGATCTCCCGGTTTAACGGACATTTTTGTGGATTTTTCTGAGGCCGAGGCTATTTTCTACATTCAATTGAAAATATGGCTTTTTTTATTAAATGATGATTTATGTAGCCTAATTTTGTCTTCTCTTTTTTTTCAATTGAAGATAGCGATTTCCCGCTTCCAACGGATATTTTTGCGGATTTTTCTGAGCTCGGAACTATTTTTCTACATTTTCGGGAAGTTATGGATCTTTTTATTGAATGATATATCTTTTGACCTAATTTTTTCTTCTCTTATTTTTTAGTTGAAGATACTGATCTCATGGTTCCAACAAAATTTTTTGCAGATTATTCTGACCTCAGGTCTATTTTATAAATCTTCTAAAAGATATGGATCTATTTGTTAAATGATATGATTTTTGGCCTAATTTTGTCTTCTCTTATTTTTGAGTTGAAGATGCTGATCTCTTGGTTCCAACGGACATTTTTGAAGATTTTTATGAGCTCAGTGATATTTTCTACATTTTATGGAAGATATGAATTTTTTTAAAAGATATGATTTTTATGTCCCATGTTTGTCTTCTCTTATTTTTTCTGTTGAAGATGGCGATCTACCGGTTTCAACGGACATTTTTGTTGATTTTACTTAACTTGTGGCTATTTTTCTATATTTTCTCGAAGAAATGAATCTTTTCATTAAATGATATGATTTTTTGGGTATAATGTTGTATTTTCTTATATTTTAGTTGAAGATGGTGTTCTCTCGGTTCCAACGGAGATTTTTGCAGAATTACCTAGAGGCTATTTTCTACCTTTTCTAAAACTTATGGATCTTTTTATTAAATAATATATTTTTTGGCCTAATTTTGTCTTCTCATATTTTTCAGATGAAGATGGCGATCTCACGGGTCCAATAGACATTTTTGCATATTGTTCTAAGATCCAGGCTGTTTTCTACATTTTCTAAAAGATATGAATCTTTAGATTAAATGATATAATTGTTAGCCTAATTTGTCTCATCTTATTTTTTTAGTTGAAGATGGAGATCTCCCGGTTCCACCAGACATTTTTGCGGATTTTTCCAAGCTCGGGGCTATTTTTTACATTTAGTTGAAGATACGGCTCTTTTTATTAAATGATATGATTTTTGTAGCCTAATTTTGTCTTCTCTTATTTTTTTTCCAATTGAAGATGGCGATCTCCCGCTTCCAACAGATATTTTTGCGGATTTTTCTAAGCTCAGGACTATTTTTCTACAGTTCAAGAAGTTATGGATTTTTTATTAAATGATATGATTTTGACATAATTTGTCTTCTCTTATTTTTTTCTGTTCAAAATACTGATCTCCTGGTTCCAATAAATATTTTTACGGATTATTCTGACCTTGGGTCTATTTTCTTAGTTTTTTTAGAAGATATGGATCTATTTGTTAAATGATATGATTTTGCCGAATTTTGTCTTCTCTTATTTTTTTAGTTGAAGATTGTGATCTCTCGGTTTCAACGGACTTTTTTGCAGATTTGTATGAGCTTGGTGATATTCTCTATATTTTATGCTTTGTATGAATATTTTTTTAAATGATATGATTTTTTATATCTTATGTTTGTCTTCTTTTATTTTTTTCAGCTAAAGATTTCGATCTACCAATTTCAACGGATATTTTTGCTGATTTTTCTTAACTTTTGGCTATTTTTTTACATTTTTTGGAAGATATGAATATTTTCATTAAATGATATGATTTTTTGGCCTAATTTTTTTTCATTTTTTCAGTTGAAGATGGTGATCTACCATTTCCAATGGACATTTACGCAGATTTTAAGAGCTACGTGCTATTTTCTAAATTATTTTGTAAGATATTGATTTTTATATTAAATGATATGATTTTTATAACCTAATTTTGTCCTCTCTTATTTTTTAGTTGAAGATGGCGATTTCCTGATTCCAACAGATATTTTTACGGATTTTTTTGAGCTCAGGCTATTCTTCGGTAATTATGGATCTTTTTATTAAATGAAATAACTTTTAGGCCTAGTTTTGTCTTCTATTATTTTTTTATTAAAGATGGCGATCGTCTCGTTCCCAATGGATTTTTTGTGGAGTTTTCTAAGCTCTGGGCTATTTTCTAAATTTTCTGTAAGATATGAATTTTTATATTAAACGATCTAATTTTTATAGCCTAACTTGTCTTCTCTGATTTTTCAGTTAAAGATGGCGATCTCCCGGTTCCAACAGCTAACAATGATGATTTTTCTAAGCTCAGAACTAATTTCTACAGTTTATTGAAGATATGTATCTTTTTATTAAATGATATGATTTTTGTATCCTAAGTTTGTCTTCTCTTATTTTTCTGTTGAATCTGACAATCTCTCGGTTCCAACGGACATTTTGGCGGATTTTTCTGAGCTCGACACTATTTTCCCATATTTTCTGTAAGATATGAATCTTTATATTAAATGATATGATTTTTTGGCCTAATTTTACATTCGCTTATTTTTAAGTTGATGATGGCGATCTCCCGGTTCCAACGGACATTTTTGCAGATTTCTTTGACTTCAGGGATATTTACTAATTTTTTGGAAGATATTGATCATCTTATTAAATGATATGATTTTTGGCCTAATTTTGTCTTCTCTTATTTTTTTCAGTTAAAGCTGTCATTCTTCCGATTCGAACAGATATTTTTGTAGATTTTTTTTAGCTCGGTGCTATTTTCTATATTTTATGGAAGACATGTATCTTTTTATTAAATGATATAATTTTTATATCCTACATTTGTCTTCTCTTATTTTTTTCAGTTAGAGATTGTGATTTGCCGGTTCCAACGGACATTTTTGCAGATTTTTCTTAGGTTGTGGCTATTTTTCAACAATTTCTGGAAGATATGGATCTTTTTATTAAATAATATGATTTTTGGCCTCATTTTGTCTTCTCTTTTTTTAGTAGAAGATGACAATCTCTTGGTTCCAACGGACATTTGTACGAATTTTCTGAGCTGTTGGCTATTATTTACATTTTCTGTAAGATATGGATTTTTATATTAATTGATATGGTTTTTATTGCCTAATTTTGTCTTCTGTTATTTTTCAGTTGAAGATGGTGTTCTCACATGTCTGATAAACATTTTTGCAGATTTTTAAGAACTAGGGCCAATTTTTATACATTTTCGGGAAGGTTTGAATATTTTTATTTAATGATATGATTTTTTGGCCTAATTTTGTCTTCTCTTATTTTTTTTCTCTGTTGAAGATGGCGATCTCCTGATTCCAACAGACATTTTAGGGACTTTTCTGAGCTCCAGGTAATTTTCTAAATTTTTGATAAGATATGAATTTTTATATTAAATGATATGATTTTTAAGCCTAATTGTGTCTTCTCTTATTTTCAGTTGAAGATGGCGATCTTCCTGTTCCAACGGACATTTTTGTGGATTTTTCTAACCTCGTAGCTATTTTCTAAATTCTCTACAAGATCTGGATCTACTTATTAAATATGATTTTTAGCCTAATTTTGTCTTCTCTTATTTTTCAATTGAAGATGGCGATCTCCCAGTTCCAATGGACATTTTTGCGGATATTTTTGAGCTCTGAACTATTTTCTACAATTTCTGTATGATATGAATTTTTATATTAAATGATATGATTTTTATAACCTAATTTTATCATCTCTTATTTTTCAGTAGAAAATGACAATCTCCCGATTCCAACGTATATTTTTGCAAATTTTTTTGAGACCGGTGCTATTTTCCCAAAATTTTCCAGAAGTTATGGATCTTTTTATTAAATGATATGATTTTTGGTCTAATTTTGCTTTCTCTTATTTTAGTTGAAGATGGCGATCTCCTAGTTCTAACGGACATTTTTGCAGATTATTTTGACATTGGGGCTATTTTCTAAATTTTCTGAAAGATATGGATCTTTTAATATATTATATGATTTTTGGTCTAAATTGTCTTCTCTTTTTTTAATTGAATATGGCGATCTCCCGGTTCCAATGGTTCCTTTACAGATTTTTTTGAGCTCGGTGCTATTTTCTACATTTTATGGAATATACGGATCTTTTTATTAAATGATATGATTTTTATAGCCTACGTTTCTCTTCTCCTAATTTTTTAGTTGAAGATGGCGATCTACCGGTTCCATTGCACATTTTTGCTGATTTTTCTTAGCTTCAGGCAATGTTTCTACATTTTTGAAAAGTTATGTATTTTTTATTAAATGATATGATTTTTTGACCTAATTCTGTCTTCTCTTATTTTTTTAGTTGAAGATCGTGATCTGCCTGTTCCAACAGAAATTTTAACGGAAGATATTGATCTTCTTATTGATCTTCTTATTAAATGATATGATTTTTGGCCTAATTTTGTCTTCTCTTATTTTTCAGTTGATGCTATTGATCTCCCTGTTCCAACGGAAATTTTTGTTGATTTTTCTGAGTTCGGTGTGATTATGGAAGATATGTATCTTTTTATTTAACGATATGATTTTTATAGCCTACTTTTCTCTTCTCTTATTTTTTTTCCAGTTGAAGATGACGATCTACCGATTCCAACAGAAATTTTTGCTGATTTATCTTAGGTTGGGGTAATTTTTCTACATTTCTTGGAATATATGGACTCTTTTATTAGATGATATGATTATTTGGCCTAATTTTTGTCTTCTCTTTCTTCCAATTGAAGATGGCGATCTCCCGGTTCCAACAGACATTTGAGCAAATATTTCTGAGCTCCGGGCTATTTTCTACATTTTCTGTAAGATATGGACCTTTTTATTAAATGATATGTTTTTACAGCCTAATTTTATCTTCTCTTTTTTAGTTGATGATGGCCAGTTCCCGGTTCAAATGGACATTTTTGCGGATTTTTCTGAGCTAGGAGCTATTTTCTGCATTTTTGGAATATATGAATCTTTTTATTAAATGATATCATTTTGTCCTAATTTTTTCTTCTCTTAGTTATTAGTTGAAGATGGCGATCTTCCTGTTCCAACGGACATTTCTATAGATTTTTCTGTTCTTGGAGCTATTTTCTACATTTTATTTAAGATATGCATCTTTTTATTAAGAGTTTTGTTTTTTTTTCCGGCTAATTTTGTCTTCTCTTATTTTTAAGTTGAAGATTGCGATCTTCCAGTTCCAAAAAATTTTTTGCGGATTTTTCTAAGCTTTGAACTATTTTTCTACATTTTTTGTATGTTATGGATCTTTTTATTAAATAATATGATTTTTGGTCTAATTTTTCTTCTCTTATTTTTCAGTTGACAATGGCGATCTCCCAGTTCCAACGGACATTGGTGCAGATTTTTCTGAGCTCCAGGCTATTTTCTAATTTTTCTGTAAGATTTGAATCTTTATATTAATTGATTTGATTTTATAGTTAAATTTTTGTCTTCTCTTATTTTTTAGTTGAAAATGGCGATCTCCTGGGTCCAACGGACATTTTTGCCAATTTTTTTAGCTCGCGAATATTTTTATACACTTTCGAGAAGTTATGTATGATTTTATTAAATGATATGATTTTTTGGCCTAAGTGTGTCCTCTCTTATTTTTTTCGTTGAAGATGTCGATCTCTCGGTTTCAACGGACATTTTTAGGGATTTTTCTGAGCTCTGAGCTATTTTCTAAATTTTCATGAATCTTTATATTAAATCATTACTACAAAAAGACATTTAATAGCACATGTTAAACAATGCTTGCCAATTATAAGCGTTGTTTATTAGAGGCATAGATAATAGACATCGCTCCTTTCTGCAAGCGCTGTTAAAGGCCGGATAATAGACAACGCTTCTTTCTGCACGCCCTGTTAAAGGTTAGATAATAGACATCGCTTCTTTCTACAAGCGCTATTTATTAGAGGCATAAATAATAGACATCTCTTCTTTCTACAAGCGCTGTTAAAGGTTATATAATAGACAACGCTTCTTAGATAGCGGTTCTTTTTACAAAGCGCTGTTAAACGGTTTTGTTTTAATAGAAATGGTTTGTATATCATAATTATTTAAATAAAAAATACTAAATTTTTTATCATACTAGAAATAAGTATTTTGATGTTATTAAAATTCTATTTGAAACCTTATTATCGATTAAATGGATAAATAATTAAATAAATTCTAAGTAGCAACAACAAATTGACAAGGTTTTTGAATTAGTGATAGGACTGCTCCTGTTTTGGAGGAATAGCCACGCCTCTTCCTGAATTTTAAGTAAGCTAAATAAAAATCAATTCTAAAAAAATTAACCACGTTTTTTGTGGAGGATTAACCACGTTTTTTGTGGAGGAGCTGAGAACAATTTATGGAAAAACGGGCGACTCTTCTCGCAGAAAAGACCTTAAATTCATTGTTCTCTTTTAACCCTTCTATTCATCCCCAATAATTCTACCCCATTATCTTTTCACTCTTAACCTTAAATGCCTCGAGTCCCTCCGATGTTGCTCTCATCCAACGCCTCGAGTCCCCTCCGACGCCACTCTCCTCCGACGCGTCGAGTCCCCTAGATCGATCTCCTCCGATGCTGATCTCCTCTGAACCCTCGAGTCCCCTCAGACATCGCTCTCTATTGACTCCGCTCTCCTTCGACGCCTCGAGTCCCCTTCGATGTCGCTCTCCTCGATGCCTCGAGTCTCCTCTGACGATGCTCTCCTTCGACGCCTCGAGTCCCCTAGATCACTCTCATCCGAAGCCTCGAGTCCCCGAGATCTTTTGACTCTAAAAAGATCGCTTTCAAGGAGGAAGCACGACCCCCAAGCTGAACGCTACTCAGGACGTCGTCCTAACGCAGGCTCAGAAAGAGGGCCACATTAGCAAGCTGCCTCCAAAGATGAAGGGTAGCAGAAGGGATGCGGAAAAATACTTCAGATACCACAAAGACAATGGCCACAACACCGACGAATGTTGGCACCTGAAGAAAGACATAGACCAGCAGATCAGTCACGGGCATCAGAAGAACTTTGTCGATGCCTCAAAGACACCCCCTGGAGAGGGGACACAAACAGATGGACAAAGGAAAAAGGTGAACATTGTCCAGACTGCTTTGCGCATTACCGAGTGAGAAGGCAGGACAATCAGCCGCAGATCCTCCCCCCAAGCGAGACTAGCTCGCTACTATCTTCCCAGCTTTTTTCTTTTCAAATGTATTCCTGGTTCAGAGAATGAAATGCAAGTTTGCATTGAAGTAATCGTGTTTCTTCCTGCTCAACCATATCGGACCTCACGATCGACCTGTAAGGCTGGGGGCAACTCCCCAAGCATGACGATCGCTCCGATCGTCCGTAAGGCTGGGGGAAACTCCCCCAGCAGGCCGATCTCTTCGATCGTCCGTAAGGCTGGGGCAACTCCCCCAAGCAGGCCGATCGCTCCAATCGTATGTAAGGATGGGGCAACTTCCCAAGCAGGCCGATCACAACGATCGACCGTAAGGCTGGGGCAACTCCCCAAACGGGCCGATCACTCCGATCATCCGTAAGGCTGGGGGCAACTCCCCCAGTAGGTCGGTCGCTTCGATCTTCCATAAGACTGGGGACAACTCCCACAGCAGGCCGATTACTCCTATCGCCCGTAAGACTGGGGGCAACTCCCCTAGCAGGTCGATCGCTCCTAAGGCTGGGCCAACTCCCCCCGCAGGTCGATAGCCTCGATCGCCCGTAAGGCTGGGGCAACTCCCCCAGCAAGCCGATCATAACGATCACCCATAAGGGTGGAAGTAACTCCCACAGTAGGTCGATCACTCTGATCGACCATAAGGACGAGGGCAACTCTCCCAGCATGCCAATCAATCCGATCGATCGTAAATCTGGGGGTACTCTCCAAGTAGGCCAATCGCTCATGATCAACCATAAGGCTAGGGAAACTCCCCTAGTAGGCCGATCGCTCCGATCTTCTGTAAGTCTGGGGTAACTCCCCCAGTAGGCCGATCGCTCCGATCGCCTGTAAGGCTGGGGGTAACTCCCCCAGCAGGCCGATCGCTCCGATCGTCGGAAGGTTGTGGGCAACTCCCCCAGCAGGCAGATCCCTCCAGTCGCCCATAAGGCTGGGGGAAACTCCCCCAGCAGGCCGATCACTCCGATCGCCTGTAAAGATAGGGGAAACTCCCGCAACAGGCCGTTCATTCATGATTGACCATAAGGCTCGGGGACAACTCTCCCGACAGGCCGATCACTCAGATCGCCCGTAAGGCTGGGGGTAACTCCTCCAGCAGGCCGATCGACCATAAGGCTGGGGGGAACTCAGATTGCTCCAATCGACCATAAGGCTGAGGGAAACTCTCCCAGCAGGCCGATCACTCCGATCGTCCGTAAGGCTGGGGGCAACTCCCCTAGCACGCCGATCACAACGATCGACCATAAGGCTGGAGGCAACTCCCCCAGCAGGCCAATCACTCCGATTGACCATAAGGCTGGGACAACTCTCCCAGTAGGCAGATCACTCTGATCGCCCGCAAAGCTGGGGGAAACTCTCCCAGCAGGCCGATCACTCACGATCGACCATCAGGCTGGGAGAAACTCCCACAGCAGGCCGATCGCTCACAATCGACCATCAGGCTGGGGGCAACTCCCCCTACAGGCCGATCGCTCCAATCGACCATAAGGCTAAAGATAACTCCCCCAGCAAGCCGATCGCTCCGATCGACCATAAGGCTGGGGGAAACTCCCCCAACAAGCCGATCACTCCGATCGCCCGTAAGGCTGGGGAAACTCCTCCAGCAGGCCGATCGCTCCGATCATCCGGAAGGCCGGGGCAACTCCCCCAGCAAGCCGATCCCTCCAATCGACCATATGGCTGGGGGCAACTCTCCCTGCAGTCCGATTGCTCCGATCGCCCTTAAGGCTAATGGGCAACCCACCAATAGGCCGATCACTACGATCATCCACAAGGCTGGGGTCCATTCTCCCAGTGGGCCAATCACCTCAATAGGATGATGACTCCGCTGAAAAAATGAAAGCCTCTCGCTACTCAAAACCAGCAAGGCGCTTCGGCATGAACAACGGGAATGAGCAACAAAGAGTCAGGGGCACAATCCTAGAAAACACTTGACAAAAGTATGGCAGTGCACAAAAAGGTAAAAAATACAGAGGAAAGGAGTTATCTTTTACATTCAAAAAAGTTCTTTTTTACAAGGAAGGGGACAAAAGTGTCTACAGGACCCGCTCCTTGAACCTCAGAAACCCGTCCCGAATGTCCCCCACGATCCTCGGGGACAAGATGTCCTCATAGGCCTGGAACACCCCCAGAGGGATTCCACGATCCTCTGCACCAGGACCTCCTCGTAACCCCTCTCTACCTCCTCGACGAGTCGGGCAGGGTTCGCTTGTCGCAGGGTGTCCAACTCGGCCCAAAGCTCGTTCATCTCCCAATGGAACGTCTACTCCGCCTCCGGAGCGGACCTCTCGACAGCCATTAGAGCCTCCTTCAAGCTCCTTACCTCGAATGTGAGCTCATCGACCCGAAACTACGAAAGACGAGCCTTCGAACGGGCCTCTTTGGCTGTCTTCTCAACAGCCTCAGCCCTCAGGTGCTCCTGCGCCAAGACCACCTCAAGACCGTCCACCCGCTCAAGCGGTGCTGTGTCTCTACGGCCATCGTGGCAGCCTGCAGAACAGAAGGATAAGCAAAGACCGCCGTAAAACTAAGTTGGAAGCAAGAGAAAGACCAACCTATAGGATCTACCATACTAGGGAGTTTTCTAAGCGATCGGAGCGGACCCTCTCCAAAAAAGAGCAGTCCCTCGGGAGGACGGAGCCTTGCGCCAGCTGGACGATCGCTTCTCGATCGGTGAAGACCGATCCTTCGGATGGGACCTCCGGGCCAGCCTCAAACATGGACAGTGCACCCCTGTGCCAACGGGAGACTACTCGATGTGGCTGGCAGAGGCAGTCACCTCCACCAGTGGGAGGGTCGGCCCCGAGATGATCAGCGAGCCAGGCACCGCCGAGGGCCTGCTCTCCCCGGCCTTCTTCTTCTTCTTCTATTCGGGTCCTCCAGACTTCGAAGGAGGGCGCTTTCTTTCTCCCCTGTGGCTCCCAGCCAGGATTCGAGACCCTGCCCATTGCCCCTTACGGTCCCCTCAACATGGGCGGAACCGTGGTTATCACCGGCCAAGTTCCCTGCCACGGGGGTATCGACGACAACCTGGGGCGATGGCATGGTGACGACTGTCGGCTCCAGCCTCCCCACCGCGACATCAGCCACACAGATCTCTTCCTCCACCGTGTGCCAAGGTGTGTGGCCAGAAGGATTTCCATGCCTGTTATTGGCTCCCCGACGAATAAGTTCGTGCATGTCGTAGATGAACTCTCGACATACCATCTCTGCAGAAGAAAGAAAGATCAGGGTAAGCAAAGAAGAAGGGTAGAAGGAAAAAAGCAGCTACCCAGGGATCATATGACATTCTTGAGGAGGACGTTGTCCAGCAAGGGCCAGACCGACCTCTCCACCAGCGATAATGACGACAAAAGCCTGACTGCAGTCGGATCGGCCTTGAAGATGGACAGTACCAAGTCATACCGACACAAGCTCCCCCAACCGGTTAGAATCACAACGTCTCCTGGAAAGGTCATAAACACGTAGTCTCTGTTCCAGTCGCCAACTCAGCGGGGCAGGCCTAACAGACACTCCCTTTCCCACCGGGAGCAGATGTGCTACCAAGACCCTTGGCCAACCAACTGGACCTGAAATTAATAAAAGAAGAGGGGCAGGGTTGGCTCCAGCCCGTGTGCATGGCAGATCATGATGAATCCAACCAATGCTACGATCGAATAGGGGGTCATCTGACACGAGGCCACCAACAAAAACTCCAGCACCTAGATAACAAAAGGGTGGAGAGGAAAGCAGAGCCCCATACGGAACATCTCGACGTACACACCGGCTTCGCTGCCCCTGGAAAACAGATCCTCTCGTCGACGAAGGGACTCCGAGCATTATATGTGTAACAGAGGTACTTTGCCTTAATCTCCTCGGTCGTGGAATAAGGAACGGTGGATGATGATCCAAGGATCATCAGAGGACCATCGAACTCCTCTGCCACATAGGCATCATCCCGATGGGCTGGATCCTCAAACAGCAGACCTTTCTCTTTGTCAAGGGCCGGCCGAGGAGCGGGAGGATTATCGGACCCAAGAGCAAGAGGATTACCAGACCCAGGAGCAGGGGGTCACCAGACTCAGAAGCAGAATTTCCTATCCTCAACACCGCCATTGGACAAATCGAATAAGCAGAAAAGGAAGAAAGAGATTACCTTGAAAGGGATTGGAAGAGGAAAGACGGAGAGGAATTCGTTAATAGTCGGATGAGAGCAAAGATCAGATTAGGAAGCACAAAAAGAAACAAAAAATCTGAAGGGACGTCGATTTTATATGAGACCATCTCGAAATCTAGGCCGTTCAAAGAAGGACGCATGGCGACATCCTGCAACCGGTGGCACTTTGAGTTTCGCTCCCAAGGGCGGGAGAAGTCCAACCGGACATCGTTAAGATGACCTTCATTCAATGCCATTTCCTCGACTAATGCACCTATCAAATCCACATGAATCAGATCCCTCGGACAGAACCGTCAAAATCCAAACGGCCCGAGCACTAGGGGAAATTGATACGGCCCTCCTAGTATGGGCCAGGACCGAATGGCCCAAGCCTGCATCGCAAACCCCTGGGCCTGGGGAAAACAAGGCTCCCATGAAGAATCAGAGTTGGGCCGACCTCGAACCGAAACGGATGTAACAGCTGACCCACGCCATCAGGAGTTAACCGCTTCCCTTAAAGCGTGCCCCCTTAATCACCATTAAGGGGCCCCATTACTCCACCTTCATAACCCATGGAAGTGCCATTAAAGGGTAGATGACTGGGGCAAGATGGGGGGACGTCGAAGAGACGTGGCTGGGAAAGAATCCTATACAGCGACTCGAGGAACAACGTGCAAAAGGATACTTCCTGGGTACCCAAAACACGGAGGTATTCCTCTTACACGACCTTGTCTTCCACCTCATAATTCTCGTCCACAGCTCGGCCCGAGGACTCGTGTATCAGCCTCCCCGTAAGCCATACCGATCCCACCGAGCATTCTTTAAATCCGTTCTGACTTAGGCATCAGAGGGGATTTGGTCGGAACCAAGGTCCGACCCCCCTGACGATCTTTCTCGTTTGTCCATGTCAAGTAAGATCCAGTCGCACCGAGGCTATCCTTTGGTGCCCAACCAGCTCGGAGTCGAACGTGTTCACCTCGAGCTCGCTCATCTCCACTGCCTACGGAGGCAGTCGCCTTGCCGAGGATCTTCTTTGGCACGCCGACGCTCGGACATGCACGCTCTTCACTGAAGCCGAATGAGCTGTGCCCATCTCCTAGAGGCCATGTGCACCACACGTGATAGCTTGACCTTTGGTCCTCCAGTCAACCAATCCGTGGTGAGAAAACACCCTGAAACACCAGCAAAATGTGACTTCTTTCGCTCGTTTGAATTAAAACCAGAGTTCTAAATTTCTCCCCCAAATGCCTCCTTTTGATCTCTATGGCTTGCTCATCTTCTCGACGATCCTCTGGCTGCTCATAATCGTCTACGACAAGTGTCAGGACATGCACATGAAGGTGCGGTTCACCAACATCGACAACTCCGTGTTCTCCAATGCCGCTGACTTAGTATTAAAGGGGAGGTCTCCGTTCGAGAGATCTACATACAGATACTCCCCGCTAGATAATCCCCGATGTTGGCTTTCTTGATTGTCCTAATTCGTTGCTACATCGATCGTGGGGGCAACATCCTCTTCTCTTCTGCTGGTATGTGATATTCTTTATAAAAATTTGATTTTTTAGTGCTAGCTGCTTTGATTGAATCTTTTTTATCATCTTTTAACTTAAAAGCACAAAATTGCAATTTGTATTGGGATCACTATTAGCTATAACACAATTAAAAGAAATTAGAATTTTGGAAAGTTAAGAAAGCTTCAATTGAGCCATTGGACTTCTTTTATTTTAGTGACATTTTTTTCGTAATTATGTCGATGTCCTAAAAGTTTTAATTATAGTCTATGTTTGCTACATTGAGATAATATTTCACATCTATCTTATTTTCATTCTCAAATAATCAATTATTGTTATAATTATAGTCTGAGGAGATCTTTGCTGGAGCAGTAAGAGAGGTGAAGGAGGAAACTGGTGTAAGTATCTGTAGCATCTGCCATTTTTTCTTCGTCTTCTTTTTTAATCTCTGTGTAAGATTATCTCACTTGAAATGAATCTTTGTGTTTGCTTAATAATAAAATGTTAACTTTATCTTAATTTCTGTTGCAGATTGATACAGAATTCGTTGAAGTGATTGCTTTTAGGTAATTTCAGTGTCCTTACCATCTAATTGACTCTAAAAATTTCTAGAACCAAAAAATTTTGCACATTTAAATATAAGCTCATTTGATTCAATGAATGAATGCCACAAATTTTTGTGCCCCTAGAACCAGAAGAAGCGCTTTCAAATAAATTACTGGGTTTTTGCTAGTAATATGTTTGCTTAACTTTTTATTGTAGTATATATGTTATCAAATCTTATTCTGCCCAGGCATTAAACCCAGATCCATATGGAGATGCTTTTGGTTTAGATGGTGAAAAATATAATTAATTGTCCAAGAAATTATCGAGTTTGGAACTTCTGGGCAAGTTGCAGGTTTCGTTTCTGAAGCCATACAGGTTTGCCCCTTCATATACTTTATTTTTTAAAAAAAACCGCTGCTTGAGTTTTATACTTGTTTAATTTAATATATTAATTTATTTTTTAATCTTTAGTTTTATTTTATATGTTATGGGAGGAATAATGGAATTAGCAACAGGCAAGTAGACTGCAGTATATAAAAGTATTAAGAAAGCTGGAGGGCTTTGTGTTTCCAACGAAGTTCAGTTAGGATTTGACACATATGGAGCCATTTCTGGGGATTTGAGGGGCACATGTGGTGCCTGATATAGTTATAATGGCAAAGGTGCATTTTTAATTCTTATAACGAATATCGATAAGAAAAACAGTAGTTGGTTCTCTGTTCATTAGCTTAATCTTTTGGATTAAATATGTTTTCAACTACTCAACTGTAGTTTCACCAATATAATTAATTGTGGGTCTCCCTCAATCTCTCTTCTTAAGAATTATTAAAAACATGATGTATATAACTGCAAAACTTCGATCTAATCTTAGGTTGATTGGTTTCTTGTGAGATATCAGCAGGGTATTGGAAATGGGATACCAATCGGGGTGGTGATCACAACTCCAGAGATCGTTGAGGTCTTAACACGCATGAGCTATTTTAATACATTTGGTGGCAATCCTGTCTGCACTGCTGGAGGACTCGCTATTGATAGAGTACTTGAGAAAGAACGACATCAAGAGAATGCATTTGTCGTGGGTTCCTAATTGAAACATCGCCTCGAGGCCCTCCAAGAGAAGCATAAAAGTAAGCTTTCATTCTCGCAAAATCTATGTTTATGCAACACTATTTTCATGAGTAAGTTTAATTAAGTTACCAGCTGATCCATGATAAATAATCTATTTTCTCTGTGTTTTTATGTCCTAGGCATTTGATCAATGGTCTTCAATTTAGTGATGGAACAGAAATCATATTGATTGCTTGATGTTACTAGATACCTTGTTCAATCCTTTGCACATTAAATTCTTAATATGCTCTTAATCTAAAAATATGTAAAGATATTTGTGCAGTTTTTTCTTTTTATTTAACTTGGTTTCTATATTTCCTTCCTATAAAAATCATATTCATGCTGGAGAAATAATGCTTTTAAACTTGACTGCTCTAATTCTTGACTGGTTCTTTCCATAGTCATGGGGATGTGAGGGGAAGATGACCTGATGTTGGGACTTGAATTGGTCTCGGACTGCCAATTGAAAACTCCAACTAAAGCTAAAATCTTGCATGTTATGGATCAGATGAAAGGTATAACCCCCTCCCATAAAATAAATAAATTAGAGCATGCAATTTTGTATGACAACCTTCAATCATATTGAAAAATAAATGTTGGCCCTAAGTGAAAATAATTGTCGTGTTATATATCAATTTTACAGAAATGGGAGTACTAGTTGGCAATGGTGGATTTTATGGAAATGTGTTTAGAATAACACTGCATCTCTGCTTCACAAAGGAATTTTCTGGTTAGTATTAGATTTCCGTTGATGCATAAATAATCAGTTCAATGTTGTACATTCATTTGTCTCCATATCAATGAGAGTCCATTTTATCTTCATATATGTCTAGTTTTGGTTATGTTATGATACCGGCTTATAACTGTATTCGCATTGCTTTGTGCCATTGCTTAGCTTACTAATCTTCCTTGTGCTCATGTTTTCTTTTTGTAGGGGCTAGGGACAAGCAACGCTAAAGAAGGAACAGAGTCAGGGATGAAGCTGGCCATCAAGCTTGAGACCTAGGGGCTCGAAGTGCATCCCCGATGTGTCTCAATGAACCATCAAGCTCTTCATGCAATCAATGGTATAATCCGATGACAGTCTTTCCGATGGTCACAAAGACAACAACTATCATAATGTAAACACTGATATTATATTCAAATTAAATTATTAGCCCTTGTTCTTTTTCTTTCAAGAAATTAATGATATGAATTATGTCACTACTAAAGTTTGTGTAATTAATACAATGATATTAATTTCAAATGAAATTATTTTACGACTCAATCAAACTGGCATATCAAAAATTCAATTTGGCTCAATTGAATGAAATGGCATAAGATCTCATTTGCTAATTTATTGTATGCGGTATATGTTTATATTAAAAACAATGGTAATGACCATCGTTGTTGCCATTTAGTACAAGCGTGGTCTATGGTGGACCTTTAACAGCGCTTCTACTAAAGAAGCGTTGTCTATTGGGGGACCTTAAACAGCGCTTGTACTAAACAAGCATTGTCTAAGGTCCCAGATAGATAGCACTTATTTATACAAGCACTGTCTATAGTGAACCTTTAACAGTGCTTATATTAAAGAAGCGCTGTCTTTTGGGACCTTAGTCAGCGCTTGTACTAAACAACCGTTGTTTAAGGTCGTAGATAGAAAGTGATTTTTAAGTACATGCATTGTTTATGGTGGACCTTTAACATCGCTTTTACTCAAGAAGCACTGTCTATTGGGACCTTTGACAGCGCTTGTACTAAACAAGTGATGTCGAAGGTTCCAGATAGACATTGCTTTTTTAGTACTAGCGATGTCTGTGTTGGACCTTTAACAACGCGTTTACTAAAGAAGTGCTGTCTATTGAGACCTTTGACAGCGCTTGTAAATCGCTATTAAAACCAACCCCCCTTTAGCAGCGGTAAGATAGACAACACGCAAAAGTGTTGTTAAAGACCTTATTTAAGCGTTGTTAAAGGTCCTTTTGGTAGTAGTAAATGATATGATTTTTAAGCCTAATATTGTCTTCTCTTATTTTTCAGTTAAATATTTCGATCTCCCAGTTCCAACAGACATTTTTGCGGATTTGTCTCAGCTTGGAACTATTTTCAAAAGTTCATGGAAAATATAGATTTTTTATTAAATGATATGATTTTTATAGACTAAATTTTTCTTCTCTTATTTTTAAGTTGAAGATGGCAATCTTCCGATTCCAACGGACATTTTTGCAGATTTTTCTGACTTCGGTCCTATTTTCTACATTTTCTAACAGATATGGATCTTTTTATTAAATGACATAATTTTTATAGCCTACATTTGGCTTCTCTTATTTTTGGCGATCTATTGGTTCCAACAGACATTTTTGCAGATTTTAATTAGCTTGAGCCAATTTTTCTACATTTTCTGGACGATATGGACCTTTTTATTAAATAATATGATTATTTGGCCTAATTTTGTCTGCTCTTTTTTCAGTGGAAAATGGTGATCTCTCGATTCCAACAGTCATTTGAGCGGATTTTTCTGAGCTCCATACTATTTTCTATATTTCCTGTGGACCTTTTTATTAAATTATATGATTTTTGTATCCTAATTTTGACTTATCTTATTTTTCAGTTGAAGATGGCCATCTCCCGTTTCAAACGGAAATTTTGAAGATTTTTCTAAGCTCGGGGCTATTTTTCTACATTTGAAGGAATATATGGATCATTTTATTAAATGATATGCTTTTTTGGCCTAAATTTTTCTTCTCTTATTTTTTAGCTTAAAATGGCGATCTCCCAATTCCAACGGACATATTTGCAGATTTTAATTAGCTTGGGGCAATTTTTCTACATTTTCTGGAAGATATGGACCTTTTTATTAAATGATATGATTATTTGGCCTAATTTTACCTTCTCTTTTTCAATTGGAGATGGCGATCTATCGATTCCAACCGGCATTTGAGCGGATTTTTCTGAGCTCCAGACTATTTTCTACATTATCTGTAAGGTATGTACCTTTTTATCAAATTAGATGATTTTTATAGCCTAAATTTGTCTTCTCTTATTTTTTAGTTGAAGATGGCCATCTCCCATTTCAAACGGAAATTTTTTAAGATTTTTCTGCACTCTGGGCTATTTTTCTACATTTTATGGAAGATATGGATCATTTTATTAAAAGATGTGGCCTAATTTTGTCTTCTCTTATTTTTTAGCTGAAAATGGCAATCTCCTAGTTCCAACGGATATTTTTGCAGAGTTTTTTTTTACTTCGAGGCTATTTTCTACATTTTCTGGAAGACATGGATCTTTTTATTAAATCATTTTATTTTCTTCCTAAATTTGTCTTCTCTTATATTTCTATCTCCCGGAATGTACATTTTTGCGGATTTTTCTGAGTTCTCGGCTATTTTCTACATTTTCTGTAAGATATGAATCTTTATATTAAATGACATGATTTTTATAGCCTAATTTTATCTTCTCTTATTTTTCAGTTGAAGATCCGATCTCCCAGTTCAAATGGATATTTTTGCGGATTTTACTTAGCTCTGTATTTTCTGGAAGATATGGATCTTTTTATTAAATGATATGATTTTTGGCATAGTGGGAAGAGGGGTGTGACACCCATGCATACAAGTCATCTCACATCCATGTTGTATTTTGATTTTAATCAATGCAGTTTGTTTAATGTTATATGTCTCATGATTTTTATTTCAATAATTTTCACCAAAATTATTATTATAAAATAATAATAAGTTTATAGTATTTATAAATTTCTTTCATGAAGAAATAATGTAGTAGATTAACCCATTTTCATAATAAATATATTTTCATTAGTAAGGCTTAAAAAATGGGCCCGGTCCGTTTGCCAGCACTAATTTTACCGTTGTAGGAAAAACAAACCAAAAAAAGAAAGAAAGAAAAAGAGTAGTTAACGGTCTGATGGGCGGGGAAACCGAGATGTATTTATATCTTCACTGATTCCTCATCTCACAACACTCATCTCACCCCTTCGTTTACCAAGATTAAATCCTAACCATTCTTCTATCAACCTCTGTATACACCAGCATGATATCAGCTTGTTCTAGTCAGCATTAAAATTCAAAAAAGTCCTCAATTGCAATATAGATGTTCATCTGTATATGTATGTACGTACATCTTGTGTCTTAAATAGATCCCCATGTGTTTTATTATTCCAATTTGTATTTTTAACTTTAATTTAATAAATTATTATTTTAATATTAACATAAAACATAATAAATATTAGTCTTATTTTAAAGCTCTCGACGATGCCTTTCTAAAAATAAATTTATTAAATTAAAATACATTAAGATAATATTAATAATAATGAAATGTTTAATTTCTCATAATATTAAAGATAAGATGGTTAAAGGAAAATGGAGGGTTGGGTTGGATTATTATGAGAACATTCCCTTTATAGAGGGTGGGAAATGGAGGAAGCTACAACCCAACCCTCCATAAATGATAAACACACACACATTGCAATTTTCAGCACTAAAAAATACCACATCTAACCCCAAAATGCAGTGTATGTGCATTATAGAGTCATAGACCATGTGCATTTAGCGCTCCTCCCATGAAAAAATGGAGGTTGCTACAGTGACCCTCCAAATTTGGAGAGCTACTGTAGCAAACTGGCAAACTTTTGCCGATTTGGGTATTTATACAAAGGTGTACTAAGTGTATATAACTCCTTGAAGCCTTCTCATATATCTTCAACTGAAAAAAGAGAAGACAAAATTAGTCCAAAATTCATATCCTTTATTAAAAAGATGCATATCTTTCATCAAATGTAGAAAATATCCCGGAGCTCTGAAAATCCCTAAAAATGTCCGTTAAAACCGGGAGATCGTCATCTTCTACTTAAAAAAGAAAAGACAAAATTAGGCCAAAAAATCATATAATTTAATAAAAAGATCCATATCTTACAGAAAATGTAGAAAAATAGTCCCAAGCTAAGAAAAGTCTGCAAAAACATCCGTTGGAACCGGTAGATCGCCATCTTCAAATAAAAAAGTAAGGGAAGCAAAATGCAAGTTATAAAAATCATCTCATTGAATAAAAAGATACATATCTTCCATAAAATATACAAAATAGCACCCGACCTTAAAAAATCCGCAAAAATATCAGTTGGAACAGGGAGATCGCCCTCTTCAAATGAAAAATAAGAGATGGCAAAATTAGGCCAAAAATCAAATCATTTAATAAAAAGATCCATATCTTCCAGAAAATTTAGAAAATAGCATCATGGTTAGAATAATCCGCAAAAATGTCGTTGGAACCGTGAGATCGCCATCTTCAACAAAAGTAATAAGAGAAGACAAAATTGGCCAAAAAATCATATCATTTAACAAAAAGATCCATAATTTCGCGAAAAGGTAGAAAATAGCCCCGAACACAGAAAAATCCGCAAAAATGTCCGTTGGAATAGGGAGATCCCCATCTTCAACTGAAAAATAAGTAAAGATAAAATTAGGCTATAAAATAATATCATTTAATATAAAGATTCATATCTTATAGAAAATGTAGAAAATAGCCGGAGCTTAAAAAATCCACACAAATGTAAATTGGAACTGGGAGATCGCCAACCTCAACTGAAAAAAGAGAAGCGAAATTAGGCCAAAAAATCATATCATTTAATAAAAATATCCATATCTTCCAGAAAAAGTAGACAAATAGCCCTAAGCTAAGAAAAATCTGCAAAAATGTCTGTTGGAACGGGCAGATCGCCATCTTCAACTGAAAAATAAGAGAAGACAAATGTATGTTATAAAATCATATCATTTAGTAAAAAGATCATTATCTTTCATAAAATTTAGAAATTAGCACCGAGCTCATAAATATCTGCAAAAATGTTTGTTGGAACCGTTAGATCGCCATCTTCAACTGAAAAATAAGAGAGGACAAAATTGGGCCAAAAATTATATCATTTAATAAAAAGATCCATATATTCCAAAAAATTTAGAAAATGGCCCTGAGGTCAGAATAATAGGCATAAAGGTCCGTTGGAACCGAGTGATCACCATCTTCAACTTAAAAATAAGAGAAGACAAAAGTAGGCCAAAAATCATATTATTTAATAAAAAGATCAACCGAAAATATAGAAAAATAGACCCGAGGTCATAAAAATCCGCAAAAAATGTCCATTGGAACCAGGATATCGCTATCTTCAACTGAAAAGTAAGAAAAGACAAAATTAGGTTATAAAAATCAAATCATTTAATATAAAGATTCAAATCTTACAGAAAATGTATAAAATAGGCAGGAGCTCAAAAAATCCGCACAAATGTCCGTTGGAACCGGGAGATCGTCATCTTCAACTTAAAAAATAGAATACTAAATTAGGCCAAAAAATCATATCATTTCATAAAAAGATACATATCTTCCAAAAAAATTTAGGAAAATAGCATCAAGCTAAGAAAATCTACAAAAATGTTCGTTGGAACCGGGAGATTGCCATTTTCAACTGAAAAAACAAGAGAAGACAAACTTAGGCTATAAAAATCATATCATTTAATAAAAAGTTCTATATCTTCCATATGATGTAGAAAATAGCTCAAAAAATAAGCAAAAATGTTCGTTGGAACCGGGAGATCTCCATCTTAAACTAAAAAAATAAGAGTAAGAAAAATTAGGAAATAAAAATCATATCAATTAATATAAATATCCATATCTTACAGAAAATGTAGAAAATAGCCGGGAGCACAGAAAAATCCGCAAAAATGTTCGTTGGAACGGGAGATCGCCATCTTCATCTGAAAAATAATAGAAAACAAAATTAGGCCCAAAATCATATTATTTAATAAAAATATCTATATCTTCCAGAAAATGTTGAAAATAGGCTCGAGGTCAGAAAATTCCGCAAAAATATTAGTTAGAACTGGGAGATAACCACCTTCAACTGAAAAATAAGAGAAGACAAACTTAAGCGATAAAAATCATATCATTTAATAAAAAGTTTCATATCTTCAATTGTCTGTAGAAAATAGTGCTGAGCTTAGGAAAATCGACAAAAATGTTCGTTGTCACCGGGAGATCGCCATCTTCAACTAAAAATATGAGAAGATAAACTTCGACTATAAAAATCAGATCATGTAATAAAAAGAACCATATTTTTCATAAAATGTAGAAAATAGCTCAAGGCTCAGTAAAATCTGCAAAAATGTCCGTTGGAACCGGGAGATCGTCATCTTCAATTAAAAAAATAAAGGAAAACAAAATTAGGCCAAAAATCTTGTCATTTAATAAAAAGATCCATACCTTTCATAAAATATAGAAAATAGCACGGAGCTCTGAAAAATCTGTACAATTGTTCATTGGAACCGGGAGATCGACATCTTAAATTAAAAAGAGAGAAGACACATTTGGGCCAAATAATCATATCATTCAATAGAAAGATCCATATCTTATGAAAATGTAGAAAATTAGTACCAAATTAGGAAAAATCTGCAAAAATGTTCGTTGGAACTAGTAGATTGACATTTTCAACTGAAAAAATAAGGGAAGAAAAACAAAGGTTATAAAAATCATCTCATTTAATAAAAAGGTACATATCTACCATAAAATGTCGAAAATAGCATCGAGCCCAGAAAAATTTGCAAAAATATCGATTGGAAACGGGAGATCGCCATTTTAACTTAAAAATAGAAGGCAAAATTAGGCCAAAAATCATATCATTATTTAAAAAGAACCATACCTTCCAGAAAATTTAGATAAAGCCCAAAGGTGAGATTAATGCGCAAAAATGTCAGTTGGAATCGAGAGATCACAATCTTCACATGAGAAATAAGAGAAGATAACTTAGGCCAAAAATCATATCAGTTAATAAAAAGATACATAAATTCCCAAAAATGTAGAAAATAGCCCCGAGCTCAGAAAAATATGCGAAAATGTTCGTTGGAACCGAGATATTGCCATTTTCAAGTAAAAAATAAGAGAAGACAAAATTAAGCTATAAAATTCATATCATTTAATATAAAGATTTATATATTATAGAAAATGTAGAAAATAGCTTGGAGCTAAAAAAATCTGCCAAATGTAAATTAGAACCTGAAGATCGCCATCTTTAATTGAAAAAATATAGAAGATAAAATTAGGCCAAAAATCATGTCATTTAATAAAAGTATCCATATTTTCCTAAAATGTAGAAAATAGCCCCAAGCTAAGAAAAATCCTCAAAAATGTTCGTAAAAGTATAAAACAGCCCAGAGCTCACAAAACAGCCCAGAGCTCAGAAAAATCTATAAAATGTCTTTTAGAACTGGGAGATCGCCATCTTCAACTAAAAAAATAAATGAAGATAAAATTAGGCCAAAAATCATATCATTTAGTAAAAAGATCCATATCTTCCTAAACATGTAGAAAAATCATTCTGAGTTCAGAAAAATCCGCAAAAATGTCTGTTGGAACCGACAAATCACCATACTTAACTAAAAAAATAAGAGAAGACAAAATTACCCTATAAAAATTATATCATTTAATAAAAAGATAGATTTATTCAGTAAAATGTAGAAAATAGACACGGGCTCAGAAAAATCCGCAAAAATGTCCGTTGGAACCGGGGGATCGACATCTTTAACAAAAAACAAGAGAGACAAAATTAGGCCAAAAAATCATATCATTTAATAAAATGATCCATATATTTTAGAAAATGTAGAACATAGCCCAGATCTCAGAAAAATATGCAAAAATGTTTATTGGAACTGAGAGATCACAATCTTCAACTAAAAAATAAGAGAGGACAAAATTAGGCTATAAAAATCATTCATTTAATATAAAGATTCATATCTTACAGAAAATGTAGAAAATAGCCCGTAGCTATTAAAAATGAGCAAAAATGTCTGTTGGAATCAGGAGTTTACCATCTTCAACGAAAAAATAAGAGAATACAAAATTAGGCCATAAAAATCTTATCATTTAATGTAAAGGTTCATATCTTACAGAAATTGTTGAAAATAGCTTGAAGTTCAGAAAAATCTGAAAATTTCTATTGGAATCAGGAGATCGACATTTTCAACTTAAAAAATAAGAGAAGACAAATTAGTTGATAAAAATCATATCATTTATTAAAAAGGTACTTATCTTCAATAAACTGTATAAAAAAGTCCCGAGATTAGAAAAATCGACAAAAATTTCTGTTGGAACTCGGAGATCGCCATCTTCAACAAAAAAATAAGAGAAGCCAAAATAAGGCCAAAAAATCAAATCATTTAATAAAATGATGCATATCTTTTAGAAAATGTAGAAAATAGCCCAGATCTTAGAAAAATCCACAAAAATTTCTGTTGGAACCGGAAGATTGCCATCTTTAACTAAAAAAATAAGAGAAGACAAAATTATGCTATAAAAATTATATCATTTAATATAAAGATCCGTGTCTTACAGAAAATGTAGAAAATTGCACGGCGCTACGAAAATTTCGCAAAAAGGTCCGTTGGAACCAAGAGATCGCCATATTCAACGAAAAAAGTAAGAGAAACCAAAATTATGCCCAACAAATCAAATTATTTAATTAAAAGA